>VZSF01004652.1:0-211006 GCA_013398295.1 Chionis minor
GCTGCCGCCCGCTGGAGGGAGCCGGCAGGGCCCGGGGCGGTGGCGGGGGGCGGCCCGCGAGGTCCCGTCGTCCCGCTCGTCCCCCGGGGCCCGGCGTTCCGCCCGCTGCCACCCGCTGGCTCTGAAGCAAGTCCGGGACTGACTTGTTGCAGACCCCGGGAAGGCGCCTGGTTCCCGGCGGGATGGCATGGAGGCGGGAAGCAGCCCTGGCTACCTGGGGTGGTTTTCCTCCATGGCGGCTGACTGCCCATCACCACTAGGACTTCTAAGTATCAGGCTTGCTCTGCTAGAGCACTTTTCCCCCCCGGATTAAAAAGCCCTGCAGCAATCTTTATTATTCCTGAGGGGAATTCTTATGCAGTCAGATGCTGCTGCTTTAACAAATTCTTACTTATAAGCCCAGAAGGCTGCTGTCATTAAGACGATTGGTAGGAGGAAACCTCTCTTACCCATTGCTGGGAACACTTTATGGCTCATATCCACACCCTCACCTATTCTACTTTAACATCGGTCTGAAGCGTGGCCCGACAGTATTTTGTTGTTGGGTTTGTGAGAAACGTGCCCACCAGTAAAAAATTTAGAATGGGACAAAGTCCGTGGAGCAAAGCAGTTTTATTTACAGCGCTGGGTGCATGCTATGGAAGCGTGGATGCACGCTGATCACAGTGTCTGTCATGCTTTTACTGTGGCAGCGGTTACATATGCATAAAGTTTCCAAGTAGTGGTAGAAGGTTCCTGAGAGGTGATCGTATATGCATAAAGTTTCTGAGAAATAAAACCAAGCCCCTCAGCTGGCCGATGCAGTCCTTCGTCCTACTTCCGCGCCTGCTCTTTGGTGGTCGGTGAGGGCCGCAGGCCGAAGGCTCCCAGCGCGCTCAGTTCTTTTTACTTACCTCCCTGAGCCTCTGCTGGAGCCAGGGAGATGCCCCCAGGCAGGGGCAGCAGCCTCAGGCAGCCTGCTGCAACTGGCGGGGGGCGGCAGCAGCCGCCATAGGTGTGCTTGGTAAGTCCCCTGAGACCGAGCGCCAATGGTCCCTAGTCCCGGTCCCAGTGATCGGTCCCGGAACTTCACATTCTTTCCGTCCGCCTGCTTAATCTGCAATTTGACATAAATTACCAACCTATTATTTTTCACAAACCGTAGCTGAAGCAAAATTATCCCCCATAACATACTTTCCACAGGTTCCCCAGGGCTACATAGGGAGGTGTCGCTGCCATCTTGTACCACCATCCCCCTGCCTTCACGTTTGCCTTCAATCCTCTTTGCGGCCGGGTGCCTGCCCCCATCATCTGGGAACGCCGCTGGCCCCTGGCTCGCTGGGGGTGTGTGCTTTTCTGCTTTCCCCTTTTCAGGCATGGCGTCACACGTCACTTCCAAATACAGAGTTGTGTGCTCTCATCTGCGCTTGAGGTGCCTTCGTGAACTGTCCCGTCTCACAGAACGAGCCAGGCTGTACCGTCTCTCTCTCTTGCCCTGTGGCTACCGGTTTGGCAAACTTGGTGCTAACTAAATGACAGTGATGACTCGCATATTTCCTTCAAGGTTGTTGCTGTTACCTATGCCCGTGGAACGTCTCTAGAGAAAGCCTTGACCAACAACTGCTTTCCAAGCGGTTTTATGCCTGTGAGTTAATCGGCTTTTAGGCCATTTAATTTGGATCATTTCTTTTTCATAAATCATGTTAGACCAAAGCAAAGAGTTTAGCAATGTCCATGTGCTTTTTATCAGTGCAGTTACCTGTTTTATCGCAATTCTGACTTTGTCTAAGAACAAAACCAGATTTATTTGATAAGCGGTTGTTTTGGGGTTTTTTTTCTCTAGAAGGGATGCTAGTTGCATCCAGATTTCCCTACATGACCCTTTCCTCAGCTCGCAACCATCAGTGCTTCTCCATGTTTCCGAATTTTCCGAGTCTTCTGAGATGAGTATCAGTTGAGTAGTAATAGTCAACCATCATTTCTGTGACTCTTGGTACAAGTTTCCCGCACATTTTAATGAAAAAAACACAACCCCCCAAACCCAGTCTTTCCATCTAGCAGATATCTGATGTTCTCTTTCCGTAGAAAGGACTGTGAGGGTCTTTGTCCTTCTCATGTGAAAAACTACTGTCTCCCATAAATCAATACCTTGCTGCTTTCTAAATATAGATGTGACTATTCATTTTAACATTTGCCTTTTCTGTATCAGTAACAGTTTACCATTGACATATAGTAACAGGACTATGCACTTTAAATTTTTAGGTGTTTTTGTTTCCTGTCTTGTACACCTCAAAAACTCTTTTCTTGTGTTTAGGTCTGCTGGTCAAGACTTCTTTTCCTACTATGTTTACCTTTATTTATCCTTATTGAACTTTATTAGCTTCTTGTCTATAGAATCATAAAATCATTTAGGTTGGAAAAGACCTTTAAGATCATTGAGTCCAACCATAAACCTACCACTGCCAAGTCCACCACTAAACCATGTCCCTAAGTACCACATCTACACGTCTTCTATATACCTGGAAAATGAATACGTGGCTACTGGAAAAGGATAAAAATTACATTCCATCCCGACTTTTATACATGATTATGCTACCCTTTCTTTTTCTTTCAGATTCCATGGAAGTATTTCTTGTCTTCTGATCAAGTGCACTGGAAAAGATTTGCTGATATTTTTCTGTATCAATTAAAACAAAACCTTTTGTTGATGTAAGAGAAACCAACTCAATGAGATATTCTAACCCTTATCTGATTTGAACCAGTCTTAAGACCTATGAGTTTCTAACTCAAGGTTCTACACAGAGAGATAGGGCAGCAAGCTAAAATAGCAGGAATTGGCTTCAGAACGTATGAAGAACAGTACATGAGCTAGTAAAGTGCACTTGCAGCCCAGAAGGCCAACCATAGCCCGGGCTGCATCAAGAGAAGTGTGGCCAGCAGGACAAGGGAGGTGATTCTGCCCCTCTACTTTGCTCTGGTGAGACCCCACCTGGAGTGCTGCGTCCAGCTCTGGAGCCCTCAGCATGGGAAAGACGTGGACCTGTTGGAGTGGGTCCAGAGGAGGCCCACAAAAATGATCAGCGGGCTGGAGCAGCTCTGCTGTGAGGACAGGCTGAGAGAGTTGGGGCTGTTCAGCCTGGAGAAGAGAAGGCTCCAGGGAGACCTTATTGTGACCTTTCGGTACTTAAAGGGAGCCTACAGGAAAGATGGGGACAAATTTTTAGCAGGGTCTGTTGCAACAGGACAAGAGGTAACGGCTTTAAACTAAAAGAGGGAAGATTTAGACTAGATAGAAGGAAGAAATTTTTTTACAGTGAGGGTGGTGAGACACTGGCCCAGGTTGCCCAGGGAGGTGGTAGATGCCCCATCCTTGGAAACATTCAAGGTCAGGTTGGATGGGGCTCTGAGCAGTCAGGTCTAGTTGAAGATGTCCTTGTTCATTGCAAGGGGGTTGGACTAGATGACCTTTAAAGGTCCCTTCTAACCCAAACTATTCTATGATTTTATGATTCTATGATTCTGTTTCTTCACTCTACTTACATTTCAGCAGTGGAACACAGGGTTACTGACGGCTTAGATAGGTTCGAAAGTCATTATGTGCAAAGATACCATTTCAGTCTCATGAAGTATCTGACTTTCAGAGAAGTACATGCCATGAAAGTATTGTACACTTGTTTGTTGAGTTTTTTTTCACTTTTTGCTGGGCAGATGCTATTAGCCTCTCTCATAGGCAGGATACTGGTTTAGATGGAACTGTGGCCTGATCCAGAACAGCTTTTGCATGGTCTCATGTACATGAACCCAGCTGCCTCTGAGGTCTTGCCCCAGTTTCTCTGGGTGTCATACTCCTCACCACAGGTTCTACACATGGTATAGGCAGGCGAGACACTGGTGGGAAATTGCCCCATACCAACATGGCTTTCAGTTCGATGGGCCTGCATAGCAAATCCTAGAGAAGCAAGGGGAAAGATCAGGTTGTCCTTACCCACTCCTTGTTCTCCCTCTCCTCCAGTTGCTTCTGAACACTCAGCCTTGTGAACCACTGTTCATCTTGCTGCTTGTGAGCAGGATGGACTTTCACTTTCTTGAATGTGTCACGGCATGGTTTAGTTTCCTAGTTTTCCATGTGGGCTCTGAACTGGTATCATTAAGATGCTCTTAGTAGGAACCCAGTTATTTTTATTGCCCATCAGTGCCTGACAGAAGCTGCCCAGAAGCAAAGTGCTAGTGCTTAACTTGGGTTCAAATCTGACATACTCAGCAGACCTACAGGATGAGCATTTCAGAGGAACTCATGACTGTATCAGCATTTAATCAAACAAAATATCTGTGAGGAATACGTATAATGGGCCTCACAAATAGCACTTTCTCCCACAAAATTTGGCAGTGCAACTGAGAAAGTTTCTCTATTCTGTGCAGTGGGATGGAGTTTAGTGTAAAAGACAGAAATAGCACAGTCATGTGTAAATTAAATTACGTTATTTGAAAAAAACTCTGAAAGAATGGAGACTAAAAATCTCACTTAATTAGTGTGTAACAATAGTTGATGATTTATTGACTCTTCTGTGAATATACAGTTTCTATTAACAATATTTAGATACATTTTCTCAGAAATTCTTAATTATTTATGTTTAGTAATTTATGATTAAACATTTTACAAGAAACAAGGCACTAAAATATACAGTTAGTCATCGTTATTACATACGTTGTGAGTTTTAGACATAAAGTAGGTTCCCCTCAGGTAGACAATTATTGAATCTCTTCCTCCAATGGTAATTTTGTTGCATTTCGTACCTCCCCAGCTGTTAGAAAGTATACATTTTAGGGTCCTAGTTTTTTTTTCCTTTTACTCACTGTTTCTGCAGGAAAAACAAAGAATTTGCTATGAAAATTAGCTACACAATAAAGATAATGAAAAACCCATTCCTCCCATTTCTAAGGACTCGGACATACTGTGAGCTCCTTAGAGATTCAAACTATAATGTGGGCATTATTTATCAATTAAAAACAACAGCAACAAGAAAATTTTGTTTAAAGGTGCAATTCCAGAAGCTACTTCCGTGCAGGACAGAACTGGCTTTGGAGGTGTTTGAGGCACTAAAATACTAAACCAACAATTTACAACAGGTGAGATGACTGAGGCTGACACCATGCTAGGAAAATCAGGTTAGCCTAGTGACTACCATTTGGCTAAAAAGGGAACCTTAAATAATGTATAGTTTTTAGTGCAATGTAAAAAGCAAATCCCAAAAACTGTTGCTAATAAAAGGGAAAGATCACAAAACATACCATCTTATACTCCATTAAAATATTTAGTATCAGAAGGAGCGTATACATTTTCAAGTATCTTATGACAAATAGCCCAGTACTTAAGTGCTAGCTCCGTTTTAGATCCTCACCAACCATAAGCACAAACACGGCACAATGTAATTTTATATATTGTTAAAATACAACAGAATCTAATGTCACATAATAAATACAACACGGTGTAAAGAAGGAGTGGTTTCCTAATTATTTGACCACTTACACAAAAATGACAGAGGAACGCCTAGATTCAAGTTTCTCCTTGAGATTCTCAAGCTCTCGTGCTGCCAATATTTTCGAGGTGCAATTTTCAGTGCCTCTGCATTTAGACTGCAGTGATCCTGAGCCCTCTGAGCACACGTGGAAAGGTTACCACTTCAAGAGGTTTTCAGAGGATCCTTGCAGTCTTGTTGACCAAAGGAATTCAGGTGCAATCCCACTGCTGGTGGAATATTCATGCGAAATAGGGGAAGCTTCTGCAGGATAAGAAAAAGTGACAACCTCTCACAACAACCTTGAATAATACCCTGGGTCATTGCCAAATTAAAGTGAAAGTTACTTTTTCCCCTTGGAACGATAAGATTTCTAAAAACCTGGCTAATAAGACTTCTCGAAACATGGCCAACATGATGTACCATCACAAGATGGTAGTACTGGCAGACATGGCAATAACACATTTGGAAACAAGTTGTCTCTTAAAGAGTTTTCGCTTATTGAGTATTGTAAAAATATTTCTGTTATACTGCACGAATTTTTGGAAAAGAGAGGTTCTTACTCACTTAGCAATGTGAGTCACCCAAAAATCACAGGAAGAAAAAGCACGGAAGAAAACTGTTATGTGGTTGTTTTTGATAAGCAAAAACTGTTGGTTTTTTTTTTTTTCTTGTAGTCGTATAGTTTGGAAATTCCAGAAGATGTCCAGGGGAAGTGAGGCTCCAGTGCCCTCTGGAAATTGGTGGGATCTGAAAGTGTAACCAACATGCTTTTTAGAAAATCTCATCCATGCTTTCTACAGCCCGTTTTGCCCAGAAGTCCTGATTTGCCATGACCCCTGCTGAAGACAGCAGATCAGCACCTCTGAAAAACAGGCCCTGTAACTACACTAGTGCTGCCGGATGCCAGTCAGTGGCAAAACAGCTTGTACACCTTGTGACTGGAATTTCAGAAACACAACCACAAAAAGAAAGGTATTATTAGGGCTATGCCTCCAAGTTCCCTGGGAAGTAGAACAGACTGGAATATCTCTATATTTGCATTTATGGATTACCAGAACTTTTTTCTAGTACAGATCTAAAATGTCAGGACATCTGTATCTTGAGAAGCTGCTGATCAAATCTCTCATTATTTAACCTTAGACTCATCAGAAAAAAAAAACCAAAAAAAAAGGGTGGATAATATAAATAAACACGAAAGCCCACGTGTAGCTGAAAATACAAAATATAAGAAAAACATTTGATATATTGCTCATTTGGTTGAGTTTATGTATGTATCTAACTGTGGATGGATTAAAAGAGTTGGCTTTATTTTTTTAATTACGAATGTGCACTGATTTGTTGGAAGTAACAAAGATTTTAGAAGGAAGAAAGGTGGGAGCATGCCTGTGTGATATATTAACCACACCAGTTAACCAAATCCTAACAGAACGCTGAATCTGTCAGACTGAAGCTGTGTTAATTTGTTGCTTTTGGTAATTGAACACTGAGAGGGCATAATTTTAAGCTGTCCCATGACTTGGAAGATTTTTAGTATACAACAGTTTTTAAAAAAAACATATCTTACCACCCAAAGCCATTTTTACAGATCACCAAAGTAACCCACTGCTGTTACTGTGTCCATCCATACTTGTGTTTTACGTTGTGACAAGATGTCGGCTTGAGTTTACTGTGCTGTGGGGCTTGAGCCGCTTACGTCCGTGCTGTGCGTAAGAGAAGGGCTCAGGTTTAAGCCAGTCTTTCCCCATGCCCAGTTTTCCCAGGCTGCCTGCCTGACAGCACACTCGTGCTGGATTTACGGGAGCAGTGTTGATAGCTGTGGCATTTGGACCAGAATGAAAACGGAGATTTACACTGAACTCATCGGGCCCATGGCAACACGGAGAGAAAAAGTTGTTGGCTTCAGTGGGACTGTGGAAGTATAAACTGAAAGCAAGCAGTTAATTTATGAGTCTGTAAGAGGAGTAAAAGCAAGATTTACCCCAGAAAACGGTGTTGTAATTGGCTGAGACAAAGTACCCCAGCAATCATTTGTTGATTATACCTCTAAATTTGCCACCTTATCAGTGTGACAAGGCGCCTCAGTGACACTGTTAGTAAGCATGATTGTTTCTGCTGGCCGAAACCCCTCAGTTTTTATTCAAACTCATCCACCACCACTGATTTGGTAATCAGAAAAGATGCAGGCAGTCAGTGCCAGACAACTTGAGAACACGAGCCCCTCGCCATGGTCCGACTGGCACCACCGCATGGCTAAGTGTGTCCAAGTGGAGTATTGCATTCAAGAGGAACAGGACAAAATCAGTATGGGAAGTGTTCTTCAAATGCTACCAGTTGCCCATGGAGTGCAACATAAAGCCCAGTCCAGCCTCAGAGCCCTCATGTGAACCAGAAAATGAAAGCAAAGCCAGTGCATTTTGGAAACTAATGTTGCTTTATTTGGCAAGGACTCCTCATCACACCTCATTTTAGACAGAAAGTTGGAAGTAAGGCAATATTTGGATTGGACATTATTGCATTATTATTCCTTAAGCAGAAGATTTCTTTATTAGGTCAGCATTGCCAAAATTTCTGCCCTAGTTTAAATACCAAATCCATCACATCACCTCCCTAATTTGTACTTTTCAGAGTCTCACTGTGTAAGACCATTTACAAGATCTTTTTCAGATAAATGGAATTTATCGTATGTGTGTCAATTCAGACTTTGTACAGTCCATAGACTTGATATTCAAAAGTTATCAAGCCATGGAGCGAATTGGGTTGAAGGACAGTTCTGCGGGAACACATAGGCCTCTGATAGAACAAAACAATTTTTAGCAAAGCTCTGGTGAGACTAGCAGGGCAAAAATTTGAAACTCCACAATTAAACAGAAGCAGGAGTTTTTTTCCCCTGCATTATATTGTGATACAGAATGTGTGGCAGCAATTTATACAGGTGATTTAGCTGGTCCATTTGTGGTCCATAATTTCAAGGCATAACTCTAAGGAAAGGGAAGGGGTTTGTACGTGACCAAATAACAGACAGAGTTTGAGCAGCTTATATGTCACCTCGTTAGTGCCATATAAATAATAAATTACTACTAAATTGGTGTATAATGCCAGTATCAGATTCAGGGCTGTCCAAGAACAGCCTCTTATATCCGAGAAGAAATATCTGAAGACTAGTGGAATACAATCAATCTCAAGTTGTGCTGAATACAACCTACTTCTACTCTCTTGCCAAACAAATTTGATTAATTAGGTGCTCTAACATTTGGTCAGAAATTGAAGCACACAACTATTCTGCAGCTGGGCTGAATAACAAAAGGAAAACAAACAATCTCAATCAACATTTTTTAAAAAGCCCACATCAATTAAATAAGGGCTATCTAAAAATCTGTCTTTCTTTATTTCTGTTATATTAGAGTTCTTTCCCTAAATATATATACATATGTGTATATATATACATATATACATAGTGTAGCTTTTTATCTAGCCAGCTCTTCATCATGAAGGCAACAGATTGTTTCTATCTATTTTGACTGCTTAATTTTTATTTTTTTGTTTTATTTTGTCCTGTGGCTGTTTTGACAGATTGGGAAATCTAGAATAGGATGAATTAGAAGATATGGAAAAAATACTTCTTGATTGTTACTGTTAAAGAGGTTGAGTGTCCAGTGAGACACATCCACGTGCCCTCATCAATATAACATTTTTATCACCCACAGCCATCCAGAGGACAACGTTTTTCTTTTCTGTGCTGTATAGGCTATGCCATTTGGCTGACTACATGCTGGACAAATTTCACATGCCTTTCTGCAGCGCATAGCATGCATGTCTGGATAACGCGGCCTCAGAAAATTGTCCAGCTTCAGTTTAGCAGGGAGTGAGGTCTAATAACTCTGGCAGGATTCCTACATGACAGGGTTACTTTTCTTATTGTCAGGCACTTGGAGCTGTGAATGGTAAGATGGAGGTGTCCAGAGTCTCAAAGGAAGGAGTGATCAGGGAAGGTGAAGACTGTGGAGGGGAACTGTTTGACGTACATGGCTGTGTTACCTCTTAGGACAGCTAAGTGCTGTCTTCACTTCTGATTCTCTATGAAAAACATACCAGCCCCTTTTTTTTGCCTTTGCAAAATAAGTTTTTAATTTGTTCAGTGTTATTCACATGACTGATGATGTTGTGAGATGCCTAAACCCTTCGACACCAGATCAGTAAAATCTTCAGAGCCACAGCTAGTACTTTTCAATCTTATTGCTCTTGTTTTAGGCCCAGAAAACTGTCCACATTTCTATGTGCACCTTCTTTACAGACAAGGGAATCGATCTGTTTTATGCAATACCATGACAAAAAAAAAATTAAAAATTAAAAATTATCTAAGAAGCAAAGTCCCTTGTAAATCAGCAGCACAGAAGTTAATCTGTGATACTGGAAACAGAGATCACTGTCTGCTTTTACTGCAAAAATATATTCTTTTCCTATTCTTATAGATGGCAACAAATTGTCTTCTTTCTTTTTATCAAATGTACAGAGCTGTCCTCTGTAATTTTTTAAAATTATATTAACAGTCGCTGCATATTATCCTATCATCTTGTTACTTGATTTATTTTATTAGCCTAAATGTATTAATTTTAGTACACATTAGTACTTACTTTGCATGGAAATATTTCTGAATATCTAACTAGAGACAAAGTTCAGGAAGAGTGATGATGTGTGAGTTTACAGTCAGCTGCTTTGAGAAGAAAGAGAAAAATAATGCAAAAAGGCAATTATCTTAGGAAAACAGCTAAGACGCATCAATCATATAACCAGCTTTGAACAAGCTAGCTCAAAATATGAAATCACAGGACTGTTTGTGAGGGACTTTACTGGCCTGGAAAAAAGTACAATTAAAATGTTGTTTTAAGATTTACATGTAATTCCCCTGCCCCCAACATAACAATACATAAATGTGTAGCAGTTTATCATTTCAGTGTCATCCTGAGAAAAATACCTGAAAACAAGATACTGC
The DNA here is from genome assembly GCA_013398295.1 of Chionis minor. Classification (NCBI taxonomy): domain Eukaryota; kingdom Metazoa; phylum Chordata; class Aves; order Charadriiformes; family Chionidae; genus Chionis; species Chionis minor. The sequence continues at coordinate 10,489 of VZSF01004652.1, forward strand.
ACGGATGTGGGGTTGTACGGGCTGTAACCACAGATTCAGAATGAAACTGGAAGCACTATAATGCAAGTGAGGAAGGAGGAGGAGGATAGATCGTAAAAGCCACCGGAACTACAACCAGCAAATAAAAAATCTGCAAAAGGCCATTGAAAAACGCCTGTGTAATCATACAAATCCTTGGCAGACTGCTAAGATTTGGTATTGGAAACACACAAGAGATAAATGGCCATTAAACAAAAATCAGGACAACATCCTCAGCTGCACTAGCTGTGGTGTAACTCAGAAAAGGGTAGCCCTGAGCCACCCTTCCTTTCTCTGGTGACAGGGCTGCAAGGGGACTATTCCAGCCCCGGGCTCTGAGCGCTGAGCTCAGCCACTCCAGCTGCAGTGAGGACTCGCTCTCCGGGCAAAGGCTGCCCAGGAGTGCTGTGTCTTTCGGCCCTGGCTGACTGAAGGAAGGAGCGTCACGGAGAGGGTTTGTGGCAAGCAGCAAGATCCCCTGCTCCTGTGACAGAGCAGCCTGGGCACCGAGAGAAGCAGTTTAATAGATTGCAGGATGGGTTATTTCTTTGTCAAGGTCAGAATCTAGATTTCAGGAAGTATCTGTGAAAATCTTCCACTGAGACTCTTCCACTACCTAGAAAGAAGGAAATTTGTTATCAGGAAACCCCAAACCTAACCTCTGCAGAATCCTAAAGATCTCCAAGTAGAGACAGCGCTTGGAGCCAGGCTAGTGTCATTTTTGGGAGCATAAAGGAATTCATGACATCTTGGCTAGGTCACAGTTTTTTCTTCATAAGAACATAGAAGCCGAGAACAACAGCCACAACATGTCTGGTATATATTTTTTCTTAAGGAGTTAAGCAGGGATCATTTTACCCGGCATTCTTGCCAACAATTTGTGTAAAAAATCCAGAGAAGAACAGGCCTGTTGTTCTTAAAATACTGCTGTATTTTATCTGTTGAAAAAAAAAAAAGTGAAAATAACCTATACAGCTTGGCCAAATGGTTAACAGGAAAACACAATTATGTGAAAGCATCTGAATGATGTAAGCTAGGGAGAGGAACAAATGGACATACTGTCCGAGATGCCTATGGTCAATAGAAGAAAAGCCAAACAACAACAAAAGAGAAATCCTAGCAGCAGAGGAAGTAATTGCAAAAAAATGGTAAAAGCCAAATTTCTTGTCATTTAAACTCCACCACCCCAATCACTTAATAAAGCCTTTACATGGAGAAGCCAAAGCCTGGCAAAGGCACATGTCACTTCATCTTGTTGATCTTTTATGCTTTTCTGTGTCTTATCACCCAACAGTGAACCACAGATGGGAAAGCAAAAGCCTGTCACCAGTAAGCCATCTATTACCTGTACCATGAAAGCCTCTTGTATCATTTGTGTTAGGCGTGACGTTCCCTTTCTTCCTCTGTTCATGTACTGATCATTCTTTCTTTCATATCCTCATCTTCACTCCTAATTTTTCTCCTGGGATGTTCTTTTTTTTTTTTTTTAAATAGAAGCTGAATTAAAAGGGTCTACTGTTCAGACCAAGAACTGTAACTTTTGGTCTCAGAATAAGTATATATGCCAAAATGGCATTGCCCACTTAGTACAGTCTGAAAACATGCATATTTAAAATGATTTTTTAATACAAAAATAAAACAATCTTTCATAAGCAATGGTATAACTTTCAGGAGTCAAAACTACCTTTATCTCACATATCATGAGATTTACCCTGGACTATTTCATACCTTCCCACAGGGCTCTTTAGACCTGGATTGTCTCTCCATTCTTGCTCTCTTCACAGTGCTGAGATTGTCTCCATCCATTTTGACACCTTAACATACACGGTTTCCATTTCATAGTTTCAAATTACTTTCACTTAGAAGCAGTGTGGAAGGAATCCCATCACTGGTTAAGAGAAATGTCTTTCCTGTGCCTTTTTCTGGATGGTGCCTGAACAATTGTCATAACCACTCAAATAACTGACTCATCTTCCAGACTACAGAATGCAACCTCAGAACAAAAAGGTCCTTGTTCCTGTTTACTTCTTTCTTTTGCCTCTACTGTTATTATACAAGATTGTCCTACCTTCCAATAGTGTTTCCATTCAGCAGAAAAAAGTGTCCGTAATGACAGCCTTCTTTGGAAGGCCTGTGCTTCCTTCATACAGCCAATTTATAAGAAAACTGAATTTGCTGTCAAAAAGATCTGTCTTTGGACTTCATACACGGCCTGTATTTTTGATCTTGCAGCAGCTCTGCAATTTTTTTTTCCTCTGTCATATGAAATAAGTTGCAATAGGTCACTGCCATTGCGTTTGCTGGCATTAGTACATTGAAGGGAGCACTGCCTGTTGCACAGCAGTAACCACAGTGACTGCTGTGGTCGATAATGGCAGTGCTTGCAAAGGCGAATCACCAGCTGACAAAGTTGTTCAAGAAAAAAGACGACAACATCCCCCCAAACCAACCCCAAAGAAACTCCACCAGAAAGAATATCCAGGGAAGAGATGGGAGTGTAACTGGGAAGAACAGTATGTTTTGTGATGTACCCCAATTTGAATATGTTGCTGACTGTATGGACTTGCCCTGACAAACCATGATCTGAAAATACTTTATTGAATAACGGGATGCTCAGATTTTTCATTGACAATTTCTGGTTTCGTTCGTTTTTCTCACTGCTTCAAACGATAGTTGTACACCTTCCTGTAAAACAGCTTTTCACACATCAGACATTCTTATGAATCTTTGCAGAGTTCCGTATTTCATGTTTTCTTAACCCTTGCCCCACTAGGCTAAATGATTACCTGGGGAAGGATTATGTTTAGTTGTGCTTTCCTACCATCTACCCTTCCAGGCCCCCAAACTCTGTCGGGACCTTCATGTGAATGCTTTCGTACAAAACACGTCCATCACCCCTCGTTGACAGCAAAGGCAAGAAACATACCACCGTAACACACAGGACAGAACAAAACAGAACAGTGCTCCAAGAGAGGAATGATTCCCTTGAACTGCTTCCCGCTCTGCGTGAAGGTAAAGAGAGCGAGCCTTAGTCTTTTCTTGGAGCTGGGGAGAGGCTGAAGTACTCCTCCTACGTCATCAAGTATTGCACGGGGAAACAAGAGGGAGACTTTGCCAATGGCCTGGCTGGCTTGCTACATTTTGAGAGCTCTGTGAATTGTTAAAAAGCTCTTCCCCTCAGAATGACTCCAGGTGAACAGTACACAGTGTTGGCAGCAGCATGTGACCGTCCTGTTTTGGTGTTCAAGATGGGCCTTGAAGGGAGAGGACAAGCACAATGGCTTTTGAGGAAGAAGTCACCTTCTTTCCAATTTCTTAAGGGTCAAGGCTTAAACAACTGGACAGCCAGTCCACAACCATTCTCTCAATCAGCCAGTCAGCTGGAAGATACTACTGTTCTTCACAAGCAAAGGGCTCAGTTACTACAGTGGTCCTTTTGCTACTTCCTTCCTTTTCACATCTTCTATGAAGAATAAGTTATGAATTATATCAACCACAGACAAGATTGTTTGTTTGTTTTTTCCTAGGCCCCAGCATAATAATCCAAACAATACCTGTCAATCACTTTTTGTCTCAATAGCAGACAGCAACTCCAACCCCTGCCTTCATTTGGGAAATGGTAGATAGGAAGAGATAGAAATCAAAATAAACACTGTAACTTGATGTTTAAAGCTGTTAAAGTTTTCTTAAGAACGAACACCTGGAGTACCTTAAATTTCGAAAAGATGTTAGGGTATTCTGAGAGGGGAAAACATATTCACATTTTAGAACACTATGTATGCCTGAAAGTTAAACAAATCAGAACTACCTACAAATGAACAATACGATTTTCCCCTTGGTGGACTCTACCACTGTTTCCCTAAATGTTAAGAGTCAACGTGTGTGTTCACTATCAGCTGGGCACCTGTCCTGCCACTGTACATTCACATTAAAAACCCCTCTTTCCAGTGCACGTTACTCATAAATGTGCTCAATCAGATCCGCCCCTTTATGTTCTAAGGTGAATTAGGAAAGGGTCTGTTAAAGGATGATACAGGCCATTCTTTTGTGATGGTCTGCAGTTTTCTCTCCCAATACATTTTCTTTTTATTTAGCACTTCCATTTTTATCCTGTGTTCCTCTTCGGCCATCTCACACTCTCTTTCTATTTGCTGTATTTTTGCCACATGAACTTCATTCATTTGGATTAACTGCAGTTGCAAAATTGACATCTGCTGATGATGTTCTTCCTCATGCATCTTTTTCAGAGCACTTTCCTGAGATGCTTTACTTCTGTAGTTCTTATCTGCTGCTATTCTGACATCAGAACACGAAGGCTCAGGTTGGGAGGTACCTTCACACACTGGGAAATGTACCAGCTCTTTCTCTTCATCACAAAGTTCTCTATTTGAGACAACAAAAGACTCTGCAAAACATAAGAGGAAAAAGTATTATAGTACTCCCTTCTTCTCCCTCAAGAAACATGAACTTGTCACAATACAGTTATTGGTGTATGCATCTAAATCTCGTGCTTCTGGAACACAGCACAGGAGCCACTACATAATGCAGTTTTGTTACAGAATTCTAAGGGCATAATGGTCTGAACTGAACCACTTTGGACTCTGTTGATAGACCTCCATGGCTGTAACGGGAGCTCAGAATACTAAGGTGAACATAGACATTTGTAAGTGGACAAGTACGTTTAGATGGTTGAGCCTAGAGCTGAACTTTATGCAGCTGTTTAAGCCAAATGCGTATGTGACTTGCAATATTTTTATTAACAATGTGTCAGGTGAAGAGCTGTATCAACATGAATACCAAGAGACTGAGGGAATACTAGGAAGAATACTACTTATTCCTTCCTATCACTACTGTACATGTTGAAAATGCAGTGGTGTATATTTTTAGGGAAAGAAATACATTACTCTAAATTTTAGAAGGTTATTCTTAAATAAAAGAAACTACTTATGGAATAAAATAGTTACCACTGCAAATAAGGGTCTCAAAATATATTCCTTTACAAATCCTGATGACTACTTATGGTAAATACAATTATGAAAGAGACACTGTAAGAATGTTATCTAGTAATGCAGTTACTGTTGTCTTTTGAGCAAGGACAGTCTTCCATGTGTGATCCTGACATAATAAAGTTTGCAAGAAATGGCTATAGCTACCCTCCCTTCTGGTTTTGGATTATTCCTCCCGTGTATGCTTGCCAAACCAAGACAAACATAGTGCTGAACTTCTGCAGAAAGGTCATTCTCCAATGGGGACTGCAGTGTGAAATATGGCTCTACCTACTCTTTTTAGTCCTTGAAAACAAAGGAGGAGGTTCTGCAGGGAACTCTTGCAGCAGACAATTGTATATCAGTTTGCTGCTAGTAGCTTTTCTGTTTTTTAAATCTTTTTTTAAATGCTCAGACAAACTTTTCCCAGCAGAATGATACTTTATAAAGGATCAAAATATCCTTGGGACTGTTCTCTGGAAAGCCAGCCTGATAGCTACTGTGACGCTTGCCACAGAGTAGCAAAGATGTCAAAAAACTGATGGGGGAAAAAAAAAAAAAAAGAGTAAAACCTCCATCTACCTCCTGGGGGCCTGGGGAAATACATGGAATCTTGGAATATCATAGCTCTGAAATTATTTTTCTTAACCAGCAGTCACAGCTAAGTGGAGAGATTTAGACCGCTGAAAGAGAATCACTGGCAAAATCACATACAAATGAATTCCACTTGCATCATTACAGTAACATTTATACCTTGACTAGAAGCATCAGGCTGATATTCAGAATCTTCTTCTGGTGGGCTCTGCAAAAAGTACATTTGCTCAGGCATTATGCTGGCAATCTTCTCTTTCCCTATGATGTGAGTATTTATAAGTGGACTAATACTTCTCTTTACCTTCTCCCGCCTTTCATGTGCCATTATCTTTTTTGTCCGTGCCTTGATATTTTCCCAGCATTTCTTTAACTGTTTGAAGTCTCGCAGTGATACACTGGGCTGTGAATTATATTCATGAGCTAGTGCTTGCCAGGTACGTTGTTTCAGAGCAATAGTTCTTGCATCACTTTTTTTACATTCAAGCACGTATTTGTATTTTTCAACTAATGCAAGCAGCACACTCTTCTCCACTTCTGAGAAGTATTTAGCAGGCTTTATTATTTCGTTTTGCATTTTCTATTGTTTCTCCAAGAAGCCAAAAATCCTATGAAAACAATGTTGAAAGCAAAAAAAACAGACATAAATTAGAACTGGTTACAGTATCAAGAAACTCTGTTTCAGCAAATAACGCCTAGGCATAGCTTCTGATTCTAAGACACTTCACTTTTTCTAGAATAGCTTATGAAGTACATAATGAAACATTCAGGTAAGATATACTATAATTATATGCTCTTTTCTATTGCCACTTTAGAGGCTACATAGTTACAGTACTAGACCATAATGAGAAGCTTGTCTTTGTTACAATTTGTCTTGATGCAAAATACTCAGTATTCAATTTACTTAATAACTTGGGTTTAATAATTTGTTTTCCTATTTAGTGCACTTTGTTACACCCGGAGCATTTTCAAAGCCCAGAACTGTGGGAAAAAGTTCTAAAATCCAGTCTTTGATAGCTTCAAGTTTAAGTCTAAAGCCACCTTCAGCAGGCTTGGGTTGCCTTTGGTACACAAAAGACCCTCTTCTGCCCTTGCTGACCGAGTGTAACTAATTTCTCTTGTCTCGCTACAATATTTGAAAGTTGTAGGAGAAATTATAGTAAGAAGTTAATCTTTTGAAAGACATCTGTTGGTTTGGTTCTCCCCCATACTCAGCACTCCTTTACTGACATCCAATAGGCAGCAGGATCCTGATCGGTATTACAATACTGAGAAGAGGCAAGGGTTGCAAGAAGACATTAATTAATTACAGAAACTAACTGCTCTGAAGGTACAGGTCCTTCACTCTTTACTGCTGGCTCTGCGCATCTGGCACCCTTCCTTTCGCTTGCACTGCTGGTCACTCTCAGGAGCAGGACGAGGCTAAAAAGAGTTTTGGCCTCACTCAAGAGGGCCACTGTATATCCCTACACCATATTAATGACTGCTTCTCTTCTCAAGCCTGGGAATTTTGTGCACGATAGGAAAAGGTTAGCCGATACCAGGGGAATACTTAACCATTAAAAAAAAAAAAAAAAAGCAGTGTTTCCTTGAATTATTAACACATGACTGTGCTGCAAAATGTAGTTTTTTTCTTTCATCTTTTCACACTTGTCTCCCCATTCCCTCCCACTACAACTGTGTAGCACAAATTACTTTTATATTTTGGGCAGAAACTTCTGGATAATTAAGTAGAAAAAGGGGGAGCAATGCTGTCTTAGCTCACATTTCTTCTGTTTTTAATCATAAAAACTCAGAGATGGAATATATATAACTGGTTCATATTCTTAACAGTCTAGGACTCTCCCAAAATGAATTTTCTAGTATTTTGCCCATTGTTTCTACTACTTCTCCCATAATATTACTTGAAGACGCCGCAGATGTCACCATGAGATTTTCCTCTTGTCATTATTTTTTTTCCTTCACTCCACTGCACTAGCACTCTCTTTGTACCATCCCTGCAATTCCTTTCCTCCAAATGTCTTAATACTTTGTTATTCTCGCCTCTTTCACTGAAGGTAACCACTTATATTTACAAAGAAAGCTAACAGACAAGCTAATATCAAAATGAGAAACCAACTCTTGACATAAGAACATCAGCTTTCTCAAGAAGCCCATAAAATACCACAAAACACAGCAAAACAAAGAGGAGTCGTCAAAGGATACAGGAGGCAGCAGAACAAAGCCTGGAATAGCAAAATTGAAACAAAAGGAATATAAAGAAGTAACAGTCTAAGTTAAGTCGGAGGTTCGACTAGATGATCTTTAAAGATTGGTTCCAACCCAAATTATTTTATGATTCTACGTTAAGTCAGCGGCAGTAGCTAAGTTGTATCCCTGCTAAAACAAGAGGCAACAAACTCTCAGTTTGTACTTTCTGTCACTGCTCAACCGGGTAATCACCAGGCACATACTGACTGGATGGCCAGCACCTGCGTGGCTCCTGGCTAGTCACTCTTCTGCTGTCTCTTACTAAAGGCTGATGTCATAAGGACGTGGGAGAGATGGAGTTTTTGCAGCAGACAGGATTTAGGGGACAAAGAGAAAGATCCATAGGTAACCAGACTTTATTAGTTCTGCTGCTCACAGCACAGCTTGTTGATTTCACAAGAAAAAGGTGGAAGAAGGAAGAGAGCTGGGTGGCTGAGTATAAGGAGGACAGTTCCCTGATCCAGCATTTCCTCCACCACGCTACATCAAGTTATTTATTACTCTCTGTGAAAACTTAGTCACCCCATGTGTTGGTGACAGAAATTCTTAAGCACCTATAATCCCACAGAACAAAATAAATGTATGTAAACAAACTTGAAAGTATCACACACCAATCATTATAATGTCTATGTTTAACAGACAGAAGAGAACGTCTGCTTCAGAAGTTACTTAAAGAAAAAATAAATTAAAAAAATAAGCAAAACCTCAGGAAATGGACATCCTCTCAAAGACATACTGAAAACTGGCAACTTGCTCCCTGAAACAGCTCTCAAAACATGTAAAATAAAAGACCTATAATGAAATGGACCCTATCTACTAATCTGTTTTACTTAGGCACATGTTGTACCATTCCAAACCATTGAGCTGCTCTGGACAGCTGCTCAGAAGAGAAATTCTTGGAACTAAATATTGATGCTTCAACCTGTCTTAGTCTCAGTTTCACCGAGGAACAGGATGAAAAGCAGTCCCACCAGCAAGTTATAAGGTCCAACAGCTTATGACCCTGAAAAAATAGGATCAGAGAGTCTGTGTGATGAGAAATGGCTGATTCTGCCTTCTGGTGATGTATGTTAATCTTATTTCTAGCTTTGAAAAGGTGCGAGAATCTCAGACCAAAAATCATGACATGTTTGTGTGTAGAAAGTCCTTTTAATTAGAAATTTGGAGACTACGCTCAAAAAGGTAAACAATGATACAGGGACTTCTGGATTCCAGGTGCTAAATATTTAGCTACAGAAACAGGCAGAGATAACTGATATCAGTAAATGTTTAAAACCTTTCGAAAAATTACTTCATATATATTAAAAATCTATGTACTAGGATAAAAACTCACCTTTCATGGATGAAGCCACAGCAAATCCTTAAGTATCACTTTCATACCACACTATCATTTATTACTATTATTTTTACTGTGGTAGAATTTGAGATCCCCAGTCATAAACTCAAATACTGTACACTTAAGAATGGAAACGTAGGTCCTACTCTCAGAATAATACAGAATATTTGTCTTCCCTTCTCCCATGCACATTCCTAGCTATTTTTCCCTACACATACACACTGTACTTGTGTCCTTTCCATGAAAAAGCCATGATTATGATCTAGGATGCATCAAAGAACTCAGGAACTCCTGAAAGCAGTTTAATGCATTTACTACAGAGAAGAAAAGAGTTCTTGAAGATTCTTTTCAGGCTCTTACAGGCTTAGCCTGCTTGCTTCAATATATTAAAGCTGATTTTCAAGTAGGTGAACAGAAAGCACTCTGCGATGTCAGAGAACTTAGAATACTGAGAAGTTGCAGCAAAACACCACCATATATTTATATTCGCCTCTTTTTCTTTACGCATCTCAATCACCTTCTGACAGCCCTCTGCGGAATATGAGAAAGGACTCTCACGAGCCCAAACAATTTCAATTTCAAGGCTGAAAGATCCTTCCAGGACATATGCCCAGGACATAATTTAGCATGTAGGAATCTGTGCTGAAATGGAAGTGATTTACTGTGTATAGCTCACACAGTAAACAGGATTGATTTGGGAATGCACAGGCACATGAGGACAGTTGCACAGTAAATTCTAAGAAACAAAGAACAGAAGGCTTTTCCCACTCTTACAGGTGCCCAGGCCCTGTAAGAGCCCTGTCCCTAAGACACGTGCAATAGGGAAGTACCTTATCCTAAATATCTTGTCCTGGCATGCCTCAATTCACAACTTGCCTTAAAACAAATCAGTGTCCTAAGCACCGGTCCTCTCAAACAAATAGCTGTCACTTTAAAAAAACAAAAAATATCTCTCAAGTCCTCATTTTTACTTTGAAATGTTGTGTGGTGTTATTCTTTAAAAGACTGTAAGGAGTGGGCTGTGATCTGCTGGAAGAATATCTTGAAAAAAAATTACATAAGAAGTGCACATATGTTCATAAATATATATATGCACATATAATTTAGCTTGCACACACCTAAATGTACACCCAAACTCCAACCAGTTGCAAAGAACCCCTTTAAAAAAAAAAAATCACTTCAGGTTGGCATGTGTGAGCACTTTCAGTCCCTGAAATATTTTTTTTTAGGCATAAGAAAATGCAAAGAGAAAGTTATGGTGGAAGACTTAACCCAAATGTTAAGGTTGCACCACCCAAACCCAAAGAAAATAGTTTGCTAGCAAACTGCAGTCACTTACGGTGTGAAAATGGAATTAATTTACCAATGCCAACAGGATTACTACCAGAAATAGTTATGGATTGAAAAAAGGAAAATGTATTTATCCAATTTAAACTGCAGACGAAGCTTTAAGCATCATCAGTAATTAACAGCGTTGGAAATCATTCATAATACTGTCCTTTTCATCCAGTGTTTGAGGGTGAAAGAAAGGCATGGGAATGCAATGACCCAAACCAGTCCCAACAACAGGTTTATATTTCATTTGAATGACGGAACCAGCAGCAAACAGTGTCCTTCTTCCTCAAATGTTAGATTTTCTTCACAGAGCTTCCATCAGGGTGTTCCAGGCCTGACCCTGTATACCTTGAGACTTGAAATCACTGGGTGATTAGGCGCAACAAGAAAATACAAATGAGATCTATATGGAAATTGTGTTACATAGAGTCAGATTAAAATGAAAAAAATCCTTTGCATGCTTTTTTCCCCCGTACAAATTAATAGTTATCATGCATCATCTAGCTAATGAATAAAATAAACTATCAGTAAAATTTCACAGTACTTTGCCTAAATTTGTCCTGGCAAATTTTATATACGTATACACAGTATGTGTATATTTTTTAAATAGATATATAATGCTACATGACATGTACACAGACATATATTTTAAGCGGGTCATTCCGCTGCCTATGGAGGACATCCAAAGCAGTTTGTGCAAAGAAAGGTAATGGACGCAGGTCGGTATCTCGCACGACTGGCTGAAATCCATCAAAAATAGGCATAAACAGGAATCCTACCAGACTCTCCTGCACCCGAACTTCTCAAACATTAACTCGAGCTGGTTTTTATTCCCTCGCTAGCTCCTCTTCTGCTCGAACGAGACAGGAGAGCAGGTCCCGGCTCCACAAAGACGGCCGCTCCTCCACCCAGGGCGGGCATGCAGGCTGCGGCTGAGGCGCGGATCCAGGGACATCTAGGGCGGCGGGAGGAAGGGCGGACGGCCACGCTGTCACCCCGCGCCCGCGGAGACCACGCTCCGCCGCGCCGCCGCCGACAACCCCACCCTGCAGCCCCCCGCTTTCTCCCGGCTCCTAACAAAGCGCCGCCGCCGGCTCCGCTCCGCTCCTTTCCTTTTTCCTTTCCCCTCCCCTTCCCTCCGCCCCCCTCCCCGCGCTGGGCGGCCGGGCCTGCCTCCCTCACCGCCTCCCTCACCTCCCGCCCGGCGGGTCGCCGGCGCTCCGTCGGCTCCCCGCAAACCCCGCGCTGGATTCCCGCCTCTCCGCACCGCGGGCGGCGGCGGCACCGGCCTCTCCCGCGGGGCGGAACCTTCCCGGGGGACCCGGAGCCTTCAGGTGCGGCGGCGCTGCGGGAGGGGGGTGTGTGTGTGTGTCCGTGTTTTGGGGAACAAACACTCGCCGGGAAGGGGGCGGGCAGCCCCCTCCGCACCTGACGCGGAGCCACGTCGCTAGTGCGGCACCCCGCAACGGGGTGGGGGTCTCCGGCCTCGCCCGCCCGTCCGCCCCTCCCGGTGCGGCGGCAGGAGACGCCAGCTCGGGCTTTACCTCCGACAGACTCCGGCGGAGCGACGCGCCTGTGCGCCAGCGCCCCCAGCGGCGGCCGGGGGAGGCGCTGGCGGGAGCGGGGAGGGTGTCGCCGTGCCGCGCCCTTCCGCCGCCGCCGCCGCCTCCGCCCCTTCCCGCCCGCCGCGGGGCTCTCGGTCCTCCTTACCGTACCCTCCCGCGGGCCGGCCGGGATCCCGGCGCCCCTTCGGCGCTTCGCGTGACGCAGTTCCTGCCCGCCCGGGGCGCCCCGGGCCCCACCGGCGGCGGTTGGGCGAGTAACTGCGGGCGGCGCGCGCCTTGCCTCTCCCTCAGCCCCCTCCCCGCGGCGGCAGCCTGAGGAGGGGCGGGCAGGCGCTGCCGCGGCCGTTCGCCGCCCCACAGGCGAACTGGGGGGGGACACGGATGGGGAAGGCGAGCCGGCCGGGCGGCGGGGAGCTGCCGGTGGGCGCTGGGTGCCGCCGGCTGCCTCGGGCGGTGCCCGCTCCCCGGCTGGGGTAAGTTGGGTGGGCGGCGGTTTGCCTGGCTCCTTGCGGGAGCAGGGCTCGGTCCCGCCGGGCCGAGCTGGAAGCGTCGGGAAGGCCCGGTGTGGGCCTGGGGTTTATAGCTTGGCCTCCCCCCGCCGCGACCCGCAGTGGGAGCGGGGGTTTCCTCACAAAAACGCGCTCTCGTTAGGAAGGCGTATTCCAGGCTCCTGGCTCTTGCCGCTGTGTGTCATCTGTCCCAGTCCGTGCGCTTATTTCAATCCTAGGAAAGCAAAGGGAAGCTTAAAATAGTTTGGATTATTATTTTTTTTCCTCCTCGGAGTGCACGTAATCTTCTGGTGGCTTTGTGTTTCCTGAGGGGAAACTCTGGGAGACGGGCTGCTTCTTTCCACGCTGTACTTCGCTCTCTCAGGTTAAAAATGTGGTTGTTAGCTTGGAGATTTAAAGGTTGAATGTCACTGAAGAGGAGGCGGAAATTAAAACTGGGATATGCCTTAACTTTGAGTAGGTGGAACAAGAGGATGAATGATTCTGCGAAGCTAAAATAATAGTTTGCAATCTTTCTGCTATTTCCATAGTTTCCTTATCATCTAAAAATCAAATATGGACCCCGAGGCTGAGATAAAGAAGCAAGTAAATCCCTTCTACTGCAATGTAAGTATTCCTAACTGAAAATTATAACTTATGCAAAATAATTTTGGTAGAACAAAGTTGGACTAAATGGAGTGCGAACTCGTTTTTTTTTCCCTTGAGCAAAATTGATAAATGGCACTGGAATTGAACTTAATTTGCTGTCTTTGTCATGTTTGACTTGGATGTTTGTCAGGAACCAACTTATTAAAATGAATAATAATACTGTGTTTCTAAATGAAGGCATTCTCTTAAAGTGGAAGGTTAAACTGAAGCTCCCGTTCAGAAAAAAAAGCTAAATCCTAATTTATCTGGTTGTGAGGTTTATTGCCGTTGTTTTTTAAGCATCTTGGGTTTTTTAGTGGAGTAGAAAATATTTGGACTGCCTTTGTTCATTCATATGAACTTAAACCTGATCTGCTCCTGTTCTGAATCAGCCCAGGCATAAACCAGGTGTACTGGGTTATTGCAATTACGCCTTACCTCTGGTTTGGACTTGGTTAATAGGTTGTTAGGAAGACTTTGAATCTGTCTTTGCTTACCCATACAAAAACGTGCTATGAGATAGCTGCAGGATTCTTGAGACATCTGAAACTTTTACGTGATGTGGAGGCTCCTTTTCATTATATTGTATTTGGGTGGTCTTGGAGTCTCATAAAGAAAAGTTCCAGAAGCTGCTTTAGTTTGTCTTTGGAAGAATAGGACTTCTGTAGAACTCACCTATACCAACATTTCGATAGCAGATTTGTTTTGTTTTGATATCAGTGGTATTTTTGCCTGTTAGTTTGTGTGCAGTGCTAGAAATAATTCTTCTCTTTAACCTAGATTTGCAAAATCTGGTGTGCTTCTGCATTAAACTTGCAGACTCACTTCCTTGGATTCAAGCACAAGACGGTAAGATCAGGTTTTTTTTAATGCACCTTTTGTCAGATTTTACAGCTTTAATTAGCAATGGAATATGGGTTTGAAATCTATTTTTTAATGCTGTGTTAAAACATGCAATTTCAGATATTTAGCTAGCTTTGTTGCTTTACTGCTTTGTTACTGCAGTAAAGTAGAACTTAGTTTCATACATTAGTCCTATCAGAAAACGTTGTTACAACTTTGTGTCCCGTGTTCTGGATTAGTAAAGACAATACACAAGAATATGTGGCTGTTAATAAATCCAGAATGGAAATCTCTAAATCATTGACAATCTAGGGAAAAAAAGATCTGTCTGTCTCATGTTTCATGTAATTATCTATTGACCTGAGATAATCCGTGATGTTGGGATTAATCTAACTTATTTTATAAATAATAGAATGTTTGCACTGTTATTTTGGAATCTTAAGTGTCTTTCATTCTTCCTTGTTGGTTGATGATTTGGTAACTTAGGTGGAAGAAGCACTGAAAGCTCATGGCATTGGTAAGTACAAGGTTTTTTACTTCCTACTCTGTTCTATACTTACAAGTTTTTCCCCTACCCCAATGTAGTTGTTCATGAAACAAACAAGACAAATACTTTCTCAGGACTTGTTAAGGCTTGTCTTGTGTTCTTCTATGGCATAACTATCTAATCCTACAGAAATCAGTCAATAATACGTGCAAGAGTATGCAAAGTTTATGAAAAAGCACTAGCTACGATACTACAAATCACCTACCTTAAAGTTTTAAGAAACCTTAAGGAATTAAAGACCTTAGAGACCTTCAAGATTTAAGATGTTTAAAAGTTATGCTTCTTAAAGCATGTAGATACCTTTTTCTGTATATACTTTATATTTGTTTTTAAAAGAGCTTATTAAAAATATCTTAATTAGCTGAAGCAAAGTACTTTTAATAGGTTTAATATACCATTAAACCTTCCCCAGGTCTTTTATGAACTGGTCTAGTTCCAGAAGGCATGGAGGTATAACTATGTTTATAATTGTTTTCCTACTTCCATTTCATGGTGCACCAAAATGTATTTACAGGTTTCTACAGTGCACTGGTCCTAGAATTGTTTTGAAAGTTGTGGTCCGAGTTATATGTAATCATTGCACCTACCCAATCTGGGAATTTTTGTATGATGGTAAAGGAAATTTAAGTTATTAAATACTTAGCAGCTGGATGCTGCTGAAGTGTATGCCCTGAAATGTTTAAAAGTGAATAAGCAGACAGTCATCAAGTCTTTTTACTTCTTTTTTAAAAAATTGTGATTATTTTTTATTAAAAGGATCGGTTGGCCACTAAAAAGCTTGATGAGTTCTAGTGACCAGAATGTGATTCATATTATTAGAGCGTTTGTAGGTTTACCTTCATAACACTTTATTTATTTTCTATTACTTTACGGATGTTTTCATTAAGATCATTTCAGAAGGTTAGTGGTAATGCAGCTGGTATTAAGTAACGTGTAATTTGCAGGAGTGAGCTGGCAGCTTCATCAGTTGTCAACGCAATATAGTTTGTAACTTAAATACTCAAGAAGGGTTTTCATGAAGATTACCTCTGTAACCAAAGGGTATGTGACTCTTTCTGATGCAGTAGTATATATGGAAGCCTTCTGACTCCCACCTTCTATATAGGATTTATTGTAAGCCTTAGGCTCAACTTCTTAGCAATATCTGATGTTTTAGTAAGGGATTACTTGCAACAGGAGAGTAACAGGGTTGAGGGGCATTTAAGAGATGAAAAAATTCAAAATTGCCCTTAGCTGGTGGTGTTTCAGGCACTTCTAGTGATTGATTGATTGATTTTTTCCCTGTAGTAAAATGCTGAGCTTTCTGAATTTCTGAAATCCTGTTCTTGTTATTTTCTTATAGTGAGTGCATTAAGCCCTTATTCAAGGAATAGCAACTTGCTTCCTTTGCGTGCTTGGTATTCCACTCCCAAACACACAGAATCTCACCTCATACAGACGTCTGCCTCTCTCCAGGTTCCTCAATGGCAGATAATGCTGTGTGGTCATCTCTGGTTTACCTTTCTTAAGGTTCTGCAGGCCCAGTTGTATCACATACCACATGTGGATAGAAAAAAATATTTAATTGGGGAGGGGATAACTGCAGATCTTTTGAAAAAGACAGCAGGGTTGTGGGCTGAGTCAAGTGCCCCGGCAGGCAGCATGTGGGCCAGCAGTTTAAGCACATCAGGTTTGGTGGATTTAAACTGAATTGCTGGGATGTATTGGATTAAAGTAGCCCTGAAATTTATGAAATGAAGCCTTGTTCATTACAGAATTAGATATATTTGCACTGTAGTACATTGGTCAGGCTTTTTCCTTGTTACAGGTTGTCTTCTATATAAACTAAGTTATAGCCATAATTAATACAGTTTAAGCCACTGTTTAATAATCTAATTTTGTGAAGCGTGTTTGAACCCTAGTTAGTGCGCTAACTAGTGGCTTGATTGGTCTCCCTCTCTGCCTGCTTCATTGATAAGTTTGTTACTGTTTGGTGGAAATGTTTTTTTACTATTTTTTGCAAAAAATAAAAATATCTCATAGCATATTCAGAAGTAAACATAGCTTATTTTTCTCATGTTACCAAAAGCTCAAAGAATTTTCTTTAAAAATAATTCCATACCAAACTGCTTTCTATACTTATAATTTTATTTCCATTTCTGGTTTGTTTTTCATTTAGTTAAAACAGCAAGTGGCTCAGGGGAGCAAGTGAAAACACCTGTAAAACTTCCTGATTATGGTAAGAATGTTTAATGCGCAAAAAAAAAAAGTGGAAGAAATAAAATGTTTGAGGTACAGTGTTACAAGTGATGTCTAGACTTCAGCAGCTCATTGGGAATTAATTTCTGTTCATTGTGTTTTCTATCTGCAGTAATATTTTGTAATAATATTTAAAACAATATTTGCAAACAAAATGCTATAAAAAGAGTGAAAATAGGATCGGGGGGATAATACTTCTCAATAACTGACTTAATCTGTGATGTGGGGCCATCACAGGGTTCACTTGAATGTGAATTTCTCAGCATATTTTCCATAGGCCAAAGGTTAAACTCGAGGGTTAGTTTCATTTTGGAAGGGTTTTGTGATGTGTTTTGAGACCATGAAGACTGATTGATAGATGGGCGATGTGGGATTACATAAAATTGATTTTATCTTACAGTGCAAACTGAGCCAGAGAGGTTTCACGGACAGACCTTGGAAGAGCAGCTTAATACGTGTAAAGATTCAGAACCTGCACTTGGTGAGGGCTTTTAATACTCTAATTGTTAGCTTGTGTGATGCTTACCTTTAAAGACTATTCATTGATTTTTTTTTATAATGTAGAATTAGGTAAAACGTAATAAAATCTGACTATGTTTACACTGAGTACTCAGTAGTACGATATGAAAGTGACTGATCTTAATGACCAAATCATTGGATTTGACCTGGAATATTTTTGATTAGGGATATTTTTAGGATATTTTGATTTTATGTTGAGAATAATTTCTAGAAACAATCTAAGGGGATATGACAGAAATGGACTTTGACTTAAACTATCATTGCTATTCTTTGTAATTTAACTGCCCACCATGTGGAGGGAAGGGAGAGTAGAGTGGACAAGCAAAATAACTACAGAGGCATATGTTAAAATACAATCCTTTCTAAATAGTTACAAAAGAATTGTTACTGTTATTTTTTTAGATGATTTAGAAAAAAAATTGTCAAGTCCTGACACTTGACTAATTGAACGCATTCAGTTTTGTGTCTTTGGTGTTGAAGAAGTCTAGACATCCAAAAGATAAACAATGGTTCTAAAAATCTTGATTCACATTTAGTGTGCAGTAGTTAGTAATCATTTCCTTTAATACCCGTTTTGTAACTATCACTGACTATTTGTTTTAGCAAACATCGCATTTCCTAACTTTAACTTTTTTTTATCAATGCAGGACTTAACTATATAATTGAATACCGATCAAAAGACAATTTCCCTTTTCTCTATGAATGTCAACTGTGCCACTGTAAAACAGGACTAAGTAACATGTTCATGCATGTTTGTGGTTCCAAGCATAGACTAGCATACCTGGTAAGTTTTTAGTAAAGTTTTTTTTATGTTTTGTTTTTTGGAATGTAATGATTTAAGTAGAGAATTTGCTGCTCATATTACGATTTAAAAAAAAAAAAAAAGGTGTGACATAAGCTTTTGTGAAAATGTGTTTGTATTGCAACCATGCAACTGTGATGAATGGATTTAAAATTCTTCTCATCAGTAAGGTGTATGCTTGTTCATTGCTGACACTCAGTTTTTAGTTTATTCTATTTTGGTTGACCAGTAATGCCATTAGTGAACTCTACAGATAAAATTGACTAGAAGTAGGTTTTTGACTAAATTCTGTATCATCTTAAAGAACTGGATCAATGAAGAAATTGTTCCATCTTTCAGGTGCTTTAGATTAAAAGGAACATAATTATAAATGAACAGGATATGTATTGGATAAAGGCTGTGACTTGCAATCAGGAAAAAAAAAGTTTAATCCACATTTTTGTGGCTGGACAAGCCAGTTCTGTGCCTGTTTTATGGAAATTTGCAAAGCTCTTACGGTTCACGTCGGCCCACGAATGCTTAAATACTTATTTTTTTTCAGTATGTTTAGAGTAATAAGGTTATCCAGTCTTTGAATGTTTACATGAATATATTTGTTTAGGATGGGCTTTAAGAAAACTGAGAAAGCAATATTCTGAAAAGTATTTTGATACTTTCCATAAAATATCTGCTCCAAGTTGATAGTATATCCCACATAACGTAAAGTCATAGAAAGTTGAGTTCGTGTAGTGTTTCGAGGTAGTTTTAGAGCGAATGTTGTTACCAGGTGTACATGATGGATGTGCAATGATGTCCTCTATAAACATCGTGCTGTTTCTGGTCATTATTTCGGATGTATATGCTGAGATTTGATGTTCTCAGCTCTTGTATTTCTTGTTTACTTTGAACTATTTCATACAATTCTGAATCTTATGCTGGTTAACTGTATCTCTTCTATATTCTTAAATACTGTAAAATGTAATTATTCAAAAAAACCCCAACTTTTAAGTCACGTACCTAGGATGGATTAACCCTAGGCAGTAGAAAGGCAGGAGACTAAATGGCTGGAATTTGCTCTGCTGAAAAGGAGCTGGGAGTCCTGGTGGACAACAAGCTGAAGAGAAGTAGTGTACCTTGGCATTAATGAAGGCTGACAGCAAACTGAGCTATACTAGTAACAGTATAGCCAGTAGATCAAAGGAAGTGATTATTCCCCTGTTCTTGATACTTGTTAGGCCGTATCTAAAATATCATGTCCAGATTTGTGCTACTGCCGACAAGAAAACTATTGATGAAATTGAGCGAGTCCAGTGGAGAGTGGCCAAGATGGTCAGGGGGCTGAAGCACTTGCACAGTGAGGAGAGGCGAAGGTAATTGGGCTTGTTCAGGCTGGAAAGTGTCAGAGGGATCTAATAGTAGCCCGCCTATACCTCAGGCAAGGTTCTTAAGAAGGCAGAATCAGGCCCCGTATGGAGGTGTTTGGTAAGAACGTAAAATCAGACAGGGGAGTTTCCTCCTTGACAGAAGGAAGAAGTTTTTCACCCATGAGGGCAGCCAAGCATTGGAGCAGGTTGTCCAGAGAGATGGGGGAATCTCTCTATTCAGAGGTTCTTAAGGCCCAATGGACAAAGCCCTGGGCAACCAGCACAGCATTCAGTGTCAACCCTGGTTTGAGCAGAAGATTTGGCATCAGTCCTCTAAACTATTCTGTGATTCTATACATAATGATTTTAATAAGTTCTGCTATGTATGTGTAAAACTTGATTTATCTCCCGTGATTATTAGCTGTGCTAGATCTGGAAAGAGTTCTGTAGGATAAAGTGTGATTTCGGGATTTGTGTTTCCTTATTTTCTAGAAACAACATTATCCTGAGATAGCAGAATCTGATGAAGTTAAGGGTAAAGGCTCTGAACTGAACAGAAAAGTTAGGCAAGTTGCATTAACAATTGAGAAGAAAGAAGGAAGAAAACAAATAAAGGTACACTTCTTTAAGAATTCCAGAAGTTTTATAGTTATTAAAAAAACCAAAGTAAATAGCTTTTGTTATGGTGGACAGATCTGCTTAGAATGGCAGGAAAATCTTGCTTTTTTAACTCTATTATGAGTGCTTTTTGTCATCTTAATAATTCTTCCAGGATTATTCTGGACACACTTTCCTATAGGTCACTCCCATCATAAGTATTTCTGTTGTTTCAAATAATGCTTGTGCTACCTGAGTCTACAGAAATATGACTCTAGAGTGCACAAATAGCACAAATATCTATGTTAGTATTTAACCAATTCGCAGCTGAGTGTGTGTGAGAAATAACTTATTTCATTGTTGCTAGGAAATTACCTTTATGACTTTTCTGAATTACTTTCTGTTTTGTTAGCACCTTGTTGCAATTTTCAGAGGAGTCAGGTAAAAATTCTGGTAGTACAGAGGGAAGTGTGGGAATATGCAGGTGGATATGAGGTTCTTAGCCATGCCATGGGATCACAGGACCACCATAAGCTTAAATTGTCGGGGAGCTGCACCCTTAAAAGCATGTTCTTAAGAAGATACCTCTATATTGTTTTCTGTTGATGTTTACAACAGTATTTAGAAACATTTACCACATTTATCTGGGCAGGATATAGGCAAAGTTTCTTGACATGTACCTTAGCACTCTGATTTGTGACAAGCTTATGTAGGTGCTTAGTGTTCTTTATAGTATACGTTACACTTGTTCTCTCCATCAGTTTCAATGTCTGTCAACATCCTGCTTGTTAAACAGCGTTTTTTGGCAAGTTCTCTTGCTAATGCTACTTAAAGTGCACAGGCTATGTCTCATTTCAAAGTGGAGTTCTCAATGTTATGGTGTTTAAATTTGCTATGTCCTGCCCATCTGAAAAAAGCAAGGATGATACCCTCCACTGCACTGATCCTACTCTTTTTTGATTAAAAAAAGTATGGGAATATTGGAAGAGGAAGTCTTTCCTCTAGAATGAGCACTCTAGAAGGGAGAGATTTCGGATCATCACATTAATTCTGTCTGCATAACCTTCATTTCAAACCTCTGTCTAGAAAAAGAAAAACAAAACTAACTATTGGCAGCAACTTTTCTTTTGACTTACTAAATTAATTCAAATTTCTTCTTGACTCAAGACTGTATACTTTACTTGAGGTTTGTGTTCATGAATATAGAAATAATTAATTCCATCTATATCTTGTAGACTGTTATACTAGGAAGTTCCACTACATGCATAGCAAATTCATCCTTGAAAATTCTAGACAGAGCATGCATAACCTGGTTTAATTTTACTGCTGTATTCTCTGAAACCAGCTATTTGATTATTTTTTTTAGTTCTAACAAAATTTTAATTCTGGTTAGTGTTCAGGTAATTGACTTACTGACTTTTTGAATATCCATTCAGGGATTTACACATATCCGTTTAACACTACTGGTCATATATCCTTAAAAAAAACTCTGATGAAGTACCTATGAAATAATTTTATCTGCAAAATGGCTAACATAACTGGGCTTTATTTTTAGGTTGTTACAGGTGCTCCAATAATGAGGAGGAGATGGCAAGAATGTAAGTGGGCTGAGTGAGATATAAATTGTACATTTGTAGTTTGGGTAAACTCCTTTTGAGTTAAATCAGCTTGATGTAAAGGAAAATTGAAAGATTTGGTCAGTGATTGTAGTGTGTGCTTATGTATGAAGCTGTATTTTGTACGGTTTATATTGAAAATTTGATGGATGAAAAAGTCCTTCCATGGGCAACATAACTACAGAGACCTGTTTTACATGGCTTTGTTTTCTCTTTCTCTTTCCCTCTTGGTCCCCCTCCCTTCCCAGGGTCCTTTACTTACGATTTCTTTTTACCTGGCAGCTGCCATACTCTCTGAAATGCCAACTACTCGTGAGCATTTTGGTGAACTGGGCAAAAGGAGCAGGTTGAAGCTCCATGCGTATATTTCATTTGCAGTCCAGAAAGCCAGACAGAATTCTTAAAGCGCAGCTATAGCTCTTAGCTGTGGAAGAAAACTTTCTGGTTTACTAGCCATTTATACTCAAAAAATTGTAGGAACGTGGTATCTGTGAGACTTCTCCACTCAGTTTAATCTTTCAAAACTCATTGTAGTACAGTGTCATCCAGATGGACAGACAGTACAATTGCGCGCTGCTTTAGGCAATGGCTAAAAATTGCTACGAGACCCTTATTCCCAGACCTGAATGAAAAATAAAGATTGGAATTAAAACTAATGTACTAAATTTTAATGTATATTAGTATGTAAATGGTGTCTTAAAATAGCTCAATAGAAGGAATGAGAAGATTATTTCTATAGTGATCTAGATTAGCAATGTCATACTCTGAAGAGGAAAGATACCCATTTTGCATCTAGGAAAGTATTTTGAAATAAGTTGAGTCCTATTCAAATTAAGTTTCTTGACTGTTACCTATTGCTTAATGTGTCTAATTTTTCATATGGCTATGTGGCATTCTACTGTAGTTATATTTACATCTTTTAAGAACTACCTGTATGTAATTATAACCAGGGTATAAAATACTTAAAGCTTTGTTATTAATTTGTAATTCATATTTAATTTGCTGTCATATATTAATGCTTATTAAATTATTCTTAATGTTTGTAACTAATAGTGCACAGAAACAGAGCTAGTTGAAATTGAAGTGCAGTTTTAGAACCCTCCTCTATCAAGATAATGTCCATTGTGCTACATTTCAAGCATGTTTGTTTAGATCCTCATGCAGATGACAGCCCTTCAAAAGCTAAAGTTCAGCATGTGGATACGTCACTTACTAATGAGGGAAAAAAAGATTGCAAAAATAAAGATGGAAAAATGCCAGACTCTAATCAAGGTAAGAGAAAAATAATTTTTTTAATTAATTTTTTTGTCAACTTTCACCACTGCATGAATTATTTACTCTGTATCTTCCTGTGTATAGCTTCTATAGTTATGTTCTGCTATAGAAGGTGAATTTGCAGTGTGTGGATGCGTTTGGGGTCTGTGGCAGAGGAAAGAATAATCCCAGTGTTTGCAAAGAAAACAGTCCAGTTTTACTTAAGGTCACTGGATACTTCCGAACAGAAACCAGACAAGTTCATTATTATTAGTTTTTACTGAGTGTATTTTTGGGGGAAGAGTCACAGACTCTTTTTGGGCATATAAGCTATTCTTTGGTGTCAGGGAAAAAAAAGGGGAACAGCTGCATGCCAGACTTTGTTTAGAGCACAAGAAGGATAAAAAGGAAATAGAATGGATAGATTTTTATTTTTAACAGCATCTAAAATATTTGACTAATGCTTATTTTCTTGAAAACAAAACCAGAATTAAATATAAAAATCAGTGAACACCATGTAACTGAAGAAATATCAGAAGTTGCTGCTTGGTTGTAGACTTAATGTCAAAGGTGAGATTAGGGTTCTTTCTAAATGCATTATAATTGTTCTCATTCAAAATAGTTCTGATCAGAAATACAAACTTGTGCCTCATGGCTGAAATTAATCTTTGATTCTTCAGGGTCAGTTTTTATTTTATTTCTTCATAAAATACCTTATTTACACCTTTGGGGTTTATTGATGTTATATTTTAAAAAAATTCTAAGCAAAGAATACTTTTAAAATATTGAAAACTTGTTACTAAATATACTGGTTTTATTGTTTTAGATGAAAAGAATCTTCAAGAGGAGCAGGAAAAAAGTCAGAAAGAACAGGCAAAACCAGACGAGAAGGTTGAACCTCATAAGGCTATGGAAAGCAGCGAAGGCAGCAACTCAGAAAAGTAAAACAAACAAAAAATTCACTGCCCCCTTCCTCCTCCCCCAGCCCCCTTTAAATGTTCTCAAAGGAAAATGTTGTAGGTCATAACTGTCTACATTCGATTTGCATAGAGTATGCTGTGAGGAAGAAAGGCATGCTATGATCCTAAAATGCTTGTCTTCTGAAATTGTGCTCAGCTGTAAACTTCTCTCACCAACAGAAAACCTGGTGTATGTGAAGTGACCTCAGATTTTGCTCTAGATGCAACTTGGTTGTTTTATATTTAATTGTGATATTCTTCAGGCATAATCCTCACGTATTACAACTTCAAATGCTTTTTCCTGCTTTCAACAGGAAAGCATTGGATAAGGGATATACACATATCAACCCAAACATGAGACTTTTATTCCAACAATTAGTTCTTTGCGTTTGCTCTAATGATGTTCTCTTGGAATGTTTCTTAACATTAAGAAACATTCCAAGAGAACTTAATGTTAAACCAGTAGTATCCCTCCCAAACATGGAGGGCTAACACCTTTTGCTTGTTTACTATTACCCAGTAAAAGGAGAAATTTTCTTGTTCCCGAAATATCTTTTTGTGGGACTTTTGCTTCTCTGGGGCAACCGTTAAGGAGAAGGATTAATTGAAACCAGATTCAAGTCCAGGTTTATGAACCTTTGTTTTCATTTTTCTGGGTTTCAAATAACTGTAACAGCTCTTAATGTGGAGAGTGAAGTAGTTTGTGAAAACATCAAAAATGGGGAACTAATAAAAGCTTATATATCCACATCTGGAAATGCTGCTGTTTCTACCTGACACTGATCCTCATTGTGCAGTCCTGTACTTTAAATTTTAAAACCAGCATCCTTTGGAAAATCACTTAATGTTGTTCTTTTAATCCAGGTGTTCAGAGAGATCCTGGGTAACTATGAGAAGCAGCCAGGTGCTTTGGCAAGAGACTGATTTAGAAGCTAGTTTCTAAATTAGGACTTCAGCTTGTTCCTTAAATGTTTATATTTGTGAGACTTCTGAGAGATGTGAACTCATATAGTTTCTTAACAGGAATAAGATCAGATTCTTATTGACAACAAGCAGTTAAATGATGTTGCCATATGATGATGATCACAAATTTTGATGATCATCACAAATGATGATTCTGCAATATCAGTCTGAGAATTTCTATTACTCCTGATTTCTTTGTGGTGAAATTCTGCAAAGACAGTCACCCAAAGATGTAAATTATTTTATTTTGAGTTCGTTAAAGGTATCATCTGCTTTTACTACACTTTTGATCCCTTAAGAAAGAGCAGGGCTTTGGCTTGGCAGTCATATGATTTTGGTTAATTTAAAAAAAAAAAAAAAAAAACAAAAAAAACCAGCCACTCTCAGCTCTAGTTCCTGGACTTGCAAAGGGACAAAATGCACCTATGGTAGTTGTGGTTACAGAACAGTGCAAATATGGGTTAGTAACTTTTAGCCATATGAATCTTTGTATGCCCAGTATCTTTGTGGCTGCATTGTAAAATACTTCTTTTTATAGCTGAATTTTTGTAAAGGCAAGTGAAGTGCTGATAAAAGTCTTATTGTGATTACGGGTCTTGTCTTTCTGCAATGCATACAAAAAGCTTACAGCTTTTACTACCAATGTCAAACCTTTTTCTTAATTCTGGGGTTTAGAACTTATGTACTAGCTAATAACACTAAAAAAAAACCTCCTCATAAATAATTTTTACAATGATATCTGTGACCACTGGGATTTCTGCAAGGGAATAGCATGTGACTTTTCAGAGTGTGTCAGAACTACTGCAGTAGTGTGTCAGGCATTTAAACTGATTATCAGTTATTCAATGGCTACGTATTTTTGATAGATCAACCAACTGTGTACTGTTTTATTTATGTACTTATTCTATCTTAAGGTGTGAGACCAATAAACAATCGCAGGAAGGAAACAAGGAAGTTGAGGTGAATATTTTTCTGTTAATGGGTTGCTCCAGTTTACAAATAGTTGCACAAATAATGACTTTAATATGTGACTGGCAATGGTGTTTGCTTTTGCTTATTCAAATTAATAATATTACTGACAATAAATTAGCTACAAGTTACTAAGCAAAGCTATTAAGAACAAGGTTTTTTCCTACTTTGTCATGAAAACACATGTATGTGTTTTGTACAAGCGCATGCAATTCAAATAGAGCAAAAATCTAGAATAACCATAATAGTAATAACTACTGTTTAATTTCAGTTACAATTACTGCACATAATAGAACTCTGGACTTTTTTTTTTCTTTTAATATTAAACAGCAAGAATTTACAGCAAATCCCAAAGAATTCACTAGTCAAGAAGAACTGTTGGGTTATTTGGTGAGTGTTAAATCTTACCTTGCAATGTAATTTTTTGGGAAAAAAAAAATCACAGAATTAATTACTTTAAAATGGAGCAAGTAACATGAAAGCCAAAGTGGAAGGCAGTCTGCTAATCTAACAACGTGTTTTGTGAGAAGGTAGAATTCAGAATGAAATTAATATCACTGACTTCATAATGTATCTATTAATTCTAGAGACACGGTTTAGTGGTGGATCTGGTAGAGGAAGTCAGTGGTTGAACTAGATGATCTTAAAGGTCTTTTCCAACCTAAATGATTCTATGATAAATAAATCATAAATAAAGGGTTTTTTCAAAGTATTGGTTTACTGCCAGAGGAAAGGCTTGCATTGAAAATTAATGCATTTTTCTCAACTATAGCTTAACTCCACTCCTGAACTACATGCTTAACTAAAATGACCTTTTAAAATTCTTTTCTTTTATAATTGGTCTACCATTTTCAAATGAGGAATGTGGAAAGATGTAATTCAGTAATGGAAGGAAGCAGAATGAAGAAAAATATGAGATACGCAGAAGGGAAAGAAGCTATTTTTAAGAAACAAGATACAAAAGGGTTGTTCCTTCTCAAAGGATTGTATCAAGTAGTTGCAGCTTCCTCCTACTAGAAAAATCTTCGATTCTACCTCCCCACCCCCAATTTATGGGACTAAAAGTAAAAACTGTATTTGCTTTGTAACTTTGGCCATGTCTGACAGAAGGGTAGAGACATAAAAATGAGTTTCCTGCAGGTTTTGTTTATATGTGGTGATACTTTGATCTTTCAGAGGAAAATTTTTATATTGTGTCTTGTTTTGGTTTTTTTGTAGCAAAGTTTTGAGATACTGGATGAAGATGATGCTTCATTTATCCTAAAAGTTACACAGACTCTTACAGATGCACTGGTGGAATATCGTAAGCAGGCTGCATCAAACAAAGTAATGTGGATTTTATTTTGGTTTTTTGACAAATCTGTAGATTCCTGTGATCGTGCATTTTTAGTCTGACAGGTTAATTAAACAAAATTTCTGTGGAGACTGTATTATAAGTTTTGCCCATTAAATGCTTGAATTTTTGTAGTGATGATAGGATAAACCTAAAGCTTTTCTGTTGAGGAGTCTTAATACTTTCTGTTCAAAGAAGCCAAAAATAATCTTGTCTCTTATTTCCCATGCTTCTCCTTACATCTAAGGTTTTTTTCTGCTATTTTTGCCCCTTTTCAATTCTAACTTAAGCTT
Organism: Chionis minor; assembly: GCA_013398295.1. Taxonomy (NCBI): domain Eukaryota; kingdom Metazoa; phylum Chordata; class Aves; order Charadriiformes; family Chionidae; genus Chionis; species Chionis minor. The sequence continues at coordinate 37,981 of VZSF01004652.1, forward strand.
TTCACGTCTCCACTGACCTCCCTGACACTCTTCTTCTGTATCCCATTTCCACTCCCAGCCTCCACTTCATTCACTATATAATCAAGCATTATTGACATCAATTTTCTTCCTTATACAACTTCTGGTCCTACTCTTTGGACTGTTCCCTTTGGGGTCTCTTTCTTCCTCTGCTACTAGAAACCTAATTTTTCCCCTCTCTGCTATTACTTTTGACTGACTTGTCTTTGCATCGGCATAGTATGGAGGTGTTTTGAGTACTTCTTTTTGAGGCTGCTGTGGTTGCCACTTGCATTCCCTGGATCTCCAGTTTACATTCATTTATACCATAATCTCCACATTTTCCATGCCAGGAATGGCTTTTTGTTCATTCCCCCATTGTCAACAGGGATGGTATGAACTTTCCTCTTGTTGGTGATCCATTCAATATCTTTGCCTTATCCCTCCCAGTGTTTAAATTGTCAGTGTTGAATAGACTTTCATTCGCCACAACAGTTACTCCTACTACTGCAACTACTTAACTACTCTTTTATTCAAAGGGTGAGCTTAAGTGGAAAATGCCAAATGAGGCTAAGTACCAGCCAACAAACTGGAGAGAATTACAGAGGTGAAAATTCAAGAAAAAAAGTTTTGCTTTGTTTTTTGTTCAGTCTTCAAAAGCCTTTCTAAATTCAGGAATTTATAATAAAGTTTATCTTTGCTCCCCATGTTCCGTCTGCCCTTTATTGCTTTCTTTCTGCCCCAAAGGCAGTACTTCTCCATGATAAATTCCATGCCTGTAGTTCTCATTAATTATTTATTGCTTTTTATTTCCTCATTAAGCTTACTTTCACATTATTCCTGCTGCTTTTTTTCCATATAGGATGTTGTTTTATTATGGAAAGAGGGCAAAATTTGACATGTTACAAAAAACTCCCAAGTTCTAAATGAAGTAACTTCTAACCTACTAGTTTTAGAAAAACAGAATGTTTTTCCACATTAGGGTTTTTTAGTATTCTAAACTGTGATCTTTCAGCTGGTAATTTTGTAACTAAATCTTTTATTCTGATTGTAAAATACTTACTTTTAAAGCCTGACAGGCTGAGAATTAGGCTCTATAAATATCACTTCTTGGCCTAATGCAGGGCTTTTTCAGATGTAGAGAGATACCATAAGCAGTGTATACGTACGTAGAAGTTCATTACTAGCTATGTGGTTTTCAAAGAAATACTTGATTTTTCAGATTTGGTAGCAGAAGTACCGGTCTTTTATTTGGTTTGTGATCATCAAAATTGTAGTAGTTTGTAATTTCAAGAGGTTGTCTTGATGAAATTCTGAACGCAACTTTTTTCAAACTTGTAGGACCTCTTAGATACTGAATATAATGGAGAAGCAGCATTGGAATATTCCACAGAACAGTCTGACCTGACTTCAGCAGATATTAGTGACTCTGATACTGGTAATGTTGGTTTTGCAATCTTGAACATGCTTTAATCTTAGTACTGAACCTCGCATAAAGTTTAGTAAGCTTTTTCTTCCTGCTCTGTAAAAGCAGAGCTTAAGAGAGAATGAAGCCAAGATCAAGTAGCATAAATTAATCATTTTGGGGTTTTTTTTCGTCCTCTACAAATGTTGCTTGTAGACAAAAAGGGCAGACTATTCAAAAACATTTATCCTACTTAACTGTAGGATTTGGGGAGGAATTGAATTAGTATTGACTCTGATTTTATTCTGTCCAGAGGCAACTGTTTCTAAGGAGACTTTCTGAGTTTAACTCTGCCTCCCTTCCCCCACATTTCTTTCCCTTGGTGGCGAAGAGGATTGGTGTAGGTCTAGTCCCATCAAGATGTTAGTGAAAACTAAATTATGTTGTATAGGATGGATAATTCTGTTTAATACCCAAATATTGCAGCTACTTGGCCTCAGTACTTCTGATTAATTCTATCAAAGAATCTTGGATTTCTTTGAGGTCATTTCCTTTTTGATATAAACAAATGGTTATTTTCCTCAAGCACAGAAAGTACAATCATATGCTTGGAGAGGCAAAGTACCCAGAATACTAGTGAAGCTCTTTGTATGATTTTTTTTCTGTGCAGTGTCAATTTTATTTTTTTCTAGGAAGTTCAGCTTTTGAAAACCTCAATTAATACAATGTTAATAACAAAAATTGCAATGACTTAAAGTATATGAGACTTTGAACTTTTGGTTCCTTTATGGTAAGCATAATGGAAATAGCTTTCATCCACCTCCCCACCCTTGTTTCTCCAGGATTTTCTGTAAATGGAAAGCATTCCTGACTCTCAGTTATATGAAAATGTAGCAAAATCAGATGTGAACCTTACCAGCAATGCTGCTGTGTCAGACTGGAAATGTTTGTTTTGAAAAGCTCTATTTAGAGAAATAAGTAATGAAGACTCTTCAGAATCTTCTCGTACTGAAAAACAGTATTTTTCTTCTTCAAGACTATTCAAGCAACCGATCAGCTAAGCAGTCCATATCAGTAAATGAAGATGATGAACCCCAAAACTTTTCAACTGGCTCTTCGGAAACAGAGTATGAGAACAACATTACTACTGAATTTTTGAACAGTGTAAGAAATATGAATGTTGAGGAAGTTACTGCTACTCTACACAAAATAGCAGCAGCAAATCCAGCTTTCAGAGGTAATTCATGTATACATGCATATGCATACATATACATGCAAACACACTTATTTCCTGTCTCTTGATCCATAAATTTGGAGTAGAGTAGTCCAACTTCAAAATGGACAAAAAAGGGTGGTTCTTCATGCAGTAGTAGGTGGATGATCTACTGAACTGCTAGCAAAAGGATACTGTGAATACAAAAACGGTACGTGTGTCCTTGTCTTCTCTGGGCCAGACCGGCCAAGTGTTTGGAACAGGGCTACTGAAGTTTGCCTTATCAGACGTGGAATGCTTCCTGAGCTGAAAACAATCTGAGATTGGGAGAACATAGCATTCTCACATGCCACCACCCATCGGGCACACTTGCCCTGCTCTTACTCTTCCCTTAACATTTGGTTATGGCTGCTGAACGTTTATTATTACCACTTGAGCTGTCCCTGTGTTTCTTCTACTTCTCCTCTCTCCCTCCTAAAGTTATAGGCATTAGTTCCATCAAAGCAACGTAGCTTTCTTGCTTGTGTGCAGAAGAGGACGCTTTGACTTATTGTTACAGTGATAAAATCCAGCACTTCTGGTCATGCTTTCCTGATTATCAGCTGCAGCACTTTGAAAGTCAGAAAGAGAGCAGAGGGGCAGGATAGACGCATTAACTGAACCAATACAGCTGTTCATAGCAATATACAATTATAGTTTCCAGGCACATTCTGATTGTTAACAGTTACGGTATTTTACATTTAGTAAGAGCCAAACTCATGTCAGCATCTAAATGTTTCAGTATAACTTGTGCTTTTAAATGTACTTTATCATCAAACCACTTATTTCCTGTGTGTTTCTTTGTCTTTTAATTAAGGAATTGACATTCCGAATGTTATAAGGATCCTGACTGAAAGTGGAACTCTGAGAAGACCAAGCAATGGCAGCACACAATGACATGGTAGTTAATAGAGTAATATTTACTTTCTGTAAGTTTGAGGCTGTTTTACTTAACATGAACTCAGTGTAGCTGATTTTGCTATGTTCAAATTTTGTATGGTGTTATTTTGATTAAATTAAAAAGTTGGTTTGAGATTCTTGTTATTTATTTCTCCGTGTAGCTGAAATTTCTCTCTTTGTGGAAAGGTTGCAAAGCTAATGTTCTTTCTTTTCACGTTAAAACATACTTTTCAAACAGGTAACTGTTGTTTCTCTCAATATCATTAAATATTGTACATTGGTAGTCTGATCTTTTCTTACTATTGGCTCTTTTACAAAGAGTTATCAGCAGAACGAACTACCGCAGTCAGCAATACAAGTTCATCCTACAACAAATACTCAGAAGTTATTCCCTGTGGCTGCTGGGCCTGACTCAAAAGGTTTTGTAATCAAAAATCCCCTCCCATATAAGGATTATGACTAGGTCTCCACATACTTATTTTTTTAAAGATAAAGATTAAAATAATAATCAACAGTCAGGGCTGTCAGGTTCTGAGTTGAGAAGTGCCTGGATTATAGCCAACGTAGGGAGCCCAGATAATCGGAAGCTTTAGCAAAGTCAAGAGGTTGGCCATGCTTGCGAATTCAGGGATATGTCCCAAAAGACCTAACCAGACTATGACTATGAGACACTGATACGGTAATCAAAGTATCTTTTGTCTTCTCTTATCCCACTAGTATGAGAATGAAATGAAATAAAATAAAAAGAAAGCTGGTTCATACTGTCAATTCAGGCTCCTTTTAATGTGAACTTTTTTCCAACTAAAGTAGTCGTGGTTTTGACTGAAGGTAAAGGTCTATATATTAACGACTACTACTTTTGTAGGATGATGAAAAATGTTTTGGATGGTTACAAATTAGTGTGCTTGGGGGGGAAAAAAATAAATCATGTAATTAAAATTTGCTTCCTGCTTGTGATGTTGCACAGCATTCAGTGGTTCTAATTAAAGCTCTTCAGCTTTGCAGCCAAATGCTGGTATAATATAGACATGCTGGGGCCAGATGGTAAATGAACCTTTTAATGTTAACTTTTTTTTTTTTTTGAGATCTGGATGGAATTGAGAATCGTCATCGTGATGTTTTCACGTCTTCATATCATGGAATGCAAGACGCCATAAAAATAAGGTAACAAAGAAAGCAGCAACAAAATTGGTTAGTTTTGTTTTATGAACAGATACAAGAATGAAAACAGTTCAATGATGATTAAAGACATTAAAACAAAAAACGCTGCTTTAAAGAAACTGTGAAGAATTTCTAGAATGTCTCTAAATATGTTCTTGTCAGAAGCAGAAGTGGAACCAGAGTTTTTACAGCTCAGTTACTCCATAATAGGAACAGTGTTAATTCCTGCTTAATGAAGATGAACTTGACTAGTAAAAACTTCTTTTAGTTGATAAGAAATTCTGATTTCTGTTCCTGTAATACAGAAAATAGAAACATCTTTTTGTTTGTTTGTTTTCAAAGTGCAGAACATTCTATTAGTTAAAATAATAAAATTGGAATGTTCAGCTGTTGTAAAGGGCCATCTCTGGGACAGCTTCTTTTTTTCTCTTACGGTGGAATAATTCCTAGTGGAAATAAAGTTAAAATTAAGTTGAAATTACTTGGACTTGAGTTGGGTTTTTTTTTCCCTTGGGTGCAGGAGCAGCATGCTGGAAATGGAAAGAGCTCTGAATCTATAGCACACTGATATAAAATGGTTTGAATGGTATGCTGCAGAGTGCTACTATAGTTCTCAAAGACAGCTGAGAAAACTGAACTGCACAAAAATCATCAAGTGTATGCTTCTGGAAGAGTGTTCTGAGAACATAGTCTAACAGTGTCTATTCAGCTGTACAATTATTTTCTTCTTAAAACTTTTTTGTGTGTGTGCACATAGACGCTGCAAAAGAATTACATTATTTTGTTCTTGTATCTGCCTATGTTTTGTGATGGCTTGGTATATTCTTATACTAATGGAAAACTGTTCCAAAACAGTTTTTAAGGATGATGTCTTGTGCCAGCATTGCAAAGTAAGGAAAAAAGGCATTCTCTTTCCCAGTGATGTTGCTATGTTCAGTATTATACGCTTGGATATTTAACTCACAGTAACAGCAAGGTGGACATCTGGGGTAACTAGAGAATTAATAGAATTAAAACTTAAGCAACAGCAAGAAAAATTGACCAAGAGAAAATCAATTTTTCTCTTTTCTTCAGCTTAGTTTTATGCATTTTACTGAGAGACCAGAGAGCTTTTGGGAAGAGATCTGTAACCAAAAAAAAAAAAAAAAAAAAAAGGCAAACTGGTTCTCCTCTTACAAGGCAGAGAGTGAAGAGAAGGGTTTTGACCGGTGACTTGCTAGGAAATGAAAAGTTCTGAATGTGCCACAGAAGAGTAATGTCTGTTGTCAATTGTGATGACCTCTGTTCTAGGCAAGTATGAAAACATCCTCCTCTTGTGTTGCTTCCTGCCTCTTCTAGGATTGTGCTCTGTCCTTCTGACTAAGGAATTCGTTACCCCTTTTGAAGCAGCAAAGGCCCATACTGTCAATTTGATTGTGTAGCGTTCCTGATGGTCTGAGGCTGCATGGGAAACCTGAAATGCTAACACGGATTCTGCACTGCCTTCACTGAAATTATTGTCTCTTCTAAATGTTTTCCAGTTCTGTAAACACAAATCTTGGTATTTGTTATTATTAATGCATTCTTGTTGGAGGAAATGAGATACAAATCAAGAGCTGAAGTAGCCGGGCTCAAAGAAAGCATGAAGGTGATCCTATTACTGCCTACAAGGGAGAAGGCTGAGCCAAGACATCTCCGATTCCAGTAATTAAAATGATGCAATGCCTCCTGTGATGGGATGCTGACATCTTAAAAAATGCTGTTGAACTTTCCGTGGTTATCCGTGCTGGTTCACATCAAAGCAGTGTAGTGTCATTGCTTCTGTGACCTGACTGGATCGTTCTCCTGGCTGATGCCTTGAGGCAGGACCTCCTGAAGGGGTCCAAGGAGGGGGCAGAGAGAGACCTGGAGGTCACATCACGGCTACTCGAACCCCCCGCTGCAAGAGCATCTCCCTCTGTCTAGAAACTTTGTCAAGCTGTGAAGTGTATCTCTGAGTGCCTTAGGAAGATGGCATAAGAAAAACAAACTCCTGGAGCTGTCGCTTGACAAGGGGCTGCTCTCCGGGATGTACAAAAATCAAAGATTGTTTACCTTCCCTTGTTTAACAGATTGCTTTGCCCTCAAAGAACATCCACAAGGATATCAGTGGGCTGGAGTGCCTCGGCTCCACGGACAGGCTCAGAGAGTTGGGGATGTGCAGCCTGGAGAGGAGAAGGCTCTGGGGAAACCTTATAGCAGCCACTACCTAAAGGGGCCTACAGGAAAGGGGGAGAGGGACTTTTTATCAGGGAGTGTAGTGATAGAACCAAGGGGTAACTGTTTTAAACTGGAAGACAGTAGATTTAGATGAGACATTGGGAAGAAATTTCTCACTCTGGGGGTGGTGAGGCACTGGAACAGGTTGTCCGGGGAAGTTGTGGATGCCCCATTCCTGGAAGTGTCCAAGGCCAGGTTGGATGGGACTTTGAGCAACCTGGTCCAGGGGGAGGTGTTGGCAGGGGGTTGGAACTAGATGATCTTTAATGTCCCTTCTGACCCAAACCAGTCTATGATTTTACCCCAGAAAAGGGGCGCAGCCCCTGCGACCCCGCCCCCAGGGCGGCGCTGGGGAGCGCCCCCCTCCGGGGTCACGAATACCCCCCTCTGCCCTATTCTCCTGCCGCCGCCGCACCCCCACAGCTCGTTACCGAAGCGGCCGGGCCCCTCCCGCGCCCCGCCGCCCCTGCAGGCGGCGCCAGCGCCCGGGCGGCGGCGGAGCGGGCAGGAAGCTCTCTCCTTCCCGCCGGGAAGGGGCGGGTGGGGGGAGCCGCTCACGTGGGCGGCCGTTTCCGGGCAGGATCTCGGGGGCGGAAGAGGGCTCGCGCTGCCGCGTGGTTGGTGAGTGGCCGGCGCGGCGCAGCGCGCGCGGGGCTGGGCGGCGCCGCCGCCGTTACCGGGTGGGAGGAGGAGNTCAAACGCCTGGCAGAGCGACCGGAGCGGAGCGGCTTTGCGGGAAGAAGCCGAAAGATGTCCCGGGACGGTGAGGAAGGTTGTTCAACGGCCTAGACCTGCGGGAGGAGCCGTTGCCACCGCCGCCGCCTCGGCGGCGCTTCGGCTTTGGTACGGCGTTTGCGGCGCGGGGCGGTGTTTGGTGGTTGAGGTTTTGTGGTGAGCGGGGACGGATGCGCTGCCCGGCGCGGAGCCGCTGAGAGGTGACCGCCATAAGCGCTGCCCTTCTGCCCGGCCGGAGAGCCTGATCAGGTGAGAGGAGTTCGGGCAGGGACCTCGCCTTCTGGTTCCGCAGGATTTTCCTGATCGCCTGAGCTTGTGACTGCGAGCTGGCGGCGGGATTCCCTGAGGATACTGCCTCAGAGCCGCGGGGGAGCGAATTCCGGGTGAAGCGGGCCCTCCTTTGGGGTGCCCTCTCGCTTCCCTAAGCCTGGTTTGAGGATGGCCGAGTGGCACACGCGAAGCGGCTTCTGCAAAGCGCTGCGTACAGCTCTAGGTTAGAGGAAGCTGGTATCGATTTGAGGTTGGTTTAATGTTTTGGATTGTAAAACTGAATTAGTGCAGAAACCGTTAGGTGCACTTAGCTCAGTCCTGTTGGAGGAGGGCCAGCTGGAAATATGGTTGGAGTCAAAAGGCAAACATTTGTTTCAGCAAGAAGTTTCATGAAAATATTTACACAACTTCATAAGCTGTATACAATTTCTCTTCTTATGTAGACCCTGGTGTTTTCATGGCTTTGGTTTTGTAACCAGCTTATCTCTGATTTAGCATGGTACATATGTGTTGGAAGTGGATGTGTTTAGGTTTCCAGTAAATTATTTCCAAAATGCGCAGTGCAAGGTAAACTGTGCCGCTTTGTTTTAGTAGGAGAAAGTATATTTTATAAGCCTCCTCCTTTAAAAGAACTTAATTGACTTTGTTTAGGTGTGTGTGTGCACCTGTGGTGTAAAGTTTTTAATGCTAATTGGAAGCCAAATATTTCATTTCATAGAGTGAGTCTTCTTAAATGTCTCTATTAAAGCAAGCTTTGTAAGTGGAAATAAAAGTCATGTCAAAAGCTTCTAGCTTTTTCTGCATTGCAATCAAGTAGTGAAAATCTTGTTGTACTTCTTTCCTAAAAGACATATATGGTAAAAATCAAAAATTTACAAAACCTTAGTTATACTTGGACGCTAAAGGAGCTTTCTATTTTGGCACCAAACCCCAAGTTTTTTTAAAGCCTTTTCAGTTGATAGGTTACTTATGCTAAATTTACACTTCAGTTAAAGGGTCTTGCATATAGCTGTGTTAGGCTAGCATGTGAAAAGCGGAAATTAAGTTGTATTCAAATGTTTGTATAATCAGTTAAATTGTTTTAAAATAATAGAAAATGACGGTGGTAGTTAAAACATTCCTTAATGATTATCCTAATAATGTGTATATGAAAAATTATTATACAGTACAAATTTACAGGTTGAAGTCTATTGGAAAAATCATCTGTAGAATTCTGTTTTCTAGAGTGAATGATGATCATATCCCCCATAAAAGAATCATCGTTTGGATATTTTATTTAGAAGTTTCTGGGTTTAGTCAGCTGTATTGCAGTTTGGGTTTTTTTCTTTTTTATTTAATTTGGTCTTTAAAATTTGAATGTTGTGTTTGCGGCTCTTTTTGTATAGTTCAGATATTAAGAACGTGCGAAATCCTGTTACCGAAAGAGTAGTTTTCAAAGAGGGAGGAAACAACAAGTTTATGCACCTGACAGCATAGACCTTTAAAGCTGGATATAAATACTGTGTACGTTGATGTCTGGAAGTGTTCAGATTTCTAGCTCTATAAATTACCTGTTATCATTAGAAAGCTGTGAGATGCTAAACCTCAACATGATAATGGCTTTGTGCTTGTCACTCCCTTCCCCCTTTTAAACTGTAAGTAATTTCTACAGCCACTTCTAGGAGTCATCAGAGCATGGATTCATGCCGTTAATTAACAGAAACTAGGAGCAGTTTGTATGTGATATTGAGCCATGTGACATCAGCCTCTGGAGTTTTGTTATGAATGAATTTAAAAGTATGGAGGTAGAGGGAAGGAAAATAAAATAATCTGTGGTGTAGTGTTTGGGGGTTTTGGGGAAGGTTTTTGTTGGTTTTTTTTTTTAATCTGGTAGAATTAAGTACTTTTATCAGTACAGATAGATCAGAGGTCATTCAGAAACTGAATAGTGGGTTTTAGTTTGTTTCGGTTATTGTACATCTATTCTAGTATACCTGTTCGACTGACTTCTTAGTATAGCTACTTGTATTACCTTATTTCTTATGCCTCATTAAATATGACTTAGTTTTTCAGTCTCTGTACTTTGTATGTGCCCATTTAACCTCTTCTTTTTTTTCTCCTCATTCTTTCTAGCTATTGTTTTTAAATGCACCGATTGAACTTTTCAGTGTGTAGTGGAAGTTGTCTTAGATTCTTGTACGCTGCTGTTATCAGTGAAGGCCTGATTAAATCTGTGATTTTACCTCTGCAGACTGTATGCTATTAATGATCAAGTTGGTAAATCGACTGAGATAGAGTTAATTCATAGCAGCTAGTGTGGGGCTCTGTTTTGGATTTGTGCTGGAAATAGGGTTGATAATACAGGGATGTTTTGGTTATTGCTGAGCAGGGATCACAGAGAGTCAGGGCCTCTTCTGCTTCTTACAGCATCTCAACAGTGAGGGGGTGCACATGAAGTTGGGAGGGGACACAGCCAGGACAGCCGGCCCCAATGGATTAAAGTGGTATTCCATACCCTGTGACGTCATGCTCAGTATATAAAGCTGTGGGGAGAAGGAGGAAGCGGGGAACGTTAGGAATTACGATGTTTGTCTTCCAAGTACCCATTATATGTGATGGAGCCCTGCTTTCCTGGCGATGGCTGAACACCTGCCTGCTGGTGGAGAGCAGTGAACGAATACCTTGTTTTGATATGCTTGTGTGCACAGCTTTTCCTTTACCTATTAAACTGTCTTTATCTCAACCCATGAGTTTTTTCTCACTTTTACTCTTCTGATTCTCTGTCCCATCCGACTGGGTGGGGAGGGCAGCTGGATGGTGTTTACTTGCTGGCTGGGGTTAAACTGTGGCGATCCAGCTTGGTTTTGAGCTAAACAGAGTTTAATAGAGAGTAGAAAATAATCGTAAAAGAATGATCAATTGTCCAGCCAGCCCCAAGCAGCAGTCATGGATTCCTGCCTGTGGCCAACCCTCATTTATATACTGAGCATGAAGTTTAGGGTATGGAGTATTCCTTTGGCCAGCTTGTCCTGTCTATGCTTCCTCTCAGCTTCTACAGGAAGCTGAAAAAGTTCTTGATTTGTTATAAATATTACTTAGCAACAACTAAAACAATATGAGTTATCAACATTGTTCTTGTACTAAATCCAAAGCACAGCAGGTACTAGGAAGAGAATTAACTATCCCAGCTGAAACCAGGATGGTATCCACCCCTTGGGCAGTCAGTTTCAAGTGTACTGGTTGACTCAACTATGTAAAAAGTTGCTTTATTGGCAGGAAGTTTTTAAAACAAAACAAACGACTTAGTCAAAGCAGTGGAAGATGCAGGTAGTTAGATGATCTCTTCCAGTAAAGTAGTTCTCAGCAAAGACAACCAAAGGAGCAGCAGAATGTTTTCTGGACACTACAAGAACAGCTGTACTGGATCAGTCTGCATGTCTGTTTAGCCTAGCATCGTGTCCCAGGAGTGGACACTAGTTTATGCACAGGAAGAAGCATAAAAACAGTAGCCTTTGTTGGGAAGTTGCTGCTTTTTGCTGGAAAAAGAAATATATTTGTTTGTAGTGTATTTAATCAAAGTAAAACTCTGAATATCTTTTTGCAGAGATTCAGAATGACGAAAAAAAGGAAACACCAAGAAGATTTCCAGAAAGTGAAATTAAAAGTTGGGAAAAAAAAGCCTAAACTAGAGAATGCAACTGATACTACCTTCAAAACAAAGGCCATACAAATTCCTGAGCAGCTTAAAGAAGATGGAGTGCTTCCTACGCAAAATAGAAAACTTAACATAAAGGTATACGATGACATTACATTCTGAAATGACAGAAAATTATTTGTCATTTATCTACGTTTACCATGTTTACTATGTTTACTAGAGTTTAGAGAAAAAGTTTTATTTATAAAAAAACCCCAAACTTAAAAAAAAAAAGCTCAGCAGAGTATCTGAATACAGCCTCTTTGTCCTTGACAATAAGCTGACCCATGAATTTAATGACTCAAATTGCTGGACCAGCATATAACCCAAGGGAAAGGTATTTCTTTGGGTGGTGGTTCTGCTTTCTTTCCTTTGCATTGTTATCTATCTCTTGCAGCTCTCTGCTTTAACTGAGGAAAGCTGTTGAGACAGATTTCATGGTTGTACTTTTAAGAACAACTGTGAGAGAACTTATGTTGGTCACCCTCTGTTAAGTCAGTAGGGTTTTGCATAAACTTAAAAATGAGGAGTATCCAATTACCTGAGGGACATGTCATGGTATTTTGTTTTTTCTGTCATTTGGATTTTGATAATTTGTTCGTCATTAAACTTTAATATATTTATTCTGAACGTATTATGCTGTTAGGAATGGCAGGATATCGTAAGAATAGTTGCTGTATTTTTAAGTGGCTAAGAAAAATGTGCTAGAAGTAGGTGGAGACGTTTAAAGAGCTGAAACTAATAATGATGGCAAGTATATATATTTTTCTTCCCTTGTAGGATCTGCTTTCACAGATGCATCACTATAGTCCTGGGGTTAAGCATAATGCACTTCTTGGGCTCAAAGATCTTCTGTCTCAGTATCCGTTTGTAATTGATGCACACCTTTCAAATATAATAAGTGAGGTGGCAGCTGTGTTTACAGACAAAGATTCTGGTGTCAGAGGGGCAGCTGTTCACCTATTGCAATTCTTGGCTTCAAAAATAAGAGCGGAACAGATTGCTCCATTTTTCCCTTTGGTAAGTGCCCATCTCTCCAGTGCCATGACTCATATCAGTGAGGGGATTCAGGAAGATTCATTGAAAGTCTTGGATGTTTTATTGGAAGCATACCCAGCTCTTCTCACAGACCGCAGCATTATCTTGTTGAAGAATTTTGTAGAGCTTATTTCTCACCAGCAACTGTCAAAAAGACTGAAAAGCAAAGATAAACTTTCTTGGATGCTCTCTGTTAACCCAAATCGCAGAGTAACTTCTCAGCAGTGGAGGCTGAATGTACTGACCAGGCTCAAGAAGTTTCTCCAAGCAGTGGTAGATGGATGCAGTGAAATAGAGGATGAAGGGCTTCAAGAACAAAAGGATAGCCCTCATTCTGTGAGGAACCCAATATGCATAAGTTGGAAGCTTCATGCAAATAATCAGCAACATATACAACTGTTTGAAAATGGTGGCTTACGACCAAAGATCAACTCATCGTTCAGGCTGAGGTGAGAAAATGTTGACTGATTTGGGAATTAATGTCAGTTTTATGATTTCACTGTTAAACTGTGGTTTGTTGCTGTTGAAGACACAACAGTTTAATTTTTATTGTGGGATTGTACCTTAGCCGTGTTTTAGGGCGTTTAGTGTAACGTGCAGGCTTAGTGCAGTGGCTTGAAAATACGGAAATACTCAGCAGATAATTGTGCTGTGTGTATATCATGAACTTTCCTGTTACCAAATAAAGGCTTTATTTTATGCTATTCATAAAAATTTTGGAAGATTAGCATATTTTTTTGAATGTTAACTGACAACTACCAGTTGTTGCAGGTTATCAAATAGACCCTGGGGGCAAGCAGGCAAATTTCTTTACATTAAATGTAAGCTTGTTTCTTGTACCGTGATAACGAATTTTACTGAAATTTTGTGCTTTTACCTTGAAAAGTCTATCATAAGTTTAGGAGTGTATTTTCTTTCAATAATAGCTCCTTTTTAAAAGGGACAGCATGATAAGATGTGTCTCGCTGTAGGAAGTTCTGCTGAGTTTCCAATTCTAGATATTTTTAATCAGTTCACCTGTTTATATCTTTACTATGGGTAAAAGACGTCTCATCTGAAACATGCTGATGAATGTGGAAGAAAGTGTAGCGTGCTTAGTCCAGACAGGTGTTCAAGTATTTTTTTCAGTAGTACTCTCAATAGATGTGAGCTGAGGTCAAGGGAGAAATAACTAACCATTTTATTTCTCTTCCTCCTTTCTGATTCATCCCACTCCTCAGACTAGAGGGGAACCTTCCACCCCACTGTATGGTACCTTTTAAACATTGGTATCCTCGTGGTTATGCATTACTATAGATGTTACGTACCTGCTCGTAGGAGATCTGGAATGATTACTTGAAAAATGGAAGCTGTTTAGCCTTTACACAGCACTTCTAATCCATAGATATCAAGGTGGTTTGAAGAGAAACCACAATCCTTGTTTTACTGCTGGGGGAGACTGAATAAAGGGGTGTAAAGCAGTTATCCGAATTCATCTAGGAGGACAGTGGTAGAAAAGGGTATAAACCCCACCGCCTAATCCATTGCTATGTTTGTCTCCTATCTCTGAATGAATGAAGTGCAGAAGAAGAGGTGTTCTCTATTGGCCTGAATCAGCAGGTGTTTTTCATCTCTGTTGTGGAGACACACAAATCACCATTCCATTCCTGCTCTCCTAGGCTTCCTCTCAGTAGATAGCATATTACTTGTAGGTATAGGAAACTTACGTTAAGCTAAGTAAAATGTGTGGCTTATTCTCATAAAAGTGGTTGTTAACATAAGAATTCAGTCGTGACCAACAGTATCGGGTGCAGGTAGAACTTTAGTTGGACACTAGACCAGTGAAGCCCACTGGAGGCAGAGGGAAGGATTGAGTGCTGAGCACAAAACAGTCCTATGGACTTCATCTCTGCAGTCAGAAGCATACGACTGGGGCCCACCATATATCAGAGGATTCTTGTATTGTGCCCTGAATGATATGCGGTGTGTGATATACCATGCCCTGTAATAGCTGAAGATGCATTGTATCCAAGGTCTAGGAAAATAAACTTTACATCTGATGTCACCTGAATTGGATTCCGCTTTTCTGAGGAGCTAGATTTTGGTGAGACATCGTGATCCGCTTGTGGTTATAAATACTTTCAAAAAGGCGTTTGCAAGCACGAGGAGGAGCCAGAAGAATGGAAGGAAACATTGCTAGACTCCAAGGCGAGATGGGCAAAGCAGGCTGATGGCAGCAGAACAGAAGAATGGAAAGAGAAGGGGCATCTGCAGAAGGTACGAACATGTTCTGATTTTATTGCATTTGCGTATATTTTTGGTATATTCATTTTGCACAGAGGGCCAGTACAAGCTTGTTTTAGTGGATATCCACAAAATTCTAAGAGTGGAAGTTACTGTGGTGGATTTTTTTTTTTTATTTGCCACTGAAATCTTTTCTGGTAATATGAAGATGTTTAATTCTGTCTCTTCCAATCCTAGCTATGGCCTTTTACAGGCATTCCCAGGCCTCTGTTGTGGCCATTACTGCAAGGACAGAAATTGCTTCTATTAAGAGGTGCAGAACATCTGTAATGCTCCTTTGAGTAATTCCAAAATCTCAAACTGTGTGTGTGTGTGTTTAAAGAAGTCAGTGCACAAATAGTCAAATTCTAACTATAGATAATGAGTTGACCAAATCATAAGTAACTAACTGCTGTGTGTATGTGTTGATGGCCTCATGACTAATACTGCAAGAAAGTTTCAACTTTGTGCCTTTAGAAAAGTAGGCTTCCAAACACCACTAATAATATGCTAAATTTTTAGAGTTCCTCTATCTTTTTAATATTGCAAGTTCATCAGGTAGGCATGGCACCTCATTGGTAATCTAATGATTACAGAATTGGATTTTCAGAATCAGTTTGCAGTATTAATGCTTAGTAAAAAGTAGATTCTGAGCTTGGAGTGCTGGATGGTTCAACAATGCAGATCTTAAGACTTTATTATTTTCTGTTGTGTGCTAGGTCTTACTACTGTGCCTGAATTTAAGATTACAGTGAATTAGGAGATTATTAGAATATATCCTCTGCCTTATGTGCTGACTGTGCTGCTTTTTGCATCCAACTCATTTCAGGTGTGGAAAAATGGAAAGCTTACACAACTTAAATGTGGTGATACCAAGGTGTATGATCTTTTTCTGAACTGGAAGTGGTGCTGAAGAGAAACGGTAGAGCTTCTGTTTCTGCTGAGAAAGGACAAAATGAAGCTGCAGAGAAAAGCAAAGACAACGTGAGACCAAAATGGAAGACAAAGCATAGTGAATAAATATGTATATGGTGTGACCTGCGTGTACGATAGAAATGGAAGATACAGTCCATTTGCTGTATTGAGTATTTCTTTGCTGCAATTGGCAGTGAACACAAAAAAAGGAGGACAGTAACCTGGCTTAGACCTTGAGCCTAAAAACTTGCTAGCTTCCAGTGACTTTTCTTATTTTAAGCAGAAGAAAGTTGTTTCCCTATTTTCTGTTACACTTCTTTAGCTTCCCTTTGCTGAATTTCTGTTGTCCTCTTACTGTCAAATGGCAGATATGTCACACGGTTCTCTTTTGTTTGGTCCGGCTTTATAAAAATACTGGCATTTTAAAGGAAGATGACAGCTTAAGGGGTACACAAATATCTCTCAGCTTCCCTCAGTCGTATTTTGTACTGATATGAAGGTAATGTGCTTTGTAGTGTTTCTGCGAGGCGCCTTACCATTAAAGAATAGTGGTAACAGGAATGTGACAAAAAGATTAGCGCTTTAATTGACATCAGACCTTCCCAGTTCAGTGAATACAGTGAACCTGTATTGCTAAGGATATTGCACTAATCAAATGTGTAATGGACAGATTGTGGTAGAACTTTGTCATCATCTGTTACTAGCAATCAGATTTTGTTTACCCCTTTTGTTGTTAACCTTGAATATTTGGAGAAGTCTTATCTTGAGAGATGGGGGCTTCTTTTGCAGGGGTACATGAAAGCTGTGCCAAGTATTCTTTCCCAAATGCTTTTGGCAGTTGGGTGGAGTATCCCTTTTGGCATGGATTCTTCCTTCTTTTTCCAGGCCTTGTTTCAAAATACCGAAATGGTTGAGAGTGCGTTGCGTACTTTTGTAGGCATCTTCAGGTGTGTGTTGCCAACTTCGCAGGTTTCATTCACAGTTTAATGGGGAGATTTTGTTGTGTTCCAGAAATAAATTGCTTGAATTCTGGAGCTCTGCTCTAAAATCAAGTATTACTTTCAGAGAAATGATTGAAGACTACTGCTTCCGAACTATTTCAACCAATTACTGACATTTCGGAATCTCAGCTGAGTGTTTAGTCCTGTCATGGCATAGCATCTACAGGACAACCTAGCTTTTTCGGTGAGGTTATGGTCTTGGTGTCAACTGGCTTGTCCAGTGAAGCTTTAGAATTCGTTGTGGTTATAACTGGAAGATGGGATTTGTCTACTGTGTCTTTAGATGACTGAGAATTAAATACCTGAGTTGGAACCCTTCGCCCTAAACTCTCTTTATAATCTGAAAGAAATTGGTGCCCTGTCTGCAGTGTCTGCTGCATAGAAGGAGGGACCTAGAGCAACAAAAGAGGGAACAAATAAGCCAAATTACATTGACTGTATACATTAGTTGCTGCAGTTAATACTAAGCTGTATAAAATTTTAAGATGTCTGATAGTTCTAGTAGATACTCAAGATAAAAGTAACACTTTTCTTTTGACCAGTTTTGTTTCTTGTCCATTTTATTTTGTGCTGGAGATCTGAATTCTTCCTCCCATCTTGCCCTCATTGAAAAAGAGCCTGCATTTGTCTCTCACTTCCTTTTTATTCCTTTGCAGATGTCTTCTCCCTGCTCCTTTTACAGTTTGTTAATACCTGGGTTTATTTTAGTTTAGTGATTTTCTTGAGATACCAGTTTCAACCAGAGAGAAACAGCAACAGCATAAAATTTTCTGTTATATGCATATTATAGACAATTGCAACAGCATGAGAAATGTAGCTTCATAGAAGGATATAACTAATTGGATAATTTGGAAATGACAGAATGACCAGGAAAAACTGCTTTACCTCTTTAATCAAATATGAAATGAAAGTATTTCTAAACAGAACTTTCCTGGCTGTTTGTGGAAAGAAAGTGAATAGTTTTTCAGATCCTATTTTGGGTGTACATGTAAAGAAAAATCACCTGGAGAACATCACTGAAATGGAAAGGAGGTTAACAAAAGGCTCGGTGGACAATTTTATATATATTAGGAAGTTAGGATTATGGTGGGAATTCCTTGCTGTGGGAATTAGAGTTAGAAAACAAAATCATGGAAAACAATGTCAGAAATCATCAGTTTAAATTATTGTTGCCTTTTTAAGGGCTCTTATTATTTGGAAACTCTTTCAGAAGCTTCTGTACTGCCTAAAATTATCAGGAGTTGTTCAGAAGTTTCTTTCTTTAAAGAACCTTCTTTTAAAAATTAATACAAATTACCTGAATTTATCCAGGAGCAGGATTTGGTCATTTGTGCTGATAATCCCTTTTGAAACACAAAGCATGTTATGAAGGGGAAAGTCTTTGTTTTTTTGCTTCATGGGAGATATTCTTTAAATTAAAACTAGATCATAATTTTTTCATAATTTTTGTTTAACCTCATTATCTGATAATTTTAATAATTTTCCAGCTAGTTGCTCTCCGGAGCATTATAGTTAAACATCAGGTGGGAACCAAAGTTATATTTTTGCAGAATGATTCTTTTTCCTATCAATATGAACAACCATTATGTTTATTATAGTTGGAGATGGTTATTAACTGTAATAAACCCCATGCATTTGACAATACTTTGTAGTCAGTTTCATTATTTTGCTTCAAGGAGTTTAAAGCTTTTTTTATTTTGTTGTGCTGAGTACAATGAATTCTTATCTGTCGGTTGAAGGTGATATGATAATGCAAATCATATTCCTCCACTTTATAGACTTTACATATAACAATGGGGAAAGACATACTGAAATCTTAAGAAGTTGTTACAGAAGCACACAAACTTGCAGGGAGACTTGGGAGCAGGTTTGTTCTAGATGGTTTGAACTTTCTTTTTTGCTTACTGAAATATCTAGCAAGAAAGCAAGCAAACATTTAATGTATTAAAAAAGTAATTTTTCCTGTTATTCAGAAAGCAGGAAAGTGGTATTTCTTTAATCTGTTTTTAAAGATGTGATCTTTATCTCTTTTCTTCTTTTTTTTTTTTTTTTTTTTTTTTTTTTGCTTTTGTTGTTTAGGTCTCTGGCAAGTGTAATGGACAGTGCAGAAAAAGGCCTGTCCTCGGCTGAAAACTTAAAAGGTTTTATTGAGATAATAATTCCATTACTGATTGAGTGCTGGATTGAAGCATCTCCTGCACAATCAGCTCCCATTCTTGGAAACCTTTTGGAATCAGAATCTCAGCAGCTTATGCAGCAAGTGCTTAGTATAATACATTTGTTGTGGAAACTCACAAAGCGACATGATGAAACATACAAAATGGTAAGGGAGAAGTGATCCGTGGCATAATAATGACAATGCATTTTGTTTTCATTGGAAACTAGTAATTTGGTGATTGTAAATAGTAGAAATATTTTATTAAGGGAGAAAACCCCTTGGTTTTAAGTAAAATTTGAGTTTGGATTTTGTCAAGTCTCGTACTCTAGAAAATAATCTGTTGAACTGAGCCATGAGTTCACCAATAGTGTCCAGAAATCCTCCTTGACAGACTGCAGCTTGAAAGCTTTTGAAACTGAAAGTGGTTTTGGAGAAGAACATTTTTGTCTCCTGGAGTATTTTGTCTCCTCTAGAGTATAAATTTGAACAAAGCGTAGAATGGAGTTGTTTGCTCCTTGTTTTTATATGTTGAAAAATTTATAGGGGTAGGGAAGTAGAAATGAACAAACTCTTAAACCCTTGGAAAGGTAGGGATAATAGTGGTAGGAGATCCTGTAGTTGCTTGGTGCAACCTACATTGTTGTGTCATGATTGGTAGTATCACAAGACATTGTGTCATGATCGGCAGTGTTACAAGACATCAAATCAAAACCTCAATAAGAATTTTAGAAAATGTCTTTGAAGCTTTTTTCTGGTAATTGTTTTGCCTGTCTTTTACTTTGATTAGTTTTTTTGTAACTTACGCTGCTCTTCCAAAGATTTTGCAAACTAGAAAAAAACCTGACTCGTTCCATTTTTGTCTGTTGAGAGTAGTTGGAAGGAATGTCTTGACAGCTCTTTGTTCTACCTGTGTGTAGGACCATTTGCTAAACAAAAATTATGTATAGAATAATTACTGGAAATCATTTGTGGAATCATTCCATTAGGCCGGATTTATCCAACATACACAGGCTGAGAGATGGATTCAGTGTGTCCGAACAAAACACGCCGTTCTGCTGTCATCTTTTGTAGAAGGCCTCTGGAAGCAGGCGGAGAAGCCGGCTGTTGGCCAGGTGAATGCCTGCGGCAGCCTGCTGCCCCGAGCCTTTGTCTTTAGAGCACTGCAGGGCTGCTGCCCTTATCCATAGGGAGCCTGCATTTCAGTCATGTGAAGGGAGTGCTCCTGTCTCAAAATGGGAGCTTTTTTTGGGCACACACAGTTGCATTGTGACCTTAGGATGTTTTGGGGGGACGGGAAAAATCTGATGTCCATACAACTGGTTTTTTTGGTTTTTTTTTAAGCGTGGTTTTAGATATAAAAAGCATTCAAAAGTCACAATTTGAAAATGAAAGCTTTGCTTATTTAGTAGCCCTTGGGCTTATGAGCCAAAGTGGTTATTATAGACACTTTGAAAAACTACTATGAATATGCCTAGTGGAAGCCTATTAATCTTTGAAATAGTTGAATGGTCATTTTCTATTCCTAATATTTGAATATCAAAAACATTATTTTGCCTGACCACTTTGATAGCAGTGCAGACTTTTTTTTGCGGTAAGTTCTGCTGGACAGTTTGTGGAATGGTGACTGTGAGTCTCTGTAACCCACAAAGTAAAATTATTTTCAGGTTTGGAAAAAAAATGCATTTTCTAAAAGGATAGTCATTTTACTGGAAAACATTTTGTGTCAGTGGGGTTTGAACTTACAAGTACACTAATGAGGGGGAAAAATGAAGGCAATGTCAGAGTACGTCTTAATGGAAAACTCAGGACAGTCACTGCAAGTAAATCAGAGTTCACTCTGATTTTTAATATTCTGATGAATTGATATAAAAACATTTTCAATTTATATCTGTAACTTACTTGGTTTAATATCACATATACCCACATTAATATGTGCTAAGAAAATACACTGGTCCAGCTAAAATTAAATGGTGTCACCCAACTTGTATCGTGATTTTATTCCCTTATTTTGTGGACCTTCAGGTTCATGCACAAGATTTCAGATTTACGTCTGAAAGTAAATACGTATGAAAACTTGCAAACAGAAGCTAAAGTTCCTGGCTTTCATTGATTCCAATAACGGATTTTGGAAGATGATTGCATTGATGTATTTCAGTTTCTACCATGTTTTTTGTCTATCATCTGCTTTCCTTAACAGGAACTATGGCTCCGAATGAATTACCTTGTTGATTTCAAGCACTACTTCATGCGCCATTTTCCTTATTCTTTACAAGAAACAGTAAAGCACAAAAAGAAAGATTCATACAAAGGGTAAGAATAAAATCACTGTCATGTTACAGCTATTTCATATGATAAGTGAAACAATGTGAGACATGCTTTATCCAATATTAAGTTTTTAACATTAGAAGACTTTTTATTGCATATTCCTTGAAGATCTGTAGAGAAACTTTTATGGGAAGGTAGCATTGCTTTGCATTGGGAAGTTTTGGTTGCTCTTCATAAAAGTATGGTGTAGGGGAGTCATCTGAATCACCTCCAGTAGAAATTAAAATGCTGTCTTAGAGAAATGAAAATATTTTATTGAATGCTTGGTTGGGAGTTTACATAGTGCTAAATGATGATGTGTGTTTAATCTGACTAGTTTCATATTTCTGCCTGTGTTCTTCAGTTGACTGTTGAATTATGTCAAAACATAGTTAAAACGTTTTTTGGTTTCATCCACATCTACTCTTCTATGGTTGTATCACAGGGCTGGATAAGTACAGCTAGGAGGGGAGGTGGGACACGTTGTGCCTATGCTGTGTGGCAAAGCAGCATTGGAGCAGAAGTCAAACATGTGTTTCTTCACTATTGAGCTGGCAGAGTGGGTGCACCAGTTTTGTTCTGGTACAGGCCAGTAGCAGGTTGCCTCCTTTCTCAGCTCCCAGATGTGAGAACATAATCACGCAAAGCTTGTTCTGGAGTAGTTCCGCGCCATTGCAGTCCATGTAAAACACTGGTGTATTACAATGGGTATCAGCCGGTGTCCTACTTGGTTTCAGATACTTGCAAACTGTGTCACTGTAGATTGAGCTGGAGGAGGAGGAGGTCTCTTTATACTAAGGGTCTACCACAGTGCAAGTATACTTGAGGCTGAAATCCTATTTGATATTTTCATTTTGTTGCATTTTCTACTCCTGGAAGGTCACATACATCAGAGGTTACAGAATAGCTCTTCTTTAAATGCCTTCATTACAGCGAAGTCTTACCCATTCAGTTCATAAAGCCAAAAGGTGTTTTGCTTTTCCAGGTTTTGACCTGAACCTTTGACCCTTCTTTGAAACTGAAAATCTTAGAATTATTAATTAGGCAATGCAGCCATCTTGTCTTACAGGTGAAGCCTGACTAGCCATACTTCTGTTGATGATTCTTCACTCTGCTACCAAGTTGTGCCCCAAGTTTTTGCACTTTAAAATAAATACATTGTTGGATACATGCAGGAGAAATTATCTGTGAAACTCTTTTGTGTTTTTATTTTGACTGTTACTTCAAGACTTCTGGAAACTTACCTTCATGCCATGAAAGTAAAAACAGTTGCTTTTGTTTTCCTGGCGTACCAGGGTATTGGGCTAAAGGCCTGCATTTGGAAACCTTGCATGGCATTTTGAGGCTTCTTTCCTTCTCTGTTCGCAAAATGTTGCAGAAGTTTACCACAGTACTACTGGTAGCGCTTAGTGTCTACATATTCTGAACATGAAAATGTTATTGGCGTTTATGCTATGTATAAGTGGTGTCCAAAGGCTGAGACTTCTTTGCTCATATTTTAATGCTTGGCTCTGGAGTGAAGGGTGACTATACTTACGTTAGCACAGGTGAAATTGCTTTTTGTTATTTTGTCTTCACAGCTCTACTTTGTGTTCTGAATGTAGGCATTCATACTGTGCAGCTTTCTGTAGGTAAATGCTGTGGGTTTGGGTTTTTTTTTAATACACTGTGTGACTAGTCAGCAAGTAGAGAAGTTCTAGTACTATGTGTCACGCCGCAATACCCTTTTTTCCTTTCTTGATATCCCTTAATTTTGTCTTTCAAACCTCTTAATTTTGCCTTTCAAACCTCTATAGGGCAACAGGGTGGTCCTGCAGAATATTGTGATAGTGAGAAATGTGATTCTGATTCCACATGTGAGTTTGGAAAGAAGTAGATAAATGGCTTTCTCTATGCCGTTCATGGTGATTTTTGTCATTGTGTGATGACAAAATCCATATGTGGTTCCTCACAGCAGAAAACCAGAAGAGACTGAAACTAAGGATTGATGATTTTTTTTTTTTTTTTTTTGCCTTCCTTTACTGGTGTCAGTCACCTAAAAGTGCTGCTGGGCCAGAGTAAAAATGTCAAACAGGAGAAACCAGCCATAAAGATACAACTTAGAGCTTTGGTTTTTGCTGCCACTATAAATATGAGAAAGGTGGCAGAATAAAAATTTTCAGGTACCCAAATGTCAAATATGAAGACTTTTAAAATGGATATTGGTTTTAACAACTTTAGTGCTTAGAATTTTTTTCTACATAGTATAATTTCTGCCAAACTGACCTATATTAAAAGGCACAAAATATTTTTTAAAACTCTTTTTTTGTTTGTTTGTTTTTCACACCCTCCCCCTTAGCAACAAGTACTGTATGACATCCTCAAACAGCGTAGACCATCTTTTACTGAACTTAACCTTATGTGACATAATGGTTTCACTAGCAAGCACTGCAACACTTCAAATGGATTCTGGTTGGCTGGACATGATAAGGAAATTTGTGACAGATACTCTTCAGGATGGCAGCAAGCTGAATAGCAAGCAGGTGAACAGATTGCTTGGTGTGACTTGGAGACTCATGCAAATACAGCAAAACAAAGGTAAGATATGAGTAGTTTCTGTGAAGCAAAATTAAGTACTGACAAAGAGCTTGAGTTACTCTAGCGTCTTCAGGTCACTTCATCTTATAGCCTCAGTTGTTACATCATAATATATGTTGTCTATGGAGGTAAATTGAATTTCATGGTCATATTCCTGTGCATAGCATTGAAAACTGCTTGATTTTTAGGGATGCTGTTAGGTTCATACTGTTGATATGCAAAGTATTAATATATCTGTGTATCCATTTTCTTTTTTTACTTCTGAAGATATTCTTATAAATGGGAAGATGCATTTTCTTCATCGAAAAAAAATTACTAGGATGTAGAAGTGCATGATACTTTAATATGCCAATCCTTGCTTAAAATGATTAACGTAGCTGGTGTCAGATGACCATTCTAGTTCTGTGATGACATGAAATGCCAAGATAGTTCTGATAGGAAAATATTCTGCAGCAACTTCCAAGGTGTTTGATTTGAATCCTTTTCCAAGAGAAAATGTATTTCCAGTTGTGACTTGCAGGACCAGTATGGTACTTCGGTTTGACTGTTTTTTTTTTTTTTTACTTTTTGTGTTCTACTTGGTTGTGTTCCAGATGAGACCTTGTTTGACATATCTGTTAAGTGATTGATGTAGGACTTTTTTAAGAAAGGAATTTATCAGTATGTCTAAAGGTGGCAGGGGTCTATTGTGTCTTACCAGTGTGGTAGAAGTGAATTCCACCGCCACGCAGTCAAGTAGAGTTTATAGAAAAGATTTTGCCCTTAGCAGCAGGTTTCGTTGTTAAGGTTGTAAATTGAAAAGATGTCACATGTCCCTCATATATTTTAACAGTTAGTTGTATCTCCTTCCAAATCCATTTTAATTAGGAACCTGTCTATTCCTATGTCCCTGATGACAAAGATAATAAGTAATCATTCCTATCTGCACTCCAGATTTTGCTTCCTGTTGAAGACAAATAATAGTTCATAGTCAGAAATGTGCCTGTCTCGCCAGCTGAGCTAAAGCAGAAGAGTTGCTACTTAGGAAAGTAGTTTCCAAATTATTGTTAGACTGTTAAATCAGATACTTCATGCTTTTCCTTGTAATGAAACATTGATTTTTTTCCTTTGTCTACTAAACTTTTACCAGATAGTAGATAATGGCTGGTGGTTTTTCTAACCAAAGTGGCCATTTCGGTGCACTAATTTTCTTCAGGAATGCAGAAAATAAACAAGCTTAAAAATAAGTAAAGAAATTCCAAAAGATTAATATGTATGGATCTTGTCTGCTGATCCTGTAAAGGTTCAGAAATTTCACTGCAAGTAGAAAAATGTCTAACTCACAAATCTGTATCTGCACGGACAATTTATCTCATCCCTTCAAGGGAATTCCTGTGCGGTACTAGAAGACTGACTAAAAGTCAGATTAAAATTAATTTACTAGCTGTAGAGGAAGTAGAGCCTTGACAAGCTGCAGAAAAGGGGTTAAGGGTTCAACAAGGGGAAGTGCAGAGTCCTGCACCTGGGGAGGAACAAGCCCATTCCCCTGTACATGCTGGGGGCTGACCAGCGGGAAAGCAGCTTGACAGAGAAGGCCCGGGGGGTCCTGGTGGACACCAGGTTGAGTATGAGCCAGCAGTGGGCTGTTGCGGCAAAGAAGGCCAGTGGTGTCCTGGGCTGCATTAGGAGGAGTGTTGACAGCAGGTTGAGGGAGGTGACCCTTCCCCTCTACTCAGCACTGGTGAGGCCACACCTGGACTGCTGTGTCCAATTTTGGGCTCCCTAATACCAGAGAGGCATACTGGAGAGAGTCCAGTGAACGGCTGTGAAGATGATGAATGCACTGGAGCATCTCTTCTATAAGGAAAGGCTGAGAGAGCTGGGACTGCTCAGCCTGGAGAAGACAAGGCTCAGGGTGCATCTCATCACTGTATGTAAACACCTGAAGTGAGAGTGCAAAGAAGATGGAGCCAGGCTCATTTCAGTGGTATCCAGTGACAAGACAAGAGACAATGGGCACAACCTGAAATACAGGAGACACTGACTGAACATAAGGAACGTCCTTTTTCACTGTGAGGGTGACCAAGCACTGACGCATGTTGCTCAGAGACGTGGTGTTTCCATCCTTAGAGATATTCAGAAGCTGTCTGGACATGGTCCTGGACACCCAGACCTAGCTGATCTTGCTTCAGCAGGAGTGTTGGACCAGATGACCTCCAGAGGCCTCTTCCCACCTCAACCATTATGTGATTCTGTGGAAGAAGAGGAGCTTCCTTCCTTGATTTTTTTTTTTTCTTTTTTTAATGGTGCTCTAGAAATTCTGAACTTTGTGTCAGGTGATACCACAAAAAATGATACATACCAGAAATACAACTCTGATTTGTTTAAAACCTATCTGACACTGAGATTAAGGGCCTAGAAGGGTATTTCTTCTTTAGAGGACAATGCAAAATAAAAAATGAGTCATTACAAACAAATTTTTTTCAGAACACAATGGAAATCCAAAGAGGGGAAATTTAGGTAGAAGGAAAAAAAGCGCTAATGAATGAGAGATTAAATAAGACCATAGTCAGCCTCTTGTTCATTATGCCACAAAATCATGGTGGTATCTTTGCAGTTGCATTTTACAGGGTTGCCTATTTTGAGTGGAAAGCAGGACATTATTGGTTCTCAGTTATGTTGCAGCCTGTGCACTGTCTTGTTGTGAAGAAGGTCTGAAGCTTTCACTTATGCGTGGTCTCTATTTGTTTGTATGGCTCTTTCACAAGCTACATGAGAAGGAGATGTTTCAATGGTTTAGAAGTCTCTCCAGTAGTTGTTTTAAAACATTTTGGTACTTTCCTGTAGAGTTAAATGTAGATAGTTGCATATACAGATTATAACTCTTCTGTGTATGTGTGTATGCATGTATAAAATCAGAATACTAAGAAACACTATTTCAGGTTTTTATATATCTTCTTTCTAGTGGCAACAGAACCCTTGATAAAAGCAGTATATACACTGTACCAGCAAAGGAACCTCCTCTTTCCTGTTCGTACATTGCTTTTGAAATTTTTTAGCAGAGTTTACCAAAAAGAAGATTTGAGGACTCAAAGAATCAGGTAAAAACCATTTATGTATTCTTTCTTATTTCTCATATAGTATATTTATTTCAAAAGTTAGATGTAGATGTTATAAAACTTCATTCTGAGTCTGTTTTTGCGCTGTGTCACTGAAATTTGAAAGTTTAGATTCTCCGTGCGTTGTGAGATTGACATGTGTGTTAGCTTATTTGTCTTTTAACGTAAGTACTAGATCAACCTCAGTGATTTAAAGTTTAACATGAAGTACATTGCTGCAAGCTCATTGCTACCGACTGTGTGGTAGTCGGGAGATGCGTCAAGATTGTCCAACTGTAGCCATGGAATGGTTCCATTATGTCAGCCTGAGGTCATGGGCTTGTGACTTAGTGCCTTCGGTAGTTCTGGTAGCGCGTGTCTAGCCTTTTATACTCATTTTCTTTAAGAAAAGTATTGTTCTGCTGTTTTGGGTGCATGGTTCAGTAGAAGGTAGGTTTAAGAAAATGTTCTTATCCTTTTCGGGTTCCCAGTTTCATGCATCTGTTAGATATCTGACTTTCTTCAAGTAAGATGAGATTCTCTATATTGCTATTTTTACACTTTTTCGTCATAAGATTTATCCAAATTGTCTCCAAGTCTTAACTTTTCTACAAGATATTTTTCAGCCAAGTCATCTGGTTCCAGTTCTCTAAAATCCTTAAATGTAGATCAGGCTGCATTAATCCTGCCTCCTTTGAGAACTGCAAAGGGACCTAAGATCATACCCATGATACCCGTTTCTGCTACTAGGTAAAAATCAAGCCAGGGCCCCCAGAAGTACTGGTATTCACTAGCAGACTCAAGCTTTGGGAAAATGGTTCTCTTCTGCGACTCCTTTGCTTTGTTAAATCTTATATTGTGGTAATGCCTGAGTACATGTAATTAGATCTACAGCCAGAAATATTTAATGCTACCCTACAAACATTGTAAGAAGTACATGGGAATTTGAAAGGCAGGAAAAAGGCTTGGGAATATCCCATTTTCCTCCTCTTTTCACCCAGAGTGAAAAAGAGATCTTTCTCATACTGACTACGTATGACTGAGGTTACATTAACTTCTGTTTTCTGTACTTACCTGGAAGTCTTGAGCATCAGTTTCATGTGACCATCTACCTATCTAGAAAGCTTTAACTGTCTATCTTTAGACATCACAAATAGCAGTAGTTTTCTTGTGGTTCCTCGTAACCTTGTACATGGAATCGTGACATTTTTAGTAACAGAAGAATGAAATCAATTCTTTGCAACAAGGATAATTGCACTTATGTCTGACAAGGCATTTTAAGACAACATAATGTTTATGTACCGTACTGATCCATTTCTTTCCTTTAGGAACAAGTAGTTTTTTTCATTTCTGCAAGATGTAGACTGCGCAGTAGATCCTGGATGACATTCACGTTGTTCCACACGGTTTGACATCATGGCTCCTTCAGCCATCCTGTGACTGCTTTCCTCATTTTTGTAAATTTTTTTTTTTTCTCAGAAGCTTGTCAAGAGCAGTTTAAGAGGAGCAGAATTCATGTTGGAACATTTTCCAAGGACATTTAAGTGAAGCTGTTTATTTTTCAGGTGTATGTGATGCAAAGGCTAGGTAGAAGCTTTTGGCCTATTGTTGCCCTGTGAAAGAAAACTCGATTTATTACAAGTTTCAGAACTAATATTTTGGTCTTGATGTTAGTTATCTTCATTCCTACTTGCTACACACATATGCATAGTCATTTTGTGTAACTATGCATACACAGTGTGTGTGTATACATGTGCACTTAGGCATGTATACACTGGTAGAGACTTAAAAGGCTATTTAGCATCACAAAATGCCTTCAACACTGACCTACGTGAGATCCTATAGGAAGAAGGCAAGAATTATTTTTCTGTAGTACTCTGAACTTCTAACACTTTGAAGCCTGTACTTCCTCACTGTGCAGAGCTTCTGTGCGTTTAGTATCACTCAGTGGATGTCTTTTCCATGAGCTTTTCTGGTCATTCCTTGGTCTGGCCTAAATCAAGAAGAACCGCAGCATCTTCAGTCAAGAAGTGGCAAAGCTCAGCTGTGTGAAGACCAAGCTTCTTTTGTTTGTTTTGATCCTGGCTCCTTGTAGCCTCGTTTGATACCAGTCCCCACTTCTGTGGGAAGAGAAAGCAAATGTTTGTACCCATCCACTGTTTCTGTGCCCAAAAGAGATTTGGGACCTCTGTTGAGCCTGCCTGCAACTCGCCCACTTCAGTTGTCTCTTCTCCAGGCTTTTCCTACTGTTAAATGCAATTTATCTCTCTATGCAAGGTCCTTCCCTCTTATGTCACGGATACTTAGTTGCTTTAAAAAGTTTTTTGTGAGGCATTTTGTTAGGTCTTTTTGAAAATGAAATAATTTTTACCATTGTCACGCTACTCTTGTTGACGCTTTCGAAGTCCTGCTTTTAAATTCTTGATTTATACTTGGCAGCTTCTTTCATGTAATCATTGCTTTGATAGTAAGCTGATGAAATGCTTTTGGTTTATAAATGATACTTGATCTGGTAAGTATGGGTGTCGTAAAAATTGTAGCCAATGAAAGATAGGGTTGGCCTTATAAGATTATTTCAGTTTAAGCTAGAAAGGATAAATGAAAGTTGAGCTATAATTGAGGTTGTCAAGTTTTAAAGCTCAGCACCAAAGATGTTTAAAGGAGAGAAAAGAAGTAATTGGTGAAGTTTCCTGAAGTATGAACAGGCCAATTGATTGGAATGGGCAAGGAGGTCTGGAGAATCAAGTCATAAATAAAAATGAAAATTTTTCTTAGGCTAGGGAAGAGCTTGTCCCAAGTTTTTTTTGCTGTTTCCTGACCAGCTTTTAGGCGGGTGTTTATGGTTAACAGCACTTAGAAATTGATAAGCAAACTGGTTTCATTCCTATTTTTCTGACAAGCAGGTTAGAAATAAAAATTCTGAAATGTCAAGATGAATTATTTTTTTTCATAGGATATGAAAATAGCAAAAGCTTCTTAACCATCACACTATAGGATAAAGAAAGAAATGGATGTGAAATTAGGATGAATTCAAGCTGTCGTTCGATATCTTGTCGCATTTTTCAATAAAGATTATTATAATTTGTGTCAAACACAAGGGATGATCAGACTCCTCAGATATGGTAACAACAGTGCTGTAAACAAAATTGAGTTGAATGCGGTCAAATGAATGCAAAACAGGAGGATTAGGTAAATTTTATTTCAGAGACTTGAGATAACTGGTGCGTGAAAATGCAGATAGTAAGAACTTGACTATTACCTTTAAAGGCAGGTAATGCGATCTGGATTTGGTATAAAAGATTGTGTCTCACTTAAAGAGCAGGACTGTGTACAGTGGGATACGGAACACAGGTGAAAATAGTGGGAGTGGTAAAACTGGAGAGAGTCTGCTTATACAATTCCTCATAGCTCTCTTGAGGCGAACCTTCATGTTGTTATTAATGACGGACACGCAAAGGAGCGTGCCAGTAGAAGCTTTCTGGTGACATACAGTTTAGAAGCATTACCTGAACAGAGGAGATGAGAAATAAACCAGAATTGGATTACCTGAGGGAATGATAGAAGAAGGAAGAGGTGTATTTGTACAAAACAAAAATTGGTGCACTTAGCAACTATAACAAGATTTTTTTAAAATGTGAAATTCAACCAGGCAGTTGCAAACAATAATCTTGTGATTGATCTTTCTCCTGCTATATGCTGCCTGTGTACTAAGGTGGTGGGGAAAAAAAGCAAGTGTAATTTTTAGACGATACTAAGCTGTAGCAGAAGATACACGAAGTATTGTAGTCTTTGAACAAGATCATTTGATGCCTCATTCAGTTGACTTTATTTGTAGTTACAAACTACAAGTTTGTAACTTGTTTGAGAAAGTCCAAACTGTAAGAGCTGCAGGGGCAACCTAGGCTTTGGATTTCCTTCCACTTATGTTTAAATTGGCCAAAACACCTCAGTTGTGCTTGTTTGAGGCTCTGGGTTGAGTTAGTAGAAAGCTAGGCATTCCAGCAGAACGCGTAAGGTCTTTTGTAAAAAGCCTCCTTAAATTTGACAAGTGAGGAATCGGATCAGCTGGATGTAGTGAAATCCATGGGCCAGATAGATTTGCAGGAATATACCTGAGGGTGCCAAGAAGGTTCTCTCGTGAAGTGAGGCCGTTGTTCATCATCTATGAAAAAGCGCGGTGACTGCAGGAGATTCTCTCTATGACTGGCAAAAGACTGCTATTAACTCATCTTGAAGAGAATCTGGGGAATTTTGGGCTGATGAGCCTCGGCTTGGTCCCTGGAAGTACCATGCAGCCCTTTGCTTGGAATTAATTTGTGAACGTGTAAAGGACAAGCAGGTAATGGGGAACAAACTGGCATGTATGTAAGAGCAAATCGTGCTTTACCAACATGATAGCCTTCTGTGACGAATGGCTGCGTGGACAAGAGGAGAGTATCTGACACAACACACTGTGTTAATACGGTTTTTTGGTGCTACGTTCCACCAGTTACGGTTTTTCGTTCAGCTTTAAGAGATACCTGAATTGACAAGCAAGATGTTAGCAAAGGTAGAATTGAATTTGAAAGTCTGTGTAAAAGGTAGTAGCTTGAATGAGGGGGTTCAGTGGTATTGAGGGTGTAGTAGTCTCATGGCTTTTTAGCCTGACTCATAACTTATTAAAGATAAACTGATAAAACTAATGATAAATGGAAATGTTGCTTGGCAAGCATACGGTCAGTTCCCACTAATACTTTCTGAAAGAGATGAAAATATGCATTGCAAAACATATGGATCAAATAAATACTTCTGATATAACTAGCAGCTCACGAATGTGCTCAGATCTTCTGGTGAAACTGTTCTCAGCAAATCACAGTATTGAAGTTTATTGTAATATGACTGTACCTGACATTAAAGCAACTCAGTCAAGACTGGAAAGAGTAAGTTTGTGGGTTTGTTGGTTTGTTTTTTTTTTTATTTTATTTTTTTGGATTTTTTTTCCCTTCCCAACTAATTTTCCCTCTTCCTTTAGAAGTCGGAGTAAAGTTTTATCTCGCTGGTTGGCTGGTTTACCGCAGCAGCTTGCTCTGCTTGGCTTGAGAAACCCTGAGCTTTCCAATCAGCTGATTGATATCATTCATTCTGCGGCTTCTCGTTCAAACAAGGAATTGTTACAAAGTTTACAAGCCACTGCTGCGCGGATTTATGGTAAGAGTTTTTACGTTACAGCATAATGCATTTTGTCCATCGCTTGGCAGGGAAGTTGCAGTATGTGGAAAATACTGGTGTTTCCTAGGTGGATGTAAAGTCGGGGGCGGAGGCTGGTTCAGTCCCTTATAATAAAGGTTAAAATGAACTATGTGTGTCATTTCCTACAGGCTAAAAGAATTAAAGATTAAAATCTTCAGTTCAAGTTAGCAGGACTTTAACCTGACAGACTAGAAGCTTCGGTTTTTGTGAAACTTCTTGTGAAATTGCTTCTCTTTCTTTGGGGTTGGAGGGGGTTGGGTTTTATATTTTTTTTGTGTGTGTGGTTTTTTTTCCCCTCCTCTTCAGCATTAGTGTTACTGTCCTGCCTTCAGCAAGGACTGTGAGCTCTGAACCAAATAAGAGTAGTTAGAGGAGAGGGGGGTCCCGACAGGATCATTGCAGCGTTTTGCACGAGGTGCTTATGCTGTGTGATCGGTACAAAGTGCCAACAGTTGGGGTATTTTTGGGGAGGGATAGGGGGTAAGGGTAGGGGGTGGGGAGGATGTATTTTAAAAAATAATAAAAAACCCAGCGGGAATGGCAGGGCATTGATTTCCTTCTCCGTGTGCCGCTAGATCCGCTAGAAGGCGCGCTGGTGCTGCTGCCCGCGGAGGCGCAGCGGCGGCTGGTGCAGCTGGTGTATTTCCTGCCCTGCCTGCCCGCCAGCCTGCTCGCCTGCCTCAGCCGCTGCTGCATCATGGGCAGGATGTCCTCCGAGCTGGCCGCCACCCTCATCGGGATACTGCACATGAGGTACGGGGCTCAACCCGCAGCTTACTCTGCTGTTTGCTTGGTTTGGGTTTTATTTTTTTATATTAAAAAAAAAAAGTGACCATTAGTTTGTTAAGCGTGAATTCTGTTACTGGTTTGCACCAAAAAAAAAAAAAAAANNTGTTACTGGTTTGCACCAAAAAAAAAAAAAAAAATCTAGTGTGCCCGAATTGGCATCATGAAGAAAGTTAATGCTTCTGTCAAACTGTACTCCGAGCCTTTCACTTCAACTTTGTCTTTACGCTCTCCGATATCCAGCGCTTGGTAACAAAATCATAGGATGGTTTGGGTTGGAAGGGACCGTTAAAGGTCATCTAGTCCAACCCCCCTGCAACAAGCAGGGACGTCTTCAACTAGGCCAGGCTGCTACAGCGGCCCCTCCAACCTGACCTTGAATGTTGCCAGGTATGGGGCATCTACCACCTCCCTGGGCAACCTGCTCCAGTGTCTCACCACCCTCACTGTGAAAAATTTCTTCCTTATATCTAGTGTAAATCTTCCCTCTTTTAGTTTAAAGCCGTTACCCCTTGTCCTATCACATCAGGCCCTGCTAAAAAGTTTGTCCCCATCTTTCCCATAGGCTCCCTTTAAGTACTGAAAGGCCTTACAGTTAGTTACCTGTAAGGCTGTGCAGTTTTGAGCACCCTCTATCCAGAACATCATCATTGGTGGTCCTTGTTCTGCCACTGATTGCAGCTTTTCCTCATTTATACTTCGACCTGACACTGTCTGCAGTGGAAAATAACCAACCAGTGTGTATTCTTGTGTTCTGCTTTCTTTCAAATTTTTAAAACTCTTCTCCTATAATTACCACACTTGAATAGCCAAATCATAGTTGCTAGGCAAGTGTCTTGTTAGAAATTATTCATGCTCTTGTTTTTGTCCTGGCTTGAAAGAGGGTAAGTTTGCCTGTGAAGTCAGGGAGAGAGGCTGCTGTTCCACTGAAGCGAGTGGAAGTTGCTGGGATTGCACAAAAGTGTTTTGCCTTGCTGCTTCTGGAAGAAATACACTTGCTTTTCTCCAGTGCTTAATATTGTTGAACCTTGAATAAATATGCAGGAATTAAGCTTATATGAATTATACTTAAAGTGGGGTTTTTTTTTACTTGATGCTTTTTGAAACTTGAAATTTTTTTATTAAAATATGACATAACATAATGTACTGTCAAATACAGACCTGTTCATATTAGCTGTATAACATGGGAATAAGGTGACTAACATAGGAAGTGATGGTGATGAAACTTATAACGTCCTATATATAATGTATTACTACTATGAAAAATGAAATTCTGTCTAGTTTTGGGAAGGTGGACCTCAAATTTTATTTAAAAAAAAAAGTTCTTTGCCATATACTAGAAATTCAGTAGCAAACTAATCAAATCAAATGCAGTCATAAGCACTGAGCGGCTTATTTTGTTAGTAGATCTTACCAGATTTTCAATGTGGGATATTTTTACAGTGATAGTATAACTTTTTTCTAAAGATTATCAGAAGGCTGCAGGTGGGCTCTGGGCATTTGATCCTTTTGACAGGAGATGCAAGAGGCAGCCAGAGGGTGGTGTTCTTACTGAAAGTAGGTTACACCTTGACAACAGAGAAGGAGAAGCAACTTTTTGTTTTCTGAAAGTGCAAAGAAAGTCTTTTGATTTTAATTTATGGCATTTGGAGCGTGTTTTAAACCATAGTTGGATTGAAATATTGTGCATTCTCTACCCAAGAAGTCAATCTGAAATATATGGAAAAAGGTACTGATGTAGTTACACTAGTGTGGTTTCTTGTATTGATAAGCCCTAACAGTCGTCCTTTCTGGAAGGTTACAAGTTTTGATGAAACTTGAAAAGAGGTATTACTCTTGACCGAGTGTTGGTTTTTTTTGATCAAGCTGTTCCCACTTCATTGAGAGAATTCAGTGTTAAAAACAGGAATTTGATCAGTTTTCTTTAGAAACTCATCTGAAAATAATGCAAGTCTTTGGAAAGATTGAACAGGTTGTTTGTAGACAAAGTGAATGCAACAGCATTGAAAATACTTTCTCACATATATAACCAACTTAAAACTTGTACTACAAGTACTTGTACTACAATGCCACCTGTGGCTCAGCTTCTTAACATATAGGTGACAGCAATTTTGTAAAAGACTTATTTTTCTTATTGCCATGATCATGGATTTATTTTTATCATAAAAACTTAATGCTAGAATACCTTAAAAAAATTAGAGAACTGAGATGATGTCAGAAATGTGAGTGTCTGTTGATGGGTATGTCCAAAAAGAAAAAAGCTCTCGCAACTTAAGCATGCAAAGACAGGGAGATAAATAACAAATAATGTTAAGTTCTCAAGAACAGAAGAGCCTGATACATCTTTTTCTGTAGGAAAAGAAGTTGTACAGTTAAGGAAACCGTAGTAGGTTTTCTAGACTTGCAGTTAAGTTGGGTTCTATGAGCTTTCCCACCTGTCATTGCACACAGGATACAGGAACTAATTTTCCAGCTCTTACCAGAAAAGCCAAGCTGGATTATTGTCCAGTTTTGTGGCTTGCTTTTAGATGATGATGTGGACAAACTGGATTGAGTTTAAAGGAGGGCAGACGATGATACTCTGTAAGTTGAGATAATGGGGAATGACTGACAAATTGGCATTGTTAGGCAAACAAGGCTGGGAAGGAGAGGGAACCATGTGTGTAAAAGGTCATTGAAAAGAAATGGGAGAAAGCAGTTTTAGCAGGATTAGAAGTACACACCTTAAGTGTCAGAAGAATGGTTTGAGTGCTAGCAAAATTTTCTAAAAGCAGAGATAGACACACACATACATAACAGGCTGTGTAGGAAAGGGGTGTAAATATACTTCATTGGAGATACACTTTTGTCCAACCTGATTTTAAGTATCGTGGATTGCAGGGGTAAAGCATTGAAGGAAGTAGAGGGACTAGGTAACTTCTGATAATCATCAACAGCCCTTGTGGTGCTTGCAGTTAAACACGCAAGTTTTTGAAATGAATGGAACTATACCCAAAATGTGTATTATTTCACAATTCTGTGCCACAGTCTGGTTCATGGGACACTTCCCGTAGTTAAAGATTATGATAGTTTTGCAGAGAAACTGATAGAGATCAGTCTATTGGGATACATAATTTTTGAGTAAAACCAATGTTGTCAGTAGATGGCACTGTTTTTCTTCCAGTACATTCATGTTCTATTTGGTGAGGGGGGAGTTTTTATAAATTTCTTTTCTTCTAAGCCACCTGCTTATCTGTCGTGCTTTAAATAGATTGCATTCAGTAGCGTCAGAGGCTCACTGCTGCATTTGTTAATTGTTTTTAATTTCTTTAAAAGCCTTTATTTCTGCATTATTCTTGACTGGCAGAGCAGGTATGTGAGAATGCATCTGAGAATGCACATACATACCCATGTGTATTTGCCAGGGAGAAGCTAGGTTAAGGTGGATTTGATGAGAGTACATATGGATGATAATAAGACTCTTGCAGTT
The DNA here is from genome assembly GCA_013398295.1 of Chionis minor. Taxonomy (NCBI): domain Eukaryota; kingdom Metazoa; phylum Chordata; class Aves; order Charadriiformes; family Chionidae; genus Chionis; species Chionis minor. The sequence continues at coordinate 74,428 of VZSF01004652.1, forward strand.
ATTCCAGGAACAATCATTACAAACTCAAGAAACTCATAGCTCTTGTGTGTGTGTAAACTATAAAAGTAGATAGTAAATGTATCCAGATGGCTTAAACCACAGCCCTGTGATGATTTCAGGCAGTAACATTAAATTATAATTACTGCATTTTAACTTCTAGAATTTTTTTGTTGACTAGAAGTGAATTCTGAAGACATTCAATAGTTTCCGCTTCTTATTTTTGCAATGGTGAAATGAATAGCCAGGTGGTCTGCAGAAGCCCATGAAGTGGGCCGTGGTGAGCTCTGTGTGCTGAGAATGAAGATGATGTTGACCGTATTTCCATATATATTTCCAGTTAGCACAGGCCAAGGACAGTTCTGAAAAGAAAGCTGAAATGCAGCCACCCTGTTTTGGATGCTGGTATGAATGTGGCCAGATTTATGCTAATTGATCTCTGTGCCACGGAACAGGCATTGCTGCTGTTTAGGTCACTGGGACAGCTACAGCTGGTGAGTTTCAGGTGAAACTGAGGGACAGAAGGTGCTGTTTTGGCTTTATTTCCCTGCTGTTCTCCTCCAGTGCCTGCCTTGTGCCCACTGTATGGGACCTGAGATGTAAATAACTTCAATACATGCAGTCAGGTAGGCTTTTGAGAGATGGAAGCGTGCTAGCGTTTTGGTGTATAAAGCTTTCTCCCCGCTCCTGTTCGTACACAAACAGGTGAAGAAAGGTGTGGAGCAACATGAGTGAACAATGCGCGACTTCAGCCTGAGAGACATGAGAGGTAGCGGCTGCTTGGAAGGAGATGAGTTTTATGAGTCGGCCTCTGATGAGCTTAAATATACAGAGACAAATGGAATGGTGTGGGAAGTATTTTAGAAAGCTATTTCTAAACTACTATTTCTAGTATTTTAGAAAGTCTTTGCATTGAATCTACTGGATGTTTTTTTTCTGTGGTCTTCAGGTGGTACGTAGATTGATATATTGAGCCGAACCATTCGTGTTGATGCAGTGTGCCACATTTCTAAAATAATTAACTTCAGTATTTATTTTTAATTCATGATTTTTTTTTAATAACTGGTAAATATTCAAATAATAGTTCCCTGCTAACTAAATATGAATGGTTAAAATGTTGGGTAGGGATATGTAATGTTTGACATGAGCGGACTTTTGGTTTGAAATTCCAGTCTTCATCTTGATGATGGAGTTCTGGTGATTCCTTGAGGATATGGATCTGAACAGGTAGACTATCTTCTCCGGGAAGTGACGAAACTTGAGCATCATTGATGGTCTAGTTGGGATTAGGGTCATAAACTTTAGCAGTGTTATAGGTAGAGCTGGAAAGAATTTTTGGTGTAATCCCTCTATGCTTGCTTTCTACATCTGCTAATTAGGGCAGATGGGCTACTTCAGAAAGGTTTTGAAAGGACAAAGGAGGCATATGCTTATTTTTGAGTACTTTTTGAAAGACTGGCTTTGAGGCAACTCTTTTTGTCAAGTCTGGAGACATATTAAATGTTTTAAACTCACCTTCTTGTACACAATAGACTATCTTGTTTGATAAAAGGGAGGTCTGCTGTTTACAGCCCAAAATCTGTATAGTAACAGTTGTAGAGGAACACCATTTGTCACCATTTGTTAGGCTCAATGTTTTGTTTGCTACTTCTTAGTGACATTGTGGCAATTGAATGGCAGATACTTGTGCTAACAGATTTCTCTTTTTTTTTTTTTCCCCCTTCCCTTTTGTATAAGGTGGGATACTTAAGGTGATTAATTTATAATCTGAGTACTGTGACGTATTCTATGAAATACCAATTAAGAAACGTCATTATGAGATTATGATCAAATCTATAAACTAGGAAGTTAGATTGCTGACTTTACGGGAAAATTTCTGTGTCTTTTAACATGTTTTGAGGTACAAATAAGGAAAATGTATTCAGTATAATTACATACATGCAATTTATTTATGTGCCTTTATTCAGCATAATTACATAAATGCAATTTATGTGCCTTATGCGTAATAGTTAAGATTTTTTAAAATTTTTTTTATCCATTGGAACAGTATGTCTGGAAATTATTTCACCGTAACAAGAGAGTTGGACAGATAATATTTCACTGCTGAGATAAAAAACAATGTGAGTTAATTTATGGCATTTCTCTCGTGAAGTAGAGTGTCCATAAACGAGATTTCCAATGGCTTCAGCCATTTCTTATTCTTGCGGGGCTCTTTCCCTGCTGGGGTCTTGCAAAGAGTTGCTGTTGCTGTAGAAAAGGAGAAGGGTGAGGACTATATAAATAAAAGCTGAGTGCTCTCTCCCAACGAGACATAAATTGCATGGGAGTTCCTAGTCCTCACAGGTTTGAGATAACTTGGGGGGTAACTTGCATTCTGCTTGTCCTAACTGTAAATGGACTCTTTCCTTAAGAGGGGTAGTGCCTTTAAAATATTCTGTTGCTTTCCAGACAATAGTGAGGGAGCGCAGCTGGCGTCTCATCAAGCAGCCAGGCAGGAGTGTTGGTTCCTGCTAACCTCAGGAAGCTGGTGTTTAGGAAGAACTGGGATAGACATTTTAATGTCTGTTTGATATGAGGTGTAAAATTCTGTGTTTCCAAATATATTACCCAGAGGTGCTTTAGGGTCGTAACAGAGTTTAAAGTTTTCTATAGATATTTCCTTTGTAAGTTACCTTTTTTGTAAGTTACCTATTACCTTTACTTTATTTAGTCATCTGAGTTACGTGATCTGCAGCCTTTGACAGTATAGCTTGAGAGGAGGCACAATGAGAATGCAAAACGTAGTAACAAAGAGCCTATATAGTACTTCATTAAAGACTTATTGAATGCATTATTATAGACAAGAAAAAAATCCTATTTCAAAAAAGTATTTGCAAGCTGGCGAGGATATTGTAACCCATTATTGTCATTAACAACACTGATAGAGCAATTGAATGCAGTAATTCTCATACAAATGAAATGCAGAAAGATTTCAGAATAGTTTTTTTTTTTAAAAAGACATAAATAAAATTTTGCCAAAATAATTTAAGTTCTTAAAAAACCCCCAAACAAAATACTTTCAAGAGATTACAGATGGTACAATGGAAAGTCAGCTCAGCAGACCTTGGCGAATAAGTTGAAAAGCATACACGTATAGGAAGGTGTAGTAATTATGAATGGCTTGCTAAGAAAAATGTAAGAAGAGTAAGGTCTGTGTTCACTGTGAAGTGCTTTTTCTGGCTATATTTTCACACCTTTCAATTTAGAAACAAAAAATGAAGGAGGAAAGTATTAAAAAGGTAACAAAAATGCTTAAGGCAGTATTGAATATAAACTAAAGAGTGTGCTTTCAAAATGCTGGCATTTCCCTGACTGGGTGCCACTGAGGATGGAGGGTAAAAGATTGATCTGTTTTCCTTGCTGCAAGATCAGAAAGGATCTGTAGTTCTTGAGAATCAGATCCCAGGGTGGGTTACGGTGCATTCCTTCGTCCACGTCTGGTCAGCAAATTTCCTTCTCCTTGCTCACTGTTATGTAAAAGTCTAGGACTTGAGAGAGGGAGAAGGCTAAGCTTGTGTTTTAAGGACACAGCCCTCTCAATTTGTCCCCAGGTGGTTGTTTGTAGCTTGATATTCCTAACCAAGGGGGAAAGAATTATGTTGCTCCACTCACAATTGCACCAGTCAGTAAATGCTGTTTGCTCATTAGTGAATGTTTCTTCTGATTTGTGCTCTCGTTTATAATGTGTAAGCAATTCTTTTCTTCAGACAACCTTTGCAACCGTGGAGCAAATGAGTGGCTGACAGGCTTACTTTTAACAATGCGGAGCTCAAATTGTTGTTTTCTTAAAATAGGGTTCATATTTTTCCCCAAATCCCTGGTAATTCCTTGCAGACATTTGTTGTGTTTTGCCACATCTTCAAATGGAAACACTTGATCCTTCAAAAGAGATAATGAAAGTTAAAGCAAAAAACTCGCACTAACAACCATTGCCTACATATGGTAACCTGTTAGAGGAAAAGGAAAATAAAAACACTTTACTTGCTCTCAGAGTTTATGGTCAGGACCATACTGGAGCTACTTAGCTACCTGGAGCTAAGGTGGTGTGAATGATGAGATGGGTACAGGGTTGGAGAACTATTAAAAGACTCGGTATATTTAAATTTTTTTTTTTATTTTTTAAAATTTTTTTAAAGCTATTTCAATATTAGTTTGTGTCAGTCTTGGTTTCCTGTCTTTTCAAGAACTGGTTTGAAAACCGAGAGTGCTGATCCTTGTTAACAGTGTAACATGAAACTAATTTGATTAAATTGATGCAGGAACCTGAGTTTATATTTTATTGCAGTTGCAAGCAGTTGCATTTCAATTCGACAGAAATTATTTTTCATTAAAGCTAAACAGGAATAAACTATGCCAAAGCTGAGATAAATATTGGCACAGGGCTTTTTAGTGTTTTAAAAGAACATATTTTACAGTAGTGTAAGTACGTGCCTACACTGGGGGAAAATGTTTTATATCTTTCTTCCGTGAAGGTACTAGGACTAGGACTTCTTCCATAAAGGTACAGTAGTCCCAGTAGAATAGTACTTGCACATGGTTTTGCTCCTTCCAGTGTACATTGTTGTTTACACGCACACAGTTCCTGAGAATGAGAACATGAGAGTGTTTGGGATGTATCGTAACGTACTTGCCAAGCTCTCCAGAATAACTAATTCCATAATTGTTCCATTACCTCATATTTAACAGGCGTTTTTACATGTAAATACCATTTTAAATGGTTGTCAGGTAGCGCTGCTACTAGTTACGCAGCGAGGCGTCTGTATGGAACGTGAGATGTTCCAAACAATCCTGTGAGGAGGCTGGCTGGAAGATGGATCTGTCCAGTGTTGTCCTAATGTGGTTTTATTCAGCAGAACAGTGTTTCTGGGTTCAGACAGTGACCCCTGAGCAGTATGCTGAAGAATTTGAGTGGAGTCCTCTTAGCTTTAGAGAAGGCTGTTGCAGTATCTCTGTGGACGTCTCCTGCTCCTGATGAGTACTGATCAGCAGCTGAAGAGTTTTGTCTTGATAGACAAATTCTCTGGGCTGATATTAGGTTCACTGCGTTGAGAGGTCTCAGGTCATAAAAACAGGAAGCCGAAAGAAAAAGGAAACCTTCTCCTTAACCCTTTTCTGTGGATCAGAAAAGACATTTTCGCAACACAGTGCCTGGTTGATCACAGTGGAAGATTCACAAGTGATAAGGGGTGTTATCCTACACATCTGTGGTCCTGGGTTGTGTGGGAACTCAGCCCTGTTTCACGCGGTGGAAACAACTTCTTTATGATCCTTCGTTGCAGCGTGATTATTCTGGCTGTTGTGCAAGAACCACTTCACTCTGCTGCTTGTATTTCTGAGGCCTTAACTGAACTGCTGGATAGGCAACAAGAGCTGCTCAGCTGTATCCTGATGAGCTGCAGAACAAGAGAATGTGCATCTGGAAGGTGGTGGTGTGTCATCTTCAGACTAGGTAGATGAACTGACTGAATAGCTTTGACAAGAGAGAAAGAAAGAAAGACAGGGTAGACTTCATTAGCTACAGGCTGCTAGGCTGAGTACTTTGGTATACTAAATAATGTGAATGTTGTTAGTGGACTTTGTCATCCCTCTGGATTGTTCCTGAATGGGCTGTACAGCCCAGTGCCAGCACAGATCTTGTGAACCTCCAGTGATGTCTGTCTTCCACTGTATGACCTGATCAGTTAGTTCTACCCACCATTTCCTACCTTTAAACCAACTATTTCTTGATGTAAGGATCTTGGTTCCTACAGTGTGGCTACTTAGTTTTCTGGAATTTTTTTTCCTAAGTAATGCAGGGATATTCATGTGCACCTACCCCTTAATAAGATTTCTAAGAGATATGTAAGGCAAAATTTCTTTGTTTTAGAAACCATTCTGTCTATTCTGAGCACGACGTAGGTATTTGTGTATCAACTAATTTTATTCATTGTTATAGTGTGTATTAATTTGCCTAGTGCAGGCATTAAAGTTACAAATCTTATTCACGGGGAACCTATTTTTTAGAAACAAACCCACCCAAAGAACATCATCACATTTGCCACTCCACAGCCTTGTAGGTGTCAGGGAAGGTCTTACATGGCTGGTTGCTCACAGCTGCTAGTAGTTAAGTTCATCCTTGCCTTCCCTCGGAGCTCCTTTGCATGGTGAATGCCATCTCATCCTGGTAATTCCCTTCTGTTTTGTTGGGTTCCGTAACATGTTATGCAGCTGCTTGAAGTAACAACAGGTCTTCCTGAAGAGTTGTTCTGAGATGGGAAGCAGCACGGTTTCTTCTCTGATGCTCGCAGATGGGCAGAATTCCCATAGCTTGTGTCCTATAGCCTTATCTTGCGAGTGCCATTCTCACGCGCCCACCAGTTGTCTGCTGGGTGTACAGAATCCCGGCAAGTTTTCTGCTCCTGACATGTTCGAAGAACAATTTATTCGTAGTATCTCAGTGGTTAATGTACTTGCTGAGGATGCAGAAAATCTGGGTTCACTGCCTTCATCTGAAGGGGAGGTTGATTTCCTATTTCTTAACACAGTGACTTAGTCATTGAGCTATTTTGAGAAGGTGTACTTAAATTAGTAATATACAAATAAATTATATTGATTTTTATTAAATTTTCACTGAGTGGAGGCTTGGAATGCAGTTAGGTTTTTCAGAAAATGAGTGAATCAGCTGGTGGCTGTGCCTATGGCTATTTACAATTTCTGCATGGAACACAAGTATGACTGGAAGAAATAGAAGGGAAACTCCTTTTAGAATGATTTTATAAACTAGAATTAAAGAAACAAATGTGGGAGGCCTTGGTTTAAATCTGTGATCAATGGTTGATAAAACACATTTACAATGGGATCACCTGGCACAGTCTAAGTTAAGTTAGGTTTCTCAGGCTGTTCTCTTGCAAATGTTTAAATAGTTCTGTAAAGCTTCAGAAACGCCCTGCACTAAAATATTCTCTGTTATGGTGGTGGAAGTGCTTTCCTGGAAGGTGGAAGAATTGGATTTTATTTTCCTTGAACAGAAACCCCGGGCCCTTGATCTTACACTTCTTGAGTTCTGTAACCCTCACATTTATGAACAAAAGGGTGATAGTATCAATGCCTGAGAAGAACTGTGAATCTTGTACTTGCTTTTCCTTGTTTTACTGTAAAAATACTTGAAGACTCACCTTTTGGAGATTCATTGCCCTTTTTTCAATTTTATTACTAAACAGGAAAAAACCCCAACCCAAATTCTAAGCAAAAGTTTCCTGTGCTTGATAGGTGCATTGCTGTCTGAGTTGGAGTTCGAGCAGTGTGTTTTATGGGCTGGCAAGTGGAAGGATAATTTCTAAACTGGTGCACACACCCCACACACGCTCCCCCTTAGGCCTCTTAGTACTTGGTGTGACTTCATCCCCACCTGGGCCACGTAATAATAGAATGACCAGGACGATACATAATGGTCTGATATGAAAGAAGGCGTGGCGAGCAACGGACTAGAACACTATGGTGACCCCTTGGTGTATCTGGTTCCCATGGCTCCTGCCATTTGCAGGTGGGGAGTAATGGACCAGAACGCTATGGCAGCCCCCCCTAGTGTACCCGATTCTTACGGCTCCTACCGTTTGAAGATGATAACAACTGTAACCAGGCATTCCTGACAGCATATGGATCATGGCTGCAGAGAGGGGAGTACCAGGACCACAAGTCCTAACGTGTCCTGGGCTTGGGAAGTATCCAACTACTCCATTGTCTGAGCTGGGCCAGAGTGGAAAAGTACCTGACAAAAGTCAATGACCTCAGATCCTATAAGTAGCGATTCTAGTAAAGACCCTTTGAGCTCTTCTGGATCCCAGCAGGCTGTGTCCAGTATCTCCCCTGAGTTGGGACACTGCCTCAGGCAAAAACCTTGAGGACTAGAAGGCCAGGGTGAGACAATCCCTCTTGAACCTCAATTATTGCCTGTTGAGGAAAGGCGATGCATTGTGAGTACCCAAAAAGGGAAATTATAACTATAGACTAGTCTCTCTCTTTCATCCACCTATACATTTGTGGTAAGTATACGTTAACTCTGTGGATGTTCTTCCATTTGTCCCTGCATGCGCAGGAGTTAGAAGGGTTACCTGCTGGCTCGGTAGAGTCATGCAATATGAAGAGATCTTTGATCTCAGTTTTTATAAACTGTGGTGGGTGGGTGTGCACAGCTATATGCTTTGCTTACATGTATATGCATTAATTTGAGATCCGTGCTTTTGCTCATATGTATATTTATTGGTTTGGGATATCTTACACTGTGTATAGTTAGTGTGAATCTTGTCATCTTCAAATCTGTAATCAAGTGGCTGTTCAGTTATTTAGTTAAGTCACTTTGTAAATCGTTAAATCAGTTATTAAGTGCTGCTGAAATTCAACCTCTTGATCTACCTCAAATTAATAAATTTTGAATTGCTTTTAAATTATAGCTGTGGCAAATACTTCCATCTGTGACAGACTGCAGCCAGGTTCATCAGAGTTCTGCCAGAGATCTCTAGACTACCTAGACTCCTTATGACTACATAAGTCATAACCAGTACCTTAAACCTGAATCATAAATCAGTTGGTAGCTCCTGTGTCCAGGAGGCACAAAGATAATAGTCTGTAGTTGAGAATTAGCCACTTGCATACAAATGGCTGTTGTTTTATTTTGCAACTGTGTGGTACAGCCGAACCTGAAAATACCAACAGCGTGAACAAAAGTCGCAAGGTCCATCTGGAGTTAAAAGTTAGCAGGAAGTGCTAAAAGGAGTGCGTTGCACAGTTGCTGTGACGGAGAAATGTTTGCTCTGGTAATGGCAAGAGAAGCAGTCATTTTAAAGTTAATTAGATTTGACTTTTAATACTCTGGTGTACAGAGCAGGTTACCTAAAGGTGCAGTTCTAACCCTCAGCAGAGAGGTTCTCATGGAGAGCAGGTAACTTTATGGAAATTACAACACATAATTCATTATAGTTAATGCGAGTTTGGACTAGCTGACTGGAGAGGTCTCACTCATATGCAATTTGATGACAGGTTCCCATTGTCAGTAAAAATTTATTCAGAAAAGGGAGAGTATAATATGCTTATTACCTCTCTTCCACCTGTAAATCAGATATTTTTTTTTTGAGTTAAATGTCTAACATGTAATTCACAAGCATCTTGATTAACATTTTAAAAGTGCACAAAGTTTTTTGTTATTTATAGTAGTGTTAATATATTAAACTAAGATACTTGAAATAATTTGTAATGTGTTTGTAGTCTAGCATCATCTGTTCTAGACTTAAATTTTTGTTCTGTGTTCTTTATCTTATTTACAATTTCCTTTAATGCAAACCTCAAAATTGAGCAGTTTTAGCTGTGTTACAGTCCTTTGGGTTCTAAGGTGGTTGAGGTATTGATTACTGGTTAGACTTTTATTTAAATAAACTTTTTTTTTAGGCTGTGATACTGTTCTGCTTGTATTTGGACTATTAGAAAGACCTTGGTCTTGGCCTTAATTTGTTATATTTGGGAGATCCTTACCTAGTCTTTCATTACATGATCTCATGTTATTTTTCCATCCTACATCGTGTGTCGAGTGCATCATGCTCACTGGAGGAGTGTTTATGTCATGTTCCGCTTTGTCCCTGTCACTTCAGTAGAAGGCTCCATGTTTTCTCTATTATGTCCCACTTGGAAAACAACGTGATTCCGCCCCCGTGGGACCTTGTGTTCAAGTATTTTCACATCTGTAGGGGCTGAGGAGGTGATATGTTTCCCAACTTCTGGGATGAGGAACAGAGGTGAGGAAAAAGTGGAGCATAGAAGTAGCAGCTAACTTTAGGAATTCAGCATGAAACATTTAGGAACTGATTTTTCAGAATATTTAGCGTTTTTCATCTTGAAAGCAAAGGATTGGCTTCAATTTCAACCTAAGTGCGAGTGGAGCAGCAGAGATCAGGTGGGTCTATGTGCTGCTGCTCTTTAAGACATTTGAAGCTGTATCGCTCCACAGCTGTTACTGCCCTTTTAGTCTCTTACTCTTGAACTGTCGCGGGGCTAGTGATAACCAGGAAAAGGAAAGGAGTAAAGGAGCCTCTGCTATGAATAATGTGGGGTTTTTTCTGTTCTAAAAGAAATTTAATGCCTCATCTGATGATACTCAGAGAAGTATGTTACCACTGACTCCCTACTTTAATTTAAAAAAGTATTTATCTAGCATCTTGTAGACCTCTGTGATACAGATAGGAGGGTAGTCCGGTATAATGCCTAAAAGCTGTGTGTTTACCTGAAACTTTGTGAGCTAATCCTTTCTTCTGCTGTTTTTAACCATTTTGTGCCTCATACACTATGCATGTTATAGATGATGCAATAAATAAGGCAGGAGCAAGTCAGGCTATGTTATACTTCATTGCGTGATTCTGATTAATCCATTCATCCATGATTTGAGCGAAGCATAGATTTTTTTTTTTAAGATAAAATATGACACACAATATTATCATACGCTAAGGTACATGCACTAAGAGGCCAAGCTGACAATTACAGGCAACTTTCTCTGTCAGTTTCTAAATTGAATGCTAGATTATTTTAAACCTTAATGTTCTGTTAACACAGGGGGTTCTTTCACGTCTGTCGTAGCTTTCACTTTTTTAAAAAAAGTAAACTGCGCCTGAATTTGGGGATCTTGGTTTTTGCATGTGCATGTCTTGGTGTACCTCTGCCTGTAGATGAGTCTCTTAAAACCTTTCCATAGCTCTGTCAAGGGGTTTGTGTCTTTGCTGCCTCCACGTTCCTGAGGCAGAGCAGCAGCCATTCTCTTCCTCGTGTGATGGTTAGCTTGGCATGAGGCTAGGAGGCTCAAAAGGTTCATTCTGTTTTGCGAGTGTGCGATAGTCAAATGTGGGTAGAAAACCAAAATTGCTGACGCGTTTGAAAAATGACCAGAGATTTAGCAGTAAGCTTCAGAATCTTTTTTCATGTCCAAGGATCTCCTGAACCTATTGCAGCTAACACGTCTGCTAGCGTGCAGTGAATTCCGAGTTTTTGTTCAGTCTCTTCTGGAGTTTGCCTGAAATTCTTGCATCCACCGGTCCTATTTTGAGGAATTCGACACGTCTGCTAACTTGTGCATGGAAAAATATTTTTATATTTTATTATTTTAAACCAGATTCTGACTAGCTTTGTCATGCATTCCTGAATTCGGGCTTATCACAAGTTCTTTCCTTGTTTTCCGTCTTCCTGCCCAGGATATTTTTTTTTTTTTATTTTCCCATTTCCCTGATTCCCTTTGCAGTTTGTCATGTGATATATCTCTTCCAACTTATCACATTCCCACCAGTTTTGCTCCGTGATTGCATCACAGTTTGTGTTTGGACACATTTCCGTGTCCAGTAAGAGCTAAATTCTCCTGAATCTCTCTTCATGCCCCCCCGATGCTTATTTTTTGGTATCATAAGTGACCTCAAGTCTGACTGGTGGTTCCTCTGCATTGGATTCGGGCAGTTTCTTCCCCTACACTGAACAGGACGCGGGCTTCATTCTCTCTCCTGGTACATGGATCGAATACTTGTGTGAATATTCACCTTATGTAGAATCTCTGGGGAAGCAGGTTGTAAGGCCTCTTGCTGATCTAGTTGAGTATGCGTGAAATCTCTTTGATGCCGTAATGAATTGGACTGGGACCTCCTTGGAAGGAGGGAAAGAAGTTCTCCCTTCTCCTGGGAAGAGACTATTGGCTGTGGCCAAGGGGTTTGTCAGAAGAACTCGCTGTTGGCAACCAAGTGGCAGCCTTACAAATGGAGACAGGTTGAAAGACTACAGGTGAAGGAAAAGCAGCAGGGAGCCAGGCCTCCGAGGAGGACTGAAGGCCTGCTAGGAACTAGAAGGGACCGTGCAGAGCTGTCTGCACCGCAAATCACCTGAAATATGCCTGGAAATAAGGATTCACCGCTAAGGTTGCAGTGGGAAGTGGGAGCTTCATTTAATAAAGCCTTTCTTTGCTCTCTCTCACCTAGCTGTGATTTTCTGACTCCTGCCCCAAATTAATTATCCTACATGGTAGCCTGAGTAAATCCTGAATTTTTTTCTTTAATTTAAATAAATTCCAAAATTCCTTTTTTTAATTGGCTCTTTTTGAGTATCTCCAGACACACGTGTATTCTAGCTGTCATTTTTGTGGATGGATTTTCATGGGATGACAAAAGGTTTATGCCTGGTACAAAAGGTATTCCAAACGTGTTATTCTGCTCCCAAAACATGAAGCTATAAATAATTTCTGAACAACAAGCTTTCCAGAATTGTGTTACCCATAAGCTAAGCCGTATTTTGGCTGTTAGCAGAGAGAAATTAGGAAAAAGGTGATCTGAGTCAGATAGTTAGCTTGGAAAATTGCATTCAGAAGCTCTGAAATTTGTAAGACCAGAAAGCAGCAGGCTCTTACAGCAAAGATCCATTGTCTGCAGCGCAAGTGCCAAGAGCAGCGTACAAGTAAACTTGAATAATACGGATTTTGCATAATGTGATGTAGGTCTGAGCTGCAGCCTTTTGAGGAAAGCGTGTGTGAGATGTACTTACTCCCAGCTCCTGGCTTTCTCCTGGTTCTGCACCGATGCACAGGCAAGACACTATGGTTAGGTGGTCGGTGGTGTCTGTTTGCTTCGAGGTTCCACAAGGACATACGGCTTCTAATTTGAGAAACAAAAGTAGGCTGGTGGGCTGCTGCTTACAGATTGCCCCCAAAAAGGGAAGTGTCGGGCAGCTTTGATAGCAGGTTTGCTCCTGTCTTTGCATATTGTTCCTTTTTGTGTTCTAAACCGCAAAGCAAGTTTTTAATTTAGTTCTGTTTGATAGCTTTAGCTACTCTAAAGTAGATGCTGAGGCTGCTTTCAAATGGGATCTGTTCTTCATGTAAAGAGCTGTATTAAAAGCAGGGGACATAATGAAAAATACAGCTCAGCTTTGTAATGTAATGACTTCTACCAAATAAGGGAAATAAAACTAATTTAATTTACTGTGTGTTGGCTGTCGTCGCTATATTAAACATTATACCAGTATTTATGAAAAGTTGCTATCTCGGTAATTTAATCAACTTAACAGCCTAAGCCCTTGTAGGGGTACAAAGTTCAATATTTCTTGTCTTGAAAACAGCAAGTTCTGTATTTGAAGTTATTTTAAAATGCTGTTCTAACAACAGCATTTAGAAACAGGAATGCTGAAATTAACAAATTAGTCACGCTAATTGATTGTATTGTGCAGGTAGCTTGTGAATTCTTAATTATATGGTTTTAAACTGTCTGCTGTTGGTTTTGTGTAGATCATCCTTTGCAGGCTGGAAGTGCCAAGTGCAGGATAATTCAGTGAATGATGTGGACTATTTCAGCTTCTTGTTTTCAACCCTTATAGGTAATCCATGTGAATGTTATAATTCAGAATTAACAAAATGAAATCTGTTTTGATAGTCAAATTACTGCATTTAATTTAGAATAAATGGTGTAGTAAGTACTTCCTGAAAGTAATTCTAATCTTGTTACATGTTTTTGATACTCTTTTTTTTTATCTTGATCTGATTTTTGACATCCTATTTTTACACTCTCCCATTTGGGCTGAATATTTGCATAGTTTTTATTCATTCTAGCAACTTTCTTTGGAAAGGGTGAGGAAGACCTAAATTCAGCATATGACATGAACAAGAAAATTTTTTTTCTAGATTTAAGTAAATGCCTTTTATTGGCTCATAACAATATAAATGAGTGCCTCTGGGATTTCCTGTGGACACGCTTACGCTATTAAAAACATTCCATCAGAATAAAGTAATCAAAGTATGTTGAAGTGAGCTGCTCAATGTCAGCATGTGAGCAGAATTACTTCTGCTACTATATTCTTACTCAGATATAAAAGTAGTCGTGTTCTGTGGTGATGAAACTTTTGAGAAATTGCAGTGGTTAAAACGGCATAATATTACTGACAAATATTTTCCAGTAACTTGTTGTGTGGTAAAAATGTGTCTTTTCTTCATCACCTCAGTCATCCATAATGTTTAACTACTTTGCTTTCAAAAATTACCCCTTTTCCTAAAACAGTGAAGAGAGAGCTGTTCTGATAACTGAGAAGATGAAAGCAAACCCCAAGTAACTGTTTCGGAGCAGTAGTCCTTTTTTAATAAAACATCTAATACCTGCCCAGAAATAGCCAAATGATTTTTTTTTTTTTTTAATCCTGGTGTTATGTTGGAAGGTTATTGAGTTATTGTGAACACATGGTGAATTATCTTGCATTATACCTGTCTTTTAAATTACTTTTTAAAGATACATACCTTGAAAATAGCATAATATTGGCCTCTTCCAGGGTTTTTTTTCATACCACATTGTAGTTCAAATGGATTTGTCACTGATTTTTCCAAATACTTTTGTTTTCTTTCAGGAGTCAGAATTTGTATTTTGATATACTTAATTTAAAATACAAAGCAAGAGCTTTTAACAAAAAAGTGTTCCGCAGACACAATTTAAAAGACAGCTTTTGTCAATGATGCTGTTGAAGTAGAACAGTGCTTGGCTTGTTTCATGATACTGTTGTACTGCTTCTTTTTCTCCAGGGTTTTCAAGAGAGGAGTTGGCTGGTCTCCAGGGCATTAGAGGAAAACCACACATTAGCCAGACACAGCTTTCACCTGTCCGTCTTTACCTAACTGATCTGGACCAGTTTTTACACCACTGGGCTGTGACAGAGGTAATACATCAACACTAATTCTAAATGACAGCATACAAACTCCGAGTGCTCTCCATCCCTTTTCGGCAGATGCCTAAATCTTGTTGTGAGTTGAGTGGAAAAAAGAATGAAAAATATAATAGCTGTCAAACAGCCAATGATTTTTCTATAGCCATTAGATAGTATGTTGAAGGAAGCTGCTTTAAAAGGTGAACGTTCAGACATGTAGTATGCAAGACAATGCCCACGAAAAAAATGGGGAGAAGCCTTGGTGGGAAATTCCTAAACACTAATACGATTAAGACCAGCAATATGTTTTGGCTTTCAAAAATAAATTAATTGTAAAAATAATAATTATGAAGAGTTTTCTTTCAGAGTAAATTCCACTGTTAATTATAAAGCACTTGGATTAAATGAGATTTTTAACTTGGAAGTAATATTAAGTTGGCATTGGTGGTTATTTAGAATGAATTCTGATGTTTATTTAATCAAAATTTACTGGGATTAGAAACTTCACTGTGGATTCGGTTCCAGCTTGTAAGATCCTAAGTACTGAAAGCTTATTTTTATTGCTGGTTCTAAAAGGATCTGAGCCACCAGCTTTTATTCAGAACAGGTGCATATTAGTCTTCATTCTGGCTCAACTCTTTTTACTGCCTAGCCCACCATAAAGCACTTTTAGGTGTGAAATCGTGCTTTAATGACATGCCAATTTGACAGTATTTATGAAATCTCTGTCACAAAAACAGAAAGAGCGTAAAAGAAGTTTTTAGTTGCATCATGTATTCTGGGTTCTCATGGCAGTCTTTTTGGTCCAAGAAAGCAATATATTAGATTTTTCTCTTCTCATTCATAAACTTTAAGGGATAATCTACTGAAACTAGTGCTAGTCCAAGGCATATATTGCACGCGTGCTATTACATATTGAAAAGTATTTTAAGCAACGTTGTTCTTTGGTACCATGACTGAGACACATGTTCAGATGTCCCGCCTTCAGTCGGTTGGCCTGTGAAACAGCTCAACTTTCTGATGTGTTTTGCTTTGTCTCTTCTGGGCAGTAATGAAGCATTTTCTCATCAAAACTCCTTTCTCCGGTATTGAAAGAGTAGGACGCTTTCTCTCCTCTCCTGCCTGGTACTATTCCTCTGTGAACTCAGCAGTGGGATTACTTGTTTCTCAAAGCGTTAGCATAATCTGAAGGATTTGTATATGCTTTACCTGTTCCTGAGAACGTCATCTCTTGTGTCTTCTCCTTCCTCTTTTTGCTGGCTGGACGCAGTGCTGGTCGACCTGCTTGAGCTCACCTGGCTTGAGCCAGGAGCATTGGACTAGAGGAACCCGAGGTGTCCCTTCCAACTTCAGCATTTCTGTGATTCTTTGAAAACCTTTCCTCTTGAAAAAACAGAACTTTTGTTTCGCCATCACCAAATCTCTTTGGGCTTTTTTTTGGGTTTAGATCGTAATGAGGTTCCCAGTATGCGGAGATATTATTTGTTATCTGGTAGGTTGTTAAACTTAACGTGTGATCTGGAAGTCAAACTGTTCAAGTTAAATGCTTGCCAGAAGGACTGCTGTTATGGCTGTGCTCTTTGGGGTGCTCCTCACAGAATTGCTTTTTTTTCCCCCCCATGGAATTTGCAGGCAGAAAAGTAGGGGCACCTCTTCAGTAGCTTTCTTCCCTACTAGAGAAAAATGAAGATATTCTTTCTTCTTGTCTCTATCTGGTAATGATGGTGTCTCAGATGCACTGTTTGTATTCCAAATCTCTTTGTTTTTACAAAGAGAAGAGCTCAGTATTAAGGCAACTGCTTCCATTTATGAATCACAGGATTCCATTAATTTTTCACTTGGCCGGTTTTGATTTCAGATGCAATTGTAGATATGGTGATACATAAATAAAACTGTGCTGAAGTTATCACCTAAAAATCAGATGTTAGGCTTTTAGATGACTGTCGTCTCTGTGTTTAAATTTCTAATACAGTGTGGTGTTCATTAAGTTTTAGGGGGTTTCTCTTTTCCTTATTGAGTACCATTCTCCAACCTCAAAGATTGTGACCCGTAGCCTATTTCATGTTCAATTTGTAAAGAAAACTTTGAGATTTGGAGGCTGGACCATTTAAAAAAAAATAAATAAAATTTCTGGCTTGGGAAAAACCTTTCAGTTCAAGACTTGGCAGAAGTTGCAAAGGAATACTTTCTGTAGAGGAAGTAGTTTCCACCAGGTATTGAACAAGCTACTCTCAAAAGAAAATAAACCAAACAGCAACAAGCCCCCTCAAAAACCCGGAGCTGCGGCCTCTGGGGAGAAGAAAACTGCCAGCAAGTCATGAGGCTCTTCTAGGGTGTCTTGAAGGACAATATGATACGATGGTTCTATGTGCATTGAGTTTGAGAGACATAGGTTTGGAGACCACTTTTTTCCAAGCGAATGTAGTTCAAGGTGTGACACAATTTTCAAATCAAAATATTTTTAGCTCTGACAGAAAATTATTTAAACAAAGTGCTACAGGAATTAGTAAAACTCATCTTGAATTAGTCATGCCTTTGGTGGGACTGAGTAGAGTGGCACAGCTTATGAATGCTGAATCTTTCCTGCTTTCCTTTGCTGAATATGGTGATGCTGTAATGATAAGCAAAATATGTGTCGTTATTAAAAATACCTAGTAAGTGAGGACAGCCCCTCTGTTGGCTGCAGAGCAAGCAGCATTCAGGCCTCAATTTTATGTTGAGAATCATTCGTTTAAAAGAGAAAAAAAGAACTGATGGAATTGGGATTTGACAGCTTTGTGTCCTATGAATAAATGAGACTAGTGATCAGATTATTATTATTATTAATCCATCCATGCCCCTCTTTCTTCTCTTCCATCACTAGTTTTGTCTAAACCATGGGCTCGTTTTTGACTCTGCTAAAAGAATAAAGCTGCAAATACCAGTTGCCTGTAAGTTTTATGAAAACAAGCAGGTGGGAGAGAAGAAAACCCCTCTAGATTAGCACACGGCAGTTTCTGCCTCGGTGTCTGCGTCCAGCCTGCCTCGTGCATCACTCTGGCCCAGGCTCAGCCGGTGCCGTCGCTGGGCCCGCGGGGGCGTCAGGCGGTTTTGAGGCAGGAACAGCTGGGATTAAGGCACTGAAGAAGCGGAAGGGCAAGCGATGAAGGGTCCCAGGCGTGAATCTGTAGGAGGCTGCAGCTTGGTGGCTTTTATTCCTCTCTGCTCCACTTCATTTTTGAATCCAGAGGAAGGCAGTCCCAGCTTTGTGTCGCCAGCTCGCTCTACTGTGCGGTGAGCGGGATGTATTTCCAATAGCGAGGAACAGTAAGAGGGAATTTAATGTATGTTGTACGCACGGCAGAGTTGTGGATGAAAAGGTGTGCCTCTGGAGAAAGAGCGAGTTGCGTAAAGGAAAAGTGACTTGCGGCGTTTTCAAATGGCAGGTTGGACTTTTGGAGCGTCAGTATGACCAATGCGCTTGGTAGCGTGTGGCTAACTGTAATTAGCGAGAAGGTCAAACAAATGCACTTCTGATAGGAATTAAGTGGTTTATAACAAAACTGTCTTGAGATGGATACTGCTTGTAACTTTGTTGTTGTTGTTTAGAGTGGTAATTGGTATTTTTGAAATCTGAAGCCATTATTTTTTTGTGGAAGCTTTTCAGTAACTGTAATTTTTTCAGTCAAAGGGCAATGCTTAAGAAAATTGTCCCTTAAAAAGCCCTTTTGCGTAGCTATAAAGGTTAATTTTCAGATTTTGTCTAAAAGATGTGTTAAATTTGGAAACCACGGTTCCTTTTCTGGAGCAACTTCTACTTAAAATGACTTCTGCCTTATTAAAGCCAATTATTTAAAATCATACCCCTGTAGCTGAAATGGCTGGGGCTTCAGAATAAATGGTTGCAGCCTTAGGGAAGAGGGTTCAGTCTTCGTTCATTTTAACTGTGCCCATAGTGTTTGTCGGTAATATTGTTCGCTCCCCTGTAATTGAATTGCCCTGCCAGTATCAAATGAAATAGTGCCAACAGGAATGAACAGTTTAACAAGGTAACCATGTATACATGATAATTTCCGGTTTAATATTTGGTGTTTGACACATGAACATTTTGGAGGGGGAAGGCAAATGATAATTCAAAAGTTCTGCTTGAAGTTGAGATTCTAGAGTTAATATTGAGCACATAACTGACTTCAAGAAATAAATACATACTCAAAATGTTTAAAATGTTTAAGAGCAAACACTAGGGAAGGTCAGCTGCTTTTAAAAACGGTCTTGAATTCAAAAACCTTGGGATGCATATAATTTAATATACCCATGTGTGTCAAAACCGGAGATGTCTCATAAGTGAAATAAAATTGGGAAGGGTGTATCCGTACTGATACACTGTGGAATATTAGGACAAATCATTACAGATAGCATGTAAATTAAAAGTCCTGCAAGGATGTTTGTCTTGAAGTAAATGGTGGTATTGCAGTGCTGAAGCTTAACTTTAAACAGATTAATACTTTAAAAAAACAAGAAATTTTTTAAATGCAGATTTGAAGTCCCTGTAAGATTTCAACTTGTGGTCTGTATTGAGATTTCCAGATTACAGTTACATTGGGGAGAAAAAGCAGCTGAGGGTAAATACTGTATCTTCCGAATTAGAAATAATGCTATAATTTTTACCCTCTTTAAGGAGGATAAAAACACCTCTGTATAAGCCCATTAGTGTTTCGTAAAACTACATTGTATCCAAGTTTAATGTTTAGAAATGAAAATAATGGGTTTTTTGTTTTGTTGAAAAGTAATGCAAATTCCAAAGAAACAAAAGAGAAATCATATCAATAAATGTAATGCGTCCTAAAATGGATAAAACTCTTTCACAGGTCTCTCTCATAATTTTCTTAAAATAGAAAACTTAACCAAAAAACCCCAAACAAAGAAAAAAAAAACCCCAAACAAACAAAAAACCTCAGTAAAACCCAAACAACCAAAACACAAACCCCCATAAAATGTAATTCTGTCTTCAGGCCAGCGCTCCATTGTGCCAGCATCTTGTACTTCTAGTGTGTCTTGTGACGTCGTATAGCTGGGACCTCACATGTTACTGCATGTAACTAGTGGGAATTAACCTCTCCACAATTGCTGGACATGGTGCTATAAAGTGACATCATGGTTTGTGATACCTCAACTAAACTTGCTTGAAAAGGTAGGCTTTGTGGGGCAAAGGCTGGTTTTCTAAGTGTACAGCTTTCTGTGTCTTCGAGCCCTTTTGTTTGGGGAGGGGACAGGCAGGTGAATTTGGAGACGTACATCAGATGTTCCTTTGACCTTCCTGCACGTAGTCTGATGGGAAGGCATCCATGAGAAGGAGGAATCGGCCATGGTGACATTTTATAGCTGTGAGAAAGCTGCAGAGCTGTGAAAGAAGGGCTTATTATGGTTGCAAGAGGATGAAACAAAAGCTGCTTGAGTAGCAGAGCTGTGTTGTGGTGTCCTTTCTTTGTATTTTGTTAGTAAGATGGCTCTGAGAACCAGATCCGTGACCTTTTTTTGGGTACAGCTTTGTCTACTCCTGGATAGCACATCAGCTGTTGAGCGTAAAACCTGGTTTTGCTGGCAAAAGAATAATATTTTGAGAAATGCCTGTCACTTAGTGAGACAGTAGGATTGTCTGTAGCCCACAGTTCTCTGCCTCCTGGCACCAAATCTTGCTGGTACCCAGGTTTAAACACGTGATCAAACTGTTGCACAGGAGGTGAGCAGTGGTGATTGTCACTCGTGTGTTTGTGTCCTGTGGCAACTAAAGACAACTTCACTTGGTTTAGCTGCCTCTTAATACAGGTTTACCATGAGACTGCGTGCCTGTGGCCAAGGAGTCTGCAGGTAAGCAAAAGCCACAGTTCAACAGGTGCAGGATGAGTCTGTGCTGCACTCAGCCTGCTTCTCAGCCAGCTATTGGGCATTAACTGTGTTTCATAATCCTTCTAAGTCTTTGGAAATACGTACTCTGTCAAGATGCAGGACAAAATATGTATTCTAAAGAATATGCGATTCTTAAATAAATTTCTGTATTCCTGCTTTGCTACTCTGAATGTAAAATTAGCCTCATAGTGGGTTGGTTTTTTTCCCTGTTGCCTACCTATGTAATATTCTCCTGCAGACTCCATTCCTTCTTTCTGGCTCTTTCTTTTTTTAATCTAGGTTTTGTTTTGTTTTATTGTAATTGCGTGGGGGGTTTCATGTAGGGTTTTTTGTGGTTTTTTTTTTTTTTTTTTTTCTGGAGTCACTGAATCGGGAATACCTTTCACATCTGCCCCTGTGAGCTTAGCCAAGGCAGACGAACAAAGATCTCTTGTTGTACGCAGCTTTCTCAACAACTCAGGGCACTGTTAATATTGCCCTGTCAAATCAGTTTATTTCAGAAAGAGAAGCAGCACCTGTCAAGGGAGTACACTGATAAGCTAGGGTGCTCCGGGGGAAGCTGGCCAAGCTTCAGACGCCAAGCTTCATTGCCTGCCCCATCACCTGAAAACTTCTCGTTTTCTACGCTCTGCAGTAACATGCTATGCTGGATGGAGTCCCCCTCGAAACAGTCATTTCACAAGGGCTTGGGAATTGGCTGCCGAACAGCCCGTTACGTTTTAGTTACCCTTGTTTCAGGTGGATGTCGATGTGAATTGAAAAATACACTTCAAAGTTCACATTAGGATATAGCGTCTGGCGCGTGCCAACTTTCTTTTTAAATAAAATCCCTTCTCTTGGAGTCGGAACTGTCTTTGGTCTGACTCCACAGAGCGACTTCCTAAAGTACTCGATCCATTCTCTTTCCTGCTTGCTTTGTTCCTCTCTGTGCCCACGCTTGTGTGTGTCCTTGTGTGTGTTCAGAGGAAGGTATTTTTCTTTGAAAAAGAGTACTTCGCAGTACTTATAAACTTGAAACAATATGCAGATTTTCCGTGGAGAGTTACTCATAAAATACTTCCCTTGAGGCTACTTGAGTCAGGATTCTGTCACGTTATGGGAATCATTGGGTGACTTAAGGAGTAGAAACAGTTAAATAATGAACACAACGTTACTCTTGTTTCATCAGCTGTGCGTGTTCCTGTTGCCGTGAGGGCTCAGATTGAGACTGGGCTTCCTCGGGTCCTCCTAGCTCTGTCCTTTGGAGCTGAGAGCATTTTACAGATAATATTAAACTGATGGATTCCTCCACTTGTACTTTAGAGCTGTGAAAAGGCTGCTTCAGATTGGATTACGAGTCAGTTAGGTTGGCTGTCAGCAGCAAAATTGCTTTTAACCCATCCAGTTGAAGAGTAGAGTAAAATACTGGATAGTGTCAGGATCTCGGAAAAGCCCAGGGAGTGCTCCTGGGCTGATGTATGTTTGTTTGGTTTTTTTTCTCCTTTTAACTGGCTACTGTTGGAGTATGTCTTCAGCATGGCAGGCCAAGGAGGCCTGTGTAGTAACAATTTTCGGGAAGCACTAGGAGGGACCCTGCTGTTGTAGTTGTGAGGCTCACGAGTAGGACGGGGTAGTTGGGCTGGTCTAATCAATAAGGTTTGGTTTGAAAAACTGCCAGTGGAGTACAGAGCCTGTAGTGTTGGCTGCGTAATGCTAACAGGTCATCCCTGTATTTAAGAAAATGCTTTCCTTTGGTTTAATTTATCCAAGCGGACATTCAAACAACATTAAAAACGGAAGAAACCCTCACAACCCAGCACCTCTAAAGCAAACCTGTTATAAACCACTTGTCTGAAAAAGATACGAAACTCCGATACGATCAGAAATGCTTGTTCTCTGTCCATTCACTTCAGTAATACTCTGAAACAAAACTGCTCTGGCTTTGGTCCAAAACCAAGCTATGAATGCGCCAAAAATGTGATAAATGCTAATCAAATGTAAAATAATGAATCAGCTGTGACATTTTATTATGGAAATTAAACATCATGCAGACCCTTGCCTAAGGAAAATAAATTGTCAGGAAAAATACTAATTTTCATGTGATAATTAAGTTTTCTTTGCTTTTCATTTCCATGTCTAATAACGTTTCAGTTTCACTTTTTATAACTGGCATTTGTTATGAAAGCCATTTCAAGCAGGATTTAATTTATGGAATTGAAAAGGATTGCCACTCCCACTTAATGGTAGGAAAATGGAACTGGATGTAGGGAACGGTAGTGCTGTTTTGGGGGTCAGAAAGAGCTAAAAGGTTGAAAAACTAACTTCCCAGCGTGCTTTACCACAGCCCTTCTAAGCAAGTACGCTGCTTTTCAATGGTATAATTCCCGTTTTGCTTGCCAGTTCCAGAAGGGTGTGAGCGTTGGTGAATTGTACCTGGTAAGAAATGCTCCTACAACTTGTCATCTCAGGGAGAACCTCAGGGGGCTGGTAGGCCTATTCTAGGGACGTGGTCCTAAAGGTGAAATATTAATGGTTTTATTAATAATGAAACCGTAGTTTGCTGGGTGGACCTCGTGGATTTGCCCTCAAGGTCTTTATTTTGTTGACCTCACGTGGGTAGGTATTGAGTGAGAAGGGACCTCGATCTCTCTAGCGTACTGTGTCTGGTGTCACGCGCTCACAGGCGCATGGTGTGCCCCATGCGTACGCTTCCCGAGCTCCGTCTCAGGAGCAACAAAGGTCTCCTGCATTTTCCCTTTCATAATCATCCTTCCTAATTTCCATCTCGTCTGCATTCCCAGCCAGCTACAACCGGTGTTATTTTTTGTTGCTCTTTGGTTATATTTGCCTTCCTGCAGCAGTCTTCACATCTTCGTTGCATTTTTAAGTGACAATAATATCTCTTACAGGGATATTAACTGGGTATAGTTTTGCCAGTCTAGGGCGATTAATTTCTTTCCGGTGGCACCTGTGAGACAAGATCTCTATTCTTTGTGCAATTTTTCTATGCCTGTTCAGTTTGAATTTACCTTTCTTGAAAGTGAGTGACTCCTATTTTGCACAGTATGTTAGAAATAGTCTAAGTGGGGTCTTACGGAGTAGCACTAAACAGATGATCAGTACTCTGATCGCTTCTACTGTGGTTATCTTTGTTTTTCCATCCTAAAGTGACATTTGCCCATTTCATGGTTGTATCGGAACCACCTTGTAGTCTGTTGTCATGCATACAATTTTTTTCTTGTTTCCAATTGTTAAAACTCCTAGCTGCTGGCAGAAGTTTTTATTAGTCTCCAAGCGCGTGACCCCCCACTTTCATTTCACTGATTCTTACTTTTTTTCTGTATCTGTTATTCATCAAACCCATGTGATCTTTTCTATAGGTTAGTCCAATCCTCCTGTCTTGGCAGGCTTTCTCGACTTTGAGCTGTCAGCTGACAGATTTTATTAATGTGGCTTTACCTTTTGTGTAAGTGTTACTCGTTAAAATACTAGGTCAGATCGGCGTCAGAGTTTGTACTTGACATGACAATCCCCAGTAGTAACCTCTGTCTCAGCTTGACTTTATTCCTTAACACTGCTAATGCACAGATGTTTTGAGTGCGTTTTGTGGGAATATTACAGAGCACTTAGTATTTTATCACTTTCAAATTGCAGTGTTCAGAAGCACTGCCATATCTAGGATGGAGTACACAGTTTTAATATTATTATTTAATTATTAACTAAATGTATAGTATCGAAAATAAGGGTATTCAGTGCAAGAGTATCTATAAAATTTTCTTCTAAATAGTCCTGCTAGTCAAACAAAGTACTTTCACAATTACACCTGTAATACTGATTAACATGAGCAGTGTCCTGACGGCATTATGTTCCGTCAGGCAGATATGTTAAGGCTCTCCTGAATTTGGCCAGCTTAAGCCAGGCTAAAAGCATGCGTGGCATGTAATTTTGAAAGAAGCTGAGCACACTTTTAGATCACCACAAATGATACTGCTTGGCCGTTTCTGATGAAACCATCACTGGTATCTGCGTTACGTAGCATTGAGTCTTCATACCACAGGACCTGGAGCTAACAGTTCTCGTCCTGACCTTTCCTTAGGGTCTCCCTTCAGCTGGAAGTCTTGCAGACTCTTATTTTTGACACAACATGGGTGATATTTTCTGTTTTGTCATTATCTCTTGTTTAGGTGTCGTGACCTGCTCTGATTCAGCTTAAGTCCCAAAACCAGGACGCTGTGACAGAATTTAATCCCTCAAATCAGATCGTTCTGTGAAAGTTTTCTTTAGCTCTCTCTTCAGTCAGCCAGCTATCCTAAAGGAATGGGTTTTTACTTAGTTATTTGTAAAACTCAGGGACTTGAATTCTTCCCTTTCTCAAACGTCTGATGTTGCTGTTCTCCTTCCGACTCACTTAAGCACAAACAGAAGATTTCATTCCTCACGTATTGGTTCTTCCTTGTCCTTAGCAGGGTGTTCACAACTGCTAATGGTCTGGTATCTGGAGGCTTCAGCTGACACTGGTGGGATAAGCAGCAAATATAAACAGAGGGAGGTCATCCAAGCTGTCTGTTTTTAAATTATTGGAATAGGTGAGAAGGAAAAGAGGAATAGAGAGCGCCATATGCTGAGGATTTTAGGACAGCTTACTAGCAGGTCTACTAGAGCTCTGGTGTCTTTATCCTGTCCAGGAGCCATATAGCATTTGATGGGGTCTCCTCCCTTCCCCTAACCTGGCCATTCTCACCCATATGGGTTTTTTTACTAAAATATTAATATCTGAGTCTTCAGTCTTCAGTTCACTGGTGTGGGGTTTTTTGTTTTTTGTTTGTTTGTTTTGTTGGTGTTTGTGGTTGTTTTTTTTTAAAAAAAAAAAAACCAACCAAACAAGACCTTTTTGTCACACCTCTGGGCAGCTAATACAATTTGCTAGTGCCTGATTATATAAGCACCAGAAATTTTTGGACAGTTCAGAAAACAAGATTTCCCTCTGTAGTACTACATTTTTGTATCATCTTTAAACATCAAGTTTTTGGCAGCGTAGAGGAAAGTAAGTTGGAAATGGATCTTTGCTACTTTCTTCTTTATTATTTTTGTGTCCTGTTTCACTCGGATTCCTTTGTTTCATGCTTGATGAATTGTGGAGTTGTTTTCTGAAATTCTTCAGCTCTGAGGAAAGGCAGGTGGAGGCTCAGTGTGGTGCTGTAGCTGGATAGAGTATTTTTGGCCTTCTAATTCTATCACATAAGTAAAATGAAGGAAGCTACTACCAAAAAAAACTAGTGCTGTATGCTGTTAGCTCTTCAAACACTTCGCAATTTATGTCAACAACGTGACTCTTGTACACTGTAAAGAATCAAGGCTTTGAGACAGAGCTGCTGTGTGTCCCCAGTAGGTATTTTGTATTTAGCTCTGTCAACGAAATATGACTACAGTGAATGACTGTGGGTTGCATTTAGAGTATTTAAATATTTAACTTTGTTTTCTTGAAACAGATGATCTGTCACAGCTTGTCCACTATACCCTCCCAAAGTCAGTGTTTTGATATTCTCCAGACTGGCATCTGTAAATATCTGGTAAGTACCATTTTGTTTTCTAGCTTAACTTCCTTGTGATTAATTTTGTAACGGTCTCATTAACCCTCAAATCCACTTATTCCACATATTTCATGTGTAACTTCAGCATTTTGCAAAAGTTTTCAACAAGCTTAGCAGAGTTTAAAAAAATATCTAATAACTGTCGGTATCCAAACGTACATGGATTTTTATTTTTTTTTTTTGGCTGTAATTTGTGAATAGTTGTTCTTGTTTTCAAGCCAGGGCAGCTGTAAATGAAAGCTTCTTGGTTTGGTTTGGTTTGCTTTTGAAAAGAGAGATTAGCAGCTTTAGAGGAGTTTTACAGACTGTCTTCTCCTGATGAGGATGGCAAAGCCAGAGCTGGGCATCAGAATTGTAAGGAACAGAATTTGCAGTTACCTGCTGTGCTGCCTGCCGAGAGGGAGGACCTGTGTGCCCTCCTCTCCAGATGCTTCTGCGATCTAATAAGTATCTGCAATTCCCTCTATGGAGCCCTACTGAAAAATTGCTAAGATCAAAGCTTCCATAGGGAGTGGCTTACCTCTAACCGTAGTCTGGATTTTTGGGGGTGGCTGTTGACTTAAATCCCAATTTTTAAATCAGCTTATGCATTCTGCTACACTGCCCATTTGAGAGCAGGTAAGTGGGTTTTTACAGCTGCTCAGGCTGTTGCCTGAGATCTCTGACTGGATGATGACACCGAATGGGGAAGACAGTTCCCATCCTGTGTGGGAGCTTACGTGAGCAGTCTCAGCTACTGGATTTGTATAAATGGAAACGTCTGCATTCCCATCATCTTCCAGGCTGGGTGAGGAGCAGCATTGGCTAATTTGATCTTCAGGGTGCTGCTTTATATGCAGACATCCATCGAGCTCACTATCATTATTTCCTATTTGTGGTTGGCCAGGAACATCATTATTAGTTTTTATTCTGTAGTGCCTTAATGTCCTGTAGTATTCGGCAGGGTCCTGGTGACAGTTGCAGTCCATCTTCTGTCACGCAGGAACGCCGTCCTTCTCCGACCTCTGCAGCTGGTGGTGCAGGGTCAGCCTGGGACAGCGATCTGCGCTTGTGGCCTTGAAATACACCTCGTGTCTTATACTGGAAGTATTAAAAAGTTTGAGCCTGTCATTGTTCCTTATCTCTTACCCCCATGAGTAATCATACCAATGAAATACATTCCACGTTTCTGTAGCTTGTACTTTATTGATCTTTTTCTAAACATTTCTAGAAGGAGCAGCTGACCTCGGTAAGTGAGCCAACTGCCCCTGTCAGCTTAAAACAATGTACTTGCAGGTGAGCAAATTGGGCTACTCTAAAACTCCTTAAATTGGTTTTGTAATAAGATAAATGGTGCCACATTAGCAATGCATGAATTTTCTTTACGGCCTTAGAGGACAAAAATCTGGGATAGCTAACTCAATAGCAGTTCCGAATTTAAACTGCTTTCTAGTTCACTGCCTCTACCCAAAAAAGAATTTTTTCTAAATTACTTATCATGCCTATAAAATCCTTACTTTAGCTGATGTTCTCATTTTAACAACAGAAGAGTATCACCCCAGCTGTGGGCCCACCATATGTTTCATTAGCTTTAATTTAGCTCTGCTCATAATGCGCTTATTCCTGTCAAGCCTGTCGGATTTCTAAGGAGATTCGCCCTAATGACGATCCAGTAGAGCTTTTCTTTCTGGAGAGTAAATCTGAGTTTCATTCTGCCTCGGTGGCTGCTCGCTGCCATTTCCAGACACGGAAGGGCTGCTCTGTCCCATGATATGTGCTTAAAAGGAATGACCAGTTCTGTCCAGGAGATTCTCTTTATGGTTGTACCATCTTTCAGAGCAAGGCTCAAAGCAGTGTTGGTTGGTTTTTTAAAAAAATACATTTGAGATGAGTGTTTATTTGGAGGGGATGGAACGAAGATGCCGGTTTAACCTTCTGTTGGTATGGGTGACAATTAGGAAAATACGGATTTGAAAAAAATGCAGTAATGTGTCAAAGTTGAACAGAAACAAACTACTGTATGTCATGATACGAGAGAGATTCATTCAGCTCTAGCCGTGCTTGTATGCCAGCAAAAAACCTTGTGTATAAAGCGATGAACTTGGGGGTTTTTTTTGTTTTAATACAGGTTGGATTGGTTGTAATACCCGATAGCACAGCTGGATCTGTTCTGTGTGCCATAAATAAGCTCTTGGATCAAGCCTGCATCCTGAGCGAAAACCTGCACAAGTTCTTAGCCTCTTGTTGTTACAGTCTTCTGTACTTTCTGCTAACTTTAGACAAAGAGGATGCAGAACATGTACAGAAAAGGTAATGCTGCTTTTCTTACCATGTTAATTGTCTCTGCCTTTATACCTGTGAGTATTTAGAGATGTAAAAGTAAAGGATACCCCACACACATCCCCCCCAATTTATTTTGCTGTCTTTTGCTTACTTCAAGACAGTACTTGGCTTTAAAAAAAAAGCTGCCAAGTTAGCTGCAATTGTTTAAAATGATAACTGAAGAAGGTTTCATCTCAAATTGTTCTAGTTAGATGTCAGAACCATCCTGACATTAGAAAGGTGGATATTTATACCTTAATCTTTGGCTTTAAGCCTTTAGTTTCATTAGATGCATCGAAAAGCAACATGCACAGGATTTGGCTTTATAAGCTTGTACTCGTAACTGACTTGATACTTCAGCTTTAACAAAACTTCTCAGGCATCATTTTATAGACTGCAAATCCATTTGATTTTAAAAAACCAAAAGGTACAGATACCAGATTTAAATAAGTCTATTTACCTGTCTAACAGAAATGTCTTTAAATAGTGTAAATTTCACATTTTTCATCGAACTGTCGCATATTGGAAAGTTGATCAAAGCTTACTTAAAATTTAAGATGTGTTTTTAAAGCTGGAGTCCTCCTTAACTTACTGTATTTAATGACTTGCATATCACAAAAAGCTGATTCCACTGTTTGATTTCTTATGAGTCTTAAATATTCCAGCATACCTGAACAGTGAGTGAAACCCAAACCTCTTCCCAGCTGCATCAAGCAGAAATTACGCTGTGTAAGAGCTTAAACAACATTTGTAGCTCCAGGGCAGGACCTTAAATTTTTTCTAGTGCTGTACTTAATTTTAGAATATTTCAATTTAGCATTTTCTGGTACAGATTTTCTGCTTTGGTTCGAATTATGGTGAATCCAATTGGCATGATTGAATTCAGAGGCACGTTCCCTTGTCCAGCTGTGAGGCTCGTTCATAGAAGCACGCTTGTAACATGCATCCTTGATCATTTCGATTTTTTTTTTTTTTTTTTTTTTTTTTTTTTTTTTTTTTGGTTCCCTTTTCCCCCTCAGGGACATGCTGTGGGGATCATGCATTTCTGCATTAGCGCTCCTGCCACGCTTACTGAGGCTGATGCTGCAGAGCCTGCAAGTGAGCAGGATCTGCCGGGAAGAACTGCCCGTCGTCGCTCAGTTGCTTCGCTTGCTGATGCAACACGGTCAGCTCAGGAGCCATATGATCACAAACGAATTTCTGGTGCAACAGATTATCAAGGACATCATGGTATGAAACTTCCTGTTGTCTGCCACAGATTACAGAGGGTATACAAGGTTGAAAAATTAGTGTGAACACGAAGAGCAGATGTGTAGCAAAACACAAGTTGCAATTGTCTTTTGTCTTGGAAGTCCAGGCTGTGTAGAACGCTGCCACTCCTGGGGTCTCCGCACAGAGGAGACAATTCTGAAGTTCAGCTTGCACCCCATCCAGCGGCCCTGGACAGCAGCTGGCTTCCTAACAAAATGCACTGGGAGGGGATGGTCCACACAGCCTGTCCCAAAATAACTGGTCTATTTTATCCCTACACCTGGGACATGGCAATCCCAGGCATAAATACAGGCTGGGCAGAGAATGGCTGGAGAGCAGCCCTGAGGAGAAGGACTTGGGAGTGCTCATGGATGAGAAGCTCAACATGAGCCGGCAGTGCGCGCTGGCAGCCCAGAAAGCCAACCGTATCCTGGGTTGCATCAAAAGAAGCGTGGCCAGCAGGGCACGGGAGGTGATTCTCCCCCTCTACTCTGCGCTTGTGAGACCCCACCTGGAGTACTGTGTCCAGCTCTGGAGTCCTCAACATAGAAAGGACATGGAACTGTTGGAACAGGTCCAGCGAAGGGCCACTAAGATGATTAGAGGGATGGAGCACCTCTCCTATGAGGACAGGCTGAGAGAGCTGGGGCTGTTCAGCCTGGAGAAGAGAAGGCTCCGGGGAGACCTGATAGCAGCCTTTCAGTATCTGAAGGGAGCCTACAGGAGAGCTGGAGAGGGACTCTTTGTCAGGAAGTCTAGTGATAGGACAAGGGGTAATGGTTTTAAATTGGAAGAGGGGAGCTTTAGATTGGATATTAGGAAGAAGTTCTTTACTGTGAGGGTGGTGAGGCACTGGAACAGGTTACCCAGGGAAGTTGTGGAGGCCCCATCCCTGGAAGTGTTTAAGGCCAGGCTGGATGGGGCTTTGAGCAACCTGCTGTAGTCAGAGGTGTCCCTGCCCATGGCAGGGGGTTGGAACTTGATGATCTTTAAGGTCCCTTCCAACTCTAACCATTCTATGATTCTATATATCCCTGCTCCAACAAACAGGTGTAAAAAGATGCTATTTAATCAGACAAGCTCTCTTAAATATGCACGGTGCAAAATAGGTTCTCTCCAAATATTGCAAAGCCCAGCGCTTCTGTTCATGCGTCTACATTGCAGTGGTCTTGAGACTATTACAGTTGCTTCTCATCAGAAAAAAAATAAAATCTGCAACTGCTTTCACACCAAGCTCTTGCTGGGTTTGAGCGCAGAGAGTTTGTATGTCTCACAGGTTTGAATGAGAAAGCCACGCATCTCTGTTAGTAGCTTTTAAAAGGTCTGTTCCCAGAAACACAAGCTCAGTGGTGGGGAAAGCACGTGTAAAGTGAGTACGGTGCAGGTTCTCTAAACAGAGAGAATCAGGTGGTTGGTTTCCTTTGGTGTTGAAAATGCCTCAGCCCCTTTTTGTGATGTTCCACTGCAGGCGGGTTGTGTTTGGTGGTGGTGGGGTTTTTTAACCACTTAGGCGAAGGAGAGTGAATTAGTGGGCGGTGGGCTATGTTGGTCTGGTGGTAGCGGTTCTCATGTAGACTGGGGTATTGCGCTCTCCTGCTTTAGTAGAATCCCTGCTCATTTGCATTTTAATTGACTATAAATTGAAGAATTGGAAAGTAAGCAAGTTGCTATAATTAAGAGTAAGGAAATCACATCTGGTGTAATTCACACATTCATAACATAACACTGGCTTAGTGTGCTGAGCAGTAAGGCGTTATTCTTTCAGCTTTAACAGCTGTACCATGTCGAAATGTCGAAATGAGAGAATGTCACCGTCTGCAGGTGAACGAGGCTGTCTTGTACCTTTAAGAGTGCACCTGAGTAACTGTAAAAACAAAGTGAAGCTTTCAAGTGCTGTTGGTGACATTGTTTTACCTTTTTCCTCCTTCCTTCTAGACACTGAAGAGTGGTGAAGTTCAGGAGCAGTGGCTAACGGACCTCCATTACTGTTTCAACATCTACCTTGCCTCTCATCCCCAGGGACCTGGCCCTATCAACGCGGTATATTAAAGAGGTCGAACTGCATTTATTGTAAAGCATTTACTTCTATTTAGTTTTGAATGGAAGATGTTGGAACAAAGCTTGTCAATTTTTTTGTAAGTGAAACAGAATAAAAATTTTACAAAGAACTGCGTACCTCTATTGCCTTTCTTTTCAAGCAAGTAGACATTGCTGGAGATTGTTTTAGTAGATGGGGTGACCACAGTGAGGGGTGTTACAGAAAATCCAGTCCTCTTGAAGCTTAAGTGCTTGCAGAGAAACAGACTTATATTCACTCTAATCATCTGTTACTTTGAAGCATTGTTAATTTTAAAAAAAGATAATTATGTAATGCCAGCTAGAAGAAAAAATAGAAAACAATATACTTTGAAACTAAAGTAACATTGTTTTATTTTTGCATATTTTTAAATACTTTGTGCAAGGTAAATACTGTATGCTGGCAGCTCCAAAGCTATTATAAGAACAAGTTTTCTTCTAGAATAGGTCCCACTTTTGCTTGCTTTCTGTAGAAACTCTTTTTGTACATGTATAAAAATACTTATTAATATGGAAAAAATTGGTGATAAAGGGTAGAAAACGCACCCCTAACAATTTCCATAGGCTGTGGAAGGTAATTTATTTACTGAGTACTTCTTGTCAACATCTCTACTTTTCCTTCCAAACCCAGAGCTAGCGAAGAAACAGTTGTTTCTTTAGTAGCGAAGTGGAACACGAAGTCTTCCATTCCTTTTTAAATATTGAAATACATTTAATAAACAAGGTGAAATCCAACAGCAGCTGTTACATCTGTGGTGCAGTTTCCCTCTCCTTTGAAACTGTGTTTGAACGCATTCAAAATTCCTGCTTTTGACAATGGAAAATTTTGGGGAGCCCCTGCAACTCTATTGTTATGCTGGGCTTAGTGCTTCATTTTCTGCTTCCAAATGCGATTCAGATTTCATCCTGTCAGTAAATAAATTAACAGTTGCATTTAAAAATAACTGGTACACAAAATGAGTCCAACTCCTTAGAAATCTGCTTGGCGTATAATACTGAGATAATACAAAATTGAACATGCGTTCAAGTTTAATACGTTGTAGATGACTTGTACATTATGAAAGGTAACAGTTGTACCGGAGTGTGCTTTTTAAATTCCAAAGATTCGGTTTTGCTTAGTGCTTGAGTCTTGTATTTTTTGATTTCACAGCAGTGGTTGGTCTCATGTTGTATGAAAATTGCTTTGATTTTCCCATATTCTCCAGCAAATTAACGCACTGTAGGTTGTTTACTGTAAAAGAAGAAAAGGGTTTAGATGAGTAATTCTAGTGGATAAAAAGTTTAATCTATGCTGCGGTCTAGATTTCATGAACAATGAATCTACCAGGATAAGGACATGCCTTTTTCCTGACATCCCGCTGTTGATTATCTGTAAGAGAGTTTGGTTTCTGTGGCAGCCGGTACAGCTTACAGAGAATGCTGCTGCCCATGCTTAAGGCAGCCTGGAATAATGGAGCTCAATTTGAGAGTTACCCCCGTAAATGAGTGGCGAAGGTTTCCAGGCTGTGAGGGTTCAGGCACTAACACAATGCTCTTGGCTGAGTTTGCTGAAGAGCAGCAAGAGGTTTTGTTGAGCAATATTTAGCAGCGTTAGGTACTGGGTCATTTCTAGAAGGTAGGGAAAGTTAGTCCAGGGCTAAAGCGAGCACTCTCCGAATTATTAGAAAGCAAATGTGAAAGTCAGCTGACTCTTCCCTTCAGTTTTGAGTCTGGCTGAATGTCTGGACTCATTCAATGTTTTTATTTACTGTAACCTGCTACAAATAATACGTCTTTTTCATTGCCTGGTTTTGTAGACATGGGATGCAAATGTTTTGGTGCTTTACCCCATTCTAGCCAGGGTCCTACCAAGTGCATATCAGAACAGCTCCTTGAGGGCGTGAAGGCAGCACATCTTAAGGACATCTTTCTAATGCCAAGAATTGCAAAACCTCCTCTTTTACAACTCTATAAACACACTTTCATGTCCACAGCGAAACAAAAAAACAGGTTTATCTGTCTGGCCTGCTGCAGAGAGCCTCTTTAAATATCATCTACTGAACTGACAAAAGGCATTATTTAATAAGAAAACATATTTAAGAAGGAACAACTGTGTTTTAATCATAGCAATCATAAAAGGCCTATTTTCCAGAATATTTTTAAGCACGTGCCCAGTGTTTGTGTATCTCATTGCATACTCCTTTCCTACCTGTTGTCCTCTGGCCCCCTTATTTGTACATTTCCTTTCAATACCTTCTGCTTGTCCCCACTCTAAAGTATTTCATCTGCTTCTGCCAATAAGTTAACTGAGTTTGTCGCCGTTCCCTGTCACAGATTGGTCACTGCATGCTTTTCCCACTGCCTATATGAACATTAAGGGTAGGGCTGACAGTCAGTCTTCACCTTCCCAGATGTACCTTCTGCGAGGGAAGAATCCAAGTGAAGGGTCCACCCTGACCTCCTCCAGGCACCTACGTCAGAAGTGGAGTATCTGGCATTAGCCACTGACAGCTCTGAACTTTTCCAACAAACGTAATGTTGTCATGCACAAAGGCAGGCAGATGAAAAACATGTTATTGTCTTTAAGTAAGGGCTAAAGTTCCCTGAGCTCCTATTAGGTGAATAAAAGTAGGCAGTGTTCTGAAGGAACTGGGCAGGGTTCCTATCACTATCCTATTCGTCACCAAGTTATGAAAGCAAAGGACATTCAAACCTCACAAGAAAGCCTTTTTATTTCAGAAGACAGGGAGATCTCTTGTCCTGAAAAGTTAAACGAAAAGAAGCATTATTTGCTAAAGCTCTTTTCAAATTTAGATTAATGCCTGCATGAAGAGGTGGCAATCAAACACCTGTCTGGTCAGGCCTCTTAATTAAAAGTTTTCAAACAGTGGAAGAAAAAAGCCTCTGTCTGTTAATGAGGCAGAAACTCGCCTACAGTGAGTAGTAGTAACAAACTCAAGGATAGGCCTACTGTCAGGTTTCCTTTTGACTTCAGAGTTTTGTTTAACTAGTAGAAAAATGTATTTTTACTTCCCTCTGCAAGTTATCATCTGGACTACTGTCTCCTTGAAGCACCTGCTTTGTTGCTAACTAGCTGTGGCATGCCTCGGAACTACGTCTGATGCAACCATGAAGACCAAAGGGCCAACAAGGCACTAAATCTTCACCTGGTGAAGGGCTAAGGGGACAGTAGCTCCCATCCCCCAGTTACATGCATGATACACTTGGAAAAGTCTTTAAAATGGCATTTAGTAAAGCTGTAGCACGAGGGATGACCACGTACTCTAACTTAATTTTTAAGCCACCTGTCAGTTAATGCAAAAGTTCCAGCTTTAGGATCAAAAAGGTTCCAGTTTAAGGACCTTGATAATACTTCTACAATCTCTTGTTGTTTGATGCTCTTCTGTTTCACAGGGTGTAGTCACATCCGTCTCCCTGCATGGCGTGACAGTCCTGATCCTGCCAACCCTGCCGCCCCAATACCAGTTATAAAATTTCAGTTAAAACACAATTAAGGCTTTCCCAAGGAAGACCTGGTAATGACTACACGGCTTCTGCGTTCAGCAGCAAATAAAAGCATGATTTCCTTAGAGCCTTAAAACTTAGGACAAGTAAAATTCTGTGAAATAACTGAGACACTGTGCACAGCGCAGGAACGCCGTAATGCCATTTTGGAAGAAAGGGCAGAGATCAGATGAGTAACTCTGGATGTTTAAGGTTTTTGTCCATGCACTAAACCATGTATTTCTACCAAATGTGTAAATTCTTGGCACATGTAGAAATCTACTGTCTTTACTTCTATAGGTCTAGTAAATACTTGTGCTGCTGAGCTGAAGTGTGAGCATCTGTAACCAATTTTACCCACAGGTGAATTATCTGGCTCACCAGTGTACAAGTCTATGATATTAAGGGATTTCCTAGTAAGAGCCCAATGAAAATAGGTTTTCATGTAAATCATTCAACGTCAGGATATGAGTACAGTGCTCAAATAAGTCCAAAAATAGTGAAAGAAAGAGCGTGCAATCTGAACAGTTTGGTGGTATTATTTACGTGTTTTGATCTTGAGCAGATTTTTTTTCATTTTTTAAGATGAAACCAATCTCATCTATATATAAACATTAAAGTTATCCTTAAAGTCTGTGTGTCCTACCTGAGACCAGCTGCACATCAGAAAGTTTCAGCTTCGAAGGAGGTCGTGCTGCCTGATGCACTTTGCCTTCCTGAGAACGTCCTTTAACAAACAATATGAACAGCTCTGTGTTTATTCACATCAAGATGTGGTTATATACAGAAATAAAACAAAACTATTCAGGCAGGCTTGAGCATCATTTTATCCTAAAAATTATTCTCATTTATGATGAGGAAATTCATGAGGTGTTCTGTATGACGGAAAATTGTGACAGTCATGACTGAACTTAAACTAAAGTTAAAATACATCTTGCAGTTGCTATAAAAGAGAAGGAAAGTAAAATTATTAGTTTTATTTATTTATTTTAGCGTTTTTGGCTATCTTCTAAACTACAGAGCCATGACAGAAATGGCTTTTAGCATCTGGGAAAGTACATCTAGGTAGCACATCCTTACTCCATCAGTGACCCGCACTGTAAAGGAACTCCAGGTTTAAAAGCAATGGAAATATTAAAAAACAATACAAAACCAAAAAAAGTTTAAAATATCGCTTAAAAAATTTAAACCGTGATCCAGACAGCCACTGTGCGGCGACACAGCCAGCTCTCCCCAGTTAATCTGCTCTACTCTCTTTTCACACCGATATATGTGTGCGCCTCTGGCAACAGAATTAATTTGGTTGCTCGAGACCCGTGCTGGAGTAATGCTACGTGGTGATGCAAAGGGCTTTAGCCACAGCCATTTGAAATCACAGAGGGCTTTTTTTTTTTGGTCAACCTGAAACAGAAATACAATTACCCAGAACACCTGAGATTCAGAGTACTTTTTATAAATAGCTGAAATCCCTAACAGTTAGGTGAGAAGTGTACAGAAAAATACGCTCTGTTAGAAAAATAAAAGCGTAGGTATTCAAAATAAAGTATAGTGAAGGCAAAATTACCATATATCTGTTTAAGGATGGACTGCTTGCTGGTTTTTATGGCTGAGCTGGTTTTGTTTATGGGTTTCAGACTTTTACACGATGGAACTGATTTCAGAGGGCTATGGCTCAGCTGCTTCTTCCAAGCAACCTGAATGAAGAAGGCGGCTGTCTCTTGTCTCCATTTGTCTTCGTCTTCTTTGCACTGCCGCTTGGCACGAAGGAGCTGAAACAACTCCTGTCTTAGCTGGTAACTAGAGAGCAGAAAAGAGAAGAGCACTTGTTTTAGGTGACCTGTTTTAACTTCAGTGCTTTCCACGCATCAGTTCACATGGTGGATTACATGAGTAACTGGGAAAACAGAACTCCCGCTGATGTGCTAAGTCATTTGGACAAGAAACGTTTGCTCAGAAGAAAAAGCAGGAGGAGCTGGGTTCAATTCTGGATGCATCCATTGTTTCACACTGTTAATAAAGAGCTGGCATTACAGGTATCAAAAGTTACGGTACTGCAACATCACCTTATCAACTGCTTCATGGTATTTAGAAAATCTGGATAAGACAAAACCTATAAATATTTATGACGTAACAGTATAATCAATACTGTTTTCTCATTTTCACTATATCCACAACTTCGTAACACCAAATTTTCTCATGCTCCTTACCACTTTGTTTTCTCAGTCAATCGGTGCAAGAGACAAGCCAAATCTACCTTTTAGGGGTTCAACTGCACAGTTCTACACAAAACTGAGCTGCTTTCCATCCCTCCTCTGAAGATGCTCCCCTCACCTCCTTTTCAGCAATCTGTCCTTGCTTTTCCCCCTCTTCCCTTCCCTTCAGAGGCTCCCTGTCTCCCGACCCAACCTTGCCTCAGCTGCTTTTATCTTACAGGCAGTCACTGCCCTGTTCCAAGTGGCAACAGTAGATTATCTGTCCTTCTTCCCACTTGGGTGGCTCATGGCACCAGCAACAAGGAGTTGTTTGGGGTTTTTTCCTTGAATCAGATATAAGTATTCAATCCGGTATTGGCATTTCACACTCACAAGTCAATTAACTGGCCTAGCAATTAACTCTGAATCTTCCCACTACAAACCTGTCCCAAATGAACATTGAGTAACACTTGTAAAATATTAATTATAAGTGTTTGGTAATGGGCCAAAACGCATCGATCATCATTCCCTCCAGCATTCAAAAAGGCTTCTACTGGATGCTCCCGTAAAGGGAATGAAGAAGGGGGAGAAAGAGGTGATTTTGTTCTGTTGCTCCATCTCCAATAAGTTCTAAATAAAAACAAAAGACAACACAACCAGATACAAATTGTTTAAATATATGTTATAAGCCAATGAACTATATAATTCAAACAAAACAGCAGCCATATACAGAAAATAAGTACATAAAAGCACAATAGAATGCCAAAGAGGGAT
Source organism: Chionis minor (assembly GCA_013398295.1). Classification (NCBI taxonomy): domain Eukaryota; kingdom Metazoa; phylum Chordata; class Aves; order Charadriiformes; family Chionidae; genus Chionis; species Chionis minor. Next base: position 112,670 of record VZSF01004652.1, read on the forward strand.
GATATGCTCACTTACAGCCCCAATAATTTTAAACTTTCAATAAGCCTATTAAATTACTTCTGTGAAATTTGCCGTGAGAGACAAATGTATTTAATCTTAATTTAGTGGAGCTTCAGAATCCAGGCATGTACTTTTTATACAGCTCATTAAAGTACGTAACAAATGTGGGGAGCAACTGCATCTTACCAATAAATGTCTGTGGTGCCTGCAAGTTGCAAAGCACTGTATGAATTCAGAACAGGAGTGTTACTAAGAGACAGAAGGAAAAAATGATCCAGTTTTGTTAAATAACATGTCACTTAGAACTTTTCAAGGGGGGAGAGAGGAAGAGAAANTAACATAACTGGAGCTAACGATGGGCTATGAGAATACCGCTGCAGGAAAAACAATTGGGGAACTGTTTCAGACTTAAGCAGAAAACAATCCTAAGCTATTTATTCTCTTGGAATTCGGTAATTACTGCCAGAAGCCTTTGCCGATATGTGAAATGACCCATTCACAGGCACTCCACCTTTGCACCCAGCTGTGATTTCACGTTTGTAGAGAACTTCTGGCAGTTTTTAGCAACAAGGCCCCGACATGGAGAAGTTTTAAGCAACTTTAGTGAGGCTCTGACACGGAGAAGACGGAGAAGATGTGGGCAAGGGGCTTTAGAGCATGGGCACATTTTTTTTTTAATTCAGCTCTCCTGTAACAGATCGTTCTGATCCTAGTGAGAAAAAAGAAGAATGGGACCAAGTTTGCTGCTCTTTGAATCTGATGTGGCACCTTAAAATACCCAATGCTTAGTCAACAAAACTACTGCACATAAAAGAAAGGCGGAATATATGTGCAGAATGGCAAAGCTGGCAGATGGTATTCAGATTCATTGCTACAGAAGCTCTGATCTTAGAAACTACTGCTGGTCAAAGTATGCATGTAGTAATAATACATAAAAAAATACAGCTTGACTGCGGCAGGAGAGCAGCAGTGACAGCAACCAACTCATTTCCAGCTTCTGTCGACTCACTGTGGACCCTGGGGAGTGGCACAGGCCTCAGTGTCCCCCAGGAGAGAGCAAGCCAGACACAGGGTCTGTAAGCCTCAATGAGCAAGGATAAGCAATTAACCTTTGGCGAGCCACACACCTTAAGAGACACTTCTGAGGGCTACATTTACAAAGTTTGTGGACTGAGGGAATTGAAACATTTTCCCAAGAAAGGCAAGTTCAACATACTTAAGTAGACCAGTACCATTGTGTTGTAGCTCCCAATAGCTCTCAGTAAACTTTCAGTAAGTAAATCATGGCTGTACAATTTGCAGAGCGAGACAAATGTATTTAATCCTAATTTAGAGAAATGCCAGAACTCATGCATGTACTTCTACGTTTCTAATGTAGAATTAGATATATATATATCACATTATATATAACGATATATAATTTGCTATTATAGCAAATTTGCTATATAATTAGCCATAGCTATTGCTATCTACAAGTACCTGCTATCTACCAGTGCAAGTCTAGACCCAAAAGACGAGCACAGGACTGAGTGGGACCCACAGCCACACAGCAGGTACCTGCTTAAGAACTATAATTCAGTGTACAGTGGATGGGAAATGAGGAATTTCCGAGAATATTCGGAGAAATTAGGAATTTCAGAATAACTAACTGACATATTAGTAGTCAGCACATAGAGCTGCGTAGTGTGAGCTAGCTGAAAACGTGAACCATGACTTCTTGGCAGGCAGATGCCATCATTTGGCTTGGGATCCATATCCTAAAATACTCTTTTTTTTGAGATACAGATGAACTCTGCTTCAAAGGAACAGGCAGAGCCCTCTTCTTTTTAAAAATAAACATCATTGCTGTGGTAATAGCATGGAAGTCATGAGGAGGAAATCTGGTCCAATTTCACAGCTCTCATCATCCACGCGAGCGTCAAAACACTCAGCCAAAGCTCACACTGGGCTTGAAGCATAAGCAGAAAGAGCGCAGAGCTGGTGGGCCTGGGAGAGGGATCGCAGGAGGGACGCATGGCTCCTTGTAACAGTGTGGTGCCCTCACCTCAGCAGTGCAGCCCAACAGACTGTTCCGCGTTCTGCATCAAAACATTTGCTGAAATAAATGCATTATGATATTGCTGCAAACTTTATGAACTCCATCAAGGCTCTAGCAACAGTGAACTGTCCGCAGACGTAACGAGATGACAGTGGAGGAACTGCCATTCTTGCAATCCTGCAGAATTTATGATCCTCATTAGTGTGCTATAAAACATGAGTTTTGCAAACAGAACAATTATATTTATTTTTCTTTATTAATTCTTGAAATAACAAATGTCATGTGCTGTAAGTAAGTGCTTTCATTCCTTGTGAGATAACACACCACTGCTGTTTCAGCAGGTGGAGAGTTTAGAAAGACCTATCAAAAATCCTTAGCTAGTCAAAACTGTGAATGGAATGCAAAGATTTCTACACAGGTAAGTTAGCTCAATACAAGGTGTTAGACCCCAGTTCTTGTGAGGGAATTTGCACAAGCACTCACTACTCATCTTTACACTTTAACTGAAAGCTTTGGCATGTGCCTACTCCTCTGTGAGGATTTTAATTTGGTGTTAAGTGAAAACAGCATGGCGTTCAGAAGCAATAGCGTCACTTAGGGATATACTCTCCTAACCTAATCCTGACTTACTTTAGCTTTTGGTATCTAAAAGGAGGTGAACTCGTAAGACAAGAATTTGGGATCTACATTAGAAAAGAAGGCCAAGGAGGACATTGCCGGCACCAAGCCACTTACATAGAGTTTGGAAGCAGCAGAGAGAGCTGATGGCAGAAGTGGTGGATCACTGGGAGAACAAGTGGCTGCTTTGCTTTGCAGTTCAGTGTGGGTACATGGAATATGGCATGGAATCATGCAACCACAGAATGGTTTGGGTTGGAAGGGGCCCTAAAGACCACCTAGTCCAACCCTGTGCCAAGGGCAGGAACATCTTCCACTAGATCAGGTTGCTCAAAGCCCCTTCCAATCTGACCTTGAACACCTCCAGTGAGATGGGGCATCCACAGCTTCTTTGGGCAGCCTGTTCCAGTACCTCACCACCCTCACTGTAAAAAACTTCCTCCTTATGTCCAATCTAATCCTACCCTCATCCAGTTGAAAACTGTTCCCCCCCTTGTCCTGTCACTACAGGCCTTTTTAGTAAAAAGTCTTTCTCCATCTTTCTTCTAAGCTCCCTTTAAGCATTCAAAGGCTGCAATCAGATCTCCCCGGCGCCTTCTCCTCTCCAGGCTGAACAACCCCAACTCTCTCAGCCTGTCCTCATAGCAGAGGTGCTCCAGCCCTCTGACCATCCTTGTGGCCCTTGTCTGGACTTGCTCCAACTGGTCCGTCTTGTATTGGGGACCCCAGAGCTGGGCGCATGAATAGCAAACAGAAAGCAATGATGACAGAAATACAGAAACAGGTGATACGGTACAAAAAAGTCAGAATTTTCACCAAAAAAGAGGCTCAAAAATGAATTAAAAATATTATGTTCCAAAATTTTAACTTTTCACTGGAATAGGAATGTACTTACAAAAGCCAGTGTAACTTTTATATTCCAACAACAGTGAAGAGAGAACCTGGAATATTACTGGACCGTAAATCCAGCCTCATGCTTGGAAATATTTAGACTGATCAGTAAAAGAGCTGGAGTAAACAGAAGTATTTGCTGAGCCAACACAAATGTTTAAATGGCCACACTTCAGTTTAGGAACAAATGGACTGCCGGCTCGGACCACGGGGTGTCTGGTCTGGTGTCCCTTCCCTAGTAACGGGCAGTGTCAGCTCTTCCTGAGAAAGACAAGACTTCATCGGACTTCTCAAGTTAACTGTAAAAAGCAATGGGAGAAATACCCATTCCCAAAACTCCATAAACAAGCAACTAGTAATACTTGTCTCTCAGCTCCCTGCTGTTGCGTGCAGTAGGGAACACAGGTAACACTCCACCTTGCAAAATAAGAAACGGGATTTTTTTTAAGCGGTGAAGCACCACTGTGAAAGGAGGCAGCACAACCTCATGCCTCTTTTTTAGCTTTTCAGAGCTACGTGGTACTTGGCCAAAAGAGCTTTTCTTGTCAAAACAGCAGTTTTTACTTTTACAGTAAGGATTCAGACTGTTCTCTCTTAACTTTCAGTCCTTGCTTGGTGTGGCGCAGAGGACATTCCAGGAATGGCTGAACAGCCCAGGCCGGCTGCCTCTGGCAGCTGGATGTGGTGACAGAGAGCACAGACCCTGGTGCCCCACTCTGCTCCACGCTGCGGCAGAAGGGGTTGGATGCAGACACTGCCCTACACTGGGAAAACAGCTAGGACTTGGCTCCTGGCACAGCAGGGGGTAGGAACAGCCCCTCTGAATGAGGGAACCAAAGCTTCCAGCACCACCCAGAAGAAGGGAGGTCTACCACTGACTCTGCGTTTATTCTGCAGGCAGGTGGGCATTAAGACCCGATTCGGCTATTGCAGGAAATTTGCAGGTTTCCCAGGGACTAATAGAAAGGATGTTACTACCCTCTATATGCTCCCACACATCCACCAGCTGCTCCCTTTGATACAGTTTGGTTGGGGGAACAATTTTTGCATCACTCCTGAACTATACCATAGGGTGCGCGAGAGTTGAGCTCTCAAAGGAACTTCCTCGGTATTTTTTTTTTCCTTTAATCGAACGTTAAGAAATATTAAAACATATACAAAACTGTTAACTAGTGAGAGACCTGGGAAGATCAGTTATTAGTAAGAATCAGCAATTTATAGTTTTCTGCATACACATAAAAACCGAAGAAAATAGCAATAAAAACCAGGAAATAAGAATTATGTACATATTACATGCTTCACTTACAGCTGCCAATTCTTCCTGTCAATTTTGATAAGAAACTAAGTATTTAGGAGCACGTACATCAAGAACGACTGTATTTCTGAGGTTGAAACTTGTGCATTCATAAAAGCAGGACAATGCTGTGGAAAGCAAACACTGGGACATCTCTCTCCCTCCTGTCTGCCTCTTCTGTACAGCAGTTGTTCCTGCTCAATCAGGTTATTCAAGTTAGCTTCAAGTTTTGGCCATGAACTCCATCCGAGCTTCCAAATCTCTTCTGGTTTGGTTACCCAGTTAAGAGACAGGTTAGAATACGATTTCAGGTGTGTCAGTAAATGGTGGTGAAGGATCTCGCTACAAAAACCTTCATCCAGAAAAAACCCTATATCCCTACACGTGCAAGTTTGCTAATGAACAGGACAGCAGTGAACTCCAGGCTTAGGCAAATCTTGATCAGCACTCTCTAAAGAAATATCAGTCCTTGAAACAGAAGTCTAATAACTTCTCCAGTTATTAAGTCATCACTTACCTTGCACTTTTTATGATCTTACTAATGTAACTCCAGGCGACTGGAACCCGTTTCCACTTGTTTGGTGAACGATTATTAAATTCCTGATTTAGCACTGGTGATGTTGTAAGCAAAAGAACCAAATAAAGCGCATTGCCAACAAGTCTAATATAATTTACATCTACTTATATCTCACTCTTCTCTAGCTACCGAAACAGTAGTCTTACCTTCTCCATGTCCTCTGTATGACTGCGGCAGCGTAGTTCTTCTTCCGAAACAGCTCTTTTCTTTTTCTTTCTTTTTCTATTATCTGCATTCGAATCTCTAAAGGGATTAGTTCAATATTTGTACTTTGCCATGCGACAGAACATAATTGATCATCTACATTCCTGGATCCAATTACTCCTGTTTTTTCCAAGTTCAAACTGTCATCGGGAGCAGAACACGCTGCTGGGTTTCTTGGCACAGTTCCGGTAGGTTCTGCCTCAGCAGACAATAAAGGGGAGGCCTTTTTTGCTAATTCGTTATTTCCCACTTTGTTAGTCTGTTCTACAGCACGCACACTGTCATTTCTGGTGTTTGCAAATACCGTTTTGGCACTTCCTGGTCTACTAGAGCCAGCTGGTGAACATCGCTCATCATTTACCTCTTTATTTCTGGATTTCTGCTGATGCCTTTTGCCTTTGGAAGGAGCTTCACACTGCTTTGAGTTTCTCGCAATTCCACCAGTACAACTGACGTTGCAGAAGAACACGGTCGTGCCCTCACAATGGTCCCTGTTGCCAGATGAAGACTGACTTTGATCTCTTAATTTTTCCCCCACACTAGCAGTTCTACAAGCAGAAGAAGTATGTCTTCTGCTCCTCCGAGCACAAGTACCCGTTGCCTCAACAGCGTGCTCCTTGTGCTTTTCTCCATCCAGTTCTGCAGCAGCTGCAACCTGATGTTCCACTTCAACCTTTGTTCCCTCTTTTGGTTTGCTGCCATGGAAGTGGGCACCGCTTGGCTTGCTTTTGGTGTGTTTCCTCAACGAATCTTTAGACAAGAGAAATGGAAACCAACATTCAGTCTCCGATCCAGCAAAACATAGTTTATGTCTCTAATTTTTTGGCTCAGTTACCTTTGAGGCACACTAGGATTTACTTAAATAAAAAAGACGTATAAACAGGAAGAATCAGAAAATGACACGATTGCCTATAACAGTACAGTCCCAAACTGCTTAATTTCCTTACCATTCTACAAGTATTTTTCTTTCTCACATTACACTCGAGTTCGATACCTAAAAAAAAAAATCATGGGAAGAAACTATTTCTTCACCGACCTGAAAATACTGGTGGTCTTCAAAGCAACGAGCTCACCACATGGTGCAGGAATGCAGCCCCACGAACACACCTGCTTGTTCCAGTGAAGACACCGTTAACAGACCTCCCCTGTTTCAAGCGTATTTGCTAAACTTCTGCTCTAGCCACGCTGCATACGGCATGTGATGACAGACGGGGTAACCCACTGACCCAGGAAACCCAGAGCACTTGGCTTCTCAGTACTTTCCTTGACATCCTAAATGAAACTGTGAAGTCCTTCCCCTCCTTCCCTTGCTGCAAGACTTCTTTTCCACGCCTAGGGTGGGAAAAGAAATCCTGGGTGATAACTGCTTCTAAACGCTCTTGTGAGGATGACTCGGAAGCCGGACTGGAGTGCAAAACTGAAAATCTCCACCTACCATCCACCTTCTGTTTTGCTAGGAAACTAACAGGGCAATGAGAAAATAGACCAGACGGGATGAAATCTAACAAACAAACAGGGTGTTAAAAGGTAAGAAAGAGGGGAAAAAGAAAAGAAAGATATCTTTGACAGAATGGAATCACAGAAAATCTTCTGGATTATCCAAAACCTGGTAAAACCGGGCTAAATTTTTTTCTTTTTTAATCACTGTAACACATTTATTGGATACTCCCTTGACTGGATAACAAGCTAGGACAGATTAACAGATTGTACAGAAGAAACTTGGGATTATCATCAATCATGCCTCCAACAAAAAAGACTTATCATGACGACAGGTCAGTATGGGCTGAGAGGTAATTTATACACGATTGTCATATGGGTAATTAGCCCTGTGTGTGCTGGGACAAGGGGAAAAAAAGTCTATTATTTTAATCTATTTTAATCTATTATTAATTTAATTAATTTTTACTATTTTAATCTCCCAGAATGAAAAAGGAAATTCCTTCGCTCTCTCTCATTACACCAGGGCCAATAGATAATTTTTGAAAAGTGCTTTTTGAAGCCAAGATTTCTGTGGGCATCCCACAGAATTAATGTAGTCAAGTACAAAATTGCCAGTGCCATCAATAAAACCCGTATAGGGCTGACAGTCAATTCAAACGTATGAAACTTCCAGCACTGTCACAACACTATTTTGATCTCTCAACAATTCAATTTTTACAGTTGTGAGGAAAAAGAACACAGCCTTTTAAAACGGCCTTGTCATTCTAAGTTCACCAAAGCCTGCTACCTGGTTTGTACGTACAGCATGTAGAATGCATTTACTGTAACACATTTAAGTTGTTAAGGCACAATGTGCAAAACTTCCCTATCAGAACAACTGGCTAACTGAGGAATGGAAAAAAACATCATTTAAGTATTCTAGATCATCTTTTGAGGTTGAAATAAACTTTCTTAGATAGGAAGACCAAGCAATAACAAGTACAGAGCACAAAAAAGAACTTACCTGTTGCTACTATAATTCAGGCAAATGAGATAACACATATAGAAAAGAGGATTTCTGAAGGGAGAAAAGATCTGAATAGACACACCAACTAAATCACAGTTTTCATATATTGTTAGCAGATGCAAAACATCTATTTGCAATTGCTGAAAATCTTTCTACGTGCCAGCCCACAGGATCTAATTTTATATTTAATTCCAACAAAATATCTAATGAAGTCCATTAAAGTTTTGGTCACAAGAGGATTAAAACACCTAATGAGAACTGATTAAAGGACTTCACGATTTGATCCTTACTATGCCAACTTCCCTGGCATCAGTCCAATAACAAAGAGAATGCTTACGTAAAAATGGCATAGCTTTTTATTTCAAACACAGGCTTTTGGGATTGCGTAAGAGGGGGCTTTCTTTACAATCTCTGAAGGTAAACTGGTTTTGCTGTAGAAGGAGTAGACATGTATTTGCAGAAGAAGCTTGAGTAAAGAGTTTTGTTCTCTTCATGCTCAATACTCATGGTGAAGAAAGATAATAAACAATAGTGAAAGATTCTCTATTTTAAAATTCTGTATTTTTTTTTGCAACAAATCTCCAGGCAATAGCCCATATGATTTTAAAAGCATCAGCATGGAAAAATTATACTGGCATAGCTACTTCAGGAAATCTCCAACTTCAGGGAAGCCTTCAACCAAAAGTCCAAGCTATATGCTGCTAGCATTTGCTGCTGGTTTGAATTCCCTAGGTTACTGTGAAGGGGAGTATAGACAACGGAACATTAATACAGTTTTTCAAATGTAAGTATCAAATTTCCCATGGACTACCTACTACCTGCTTCCTTAGGTCATTCTCTTAGTGCAAAACCATTATATTTGCTCCAAGAAACAGTGGGAGTCTGACTGATGCAATGCAGTTTCCATTGGCATAACCAATGGAAGAGTTTGGCATAGAATGGATAGAAGTCAGTAAAAGAAAAGGTTGTTCGTGCCTCCTTTATAAATTTTTTTGTCCTTCTCTCTTCACTGTTCTAATTCTCTCCACATCTTTCTTCCTCCTTTCCCTTTTTTGCAGGCTTATCAATTTCTCCTCATTACATTCATTACAACTATCCATTTTTCATTTGGCAACTACTGTTTCTGGTTATTCTTAGGGGTTTTATTTTGCCACCAGAAAATTTTAATTAGTATACAGTTAATACACATACAGATAAAGCTTGCTAGAATTTTTAACACCTCTGTTTATCATTACTTAGCTATCACAGTATACGTTAGGCTAAAATATATATGTCTGCTTTTACTATGACAATACAGTCAACTATTCTGTTTACCAAAACATTTCCATGTAAAAGCTAGCAAAATCTAGGTAAAATGATTCCATAGGAACAGTTCTGTGACTTTCTTTTCCTTTGAATTATTATATTTTGATTAGCATAATTTCCAGATGGATTAGCAATAATTTTACATCTCGGGAGGAGTTCTTGCAACTTAGCTTAAATAACTGCTTATCTGATTTTTGCTTCTAATGATACCAAAGGTGCTTTAACATGACCAGTTTTAAAAGATTTGAGCCATGGGCTCCTATAACTGGCTTAAGTCAGAACTGATTGAAATGTTGTTAAAATGTTTATCTTGCAAAAACTAATATAGGAGTGGTCAAGAAATTATGATAAACTGATGATGCATTCACAAATAGAATAAAAGAGTGGAGTAGGGCAAGAAAAGTAACAGAAAGTGCTTTGACACACTGTTTCATAATACAATTTCTAAAAACAGTCTCACTTCTCAAAAAATATCCTAGAGTGTTCTCAGCAAGAGGACTTTAAAGACCATTCATAGGAGAACCCTGTTATAGAAAATGAAGCTGGCTGAAAAGCTCCCTCTGTATGCTCGAGATGTTACTTAGACCAATTTTACCCTCATTTTAACCCTGTTTAAAACAAGAGTTACACTTTCTCCATTAACATTCTTCAAGAATTCCACAGATATGCCAAATACCCTTAATCTCATTTTCTCCAAAGAGCGCAAGCAATAGAACAACTCTCAACAACCTGTTATCACAAATTTTAGGTATTTTTACAGACACTGTAGATACTGGTATTTTTAACTACTTAAGTTGACAGGACACACGCAGTAAAAAAACCTGTATTTAACTCTATCCTGTATGAATCACTTAAATAACGAAAGAACAAGAAATAACAAACAGTGAAATGGGTACTATATATGAGACCCCCAGACAGACAAAAAGGATAAACAGGACAATTAAAAAAAGATTACAAACCTTGCCTGACTTTAGGACCTTCACTCTGAGGCTCTGCCGACAGGCAACTCTCCTTTGGTGTCCCTTTGCTGTGACAAGCTTTAGGCAAACCTCTGCTGTTCCTCCCTGGTTGAATTTGTGAAGCATTGAGGGACAGAGGTCTCTTATTCTGCGTATCAATTTGTTTATTGGGCAACTGCGGGATACTGGTAGTTTTCTCTCGATTTGCAGGATTCTGTTGTACTCGAAATCTATTTTGTTCCACATTCTGCATCCCTTTCTGCATCTTGGCTTCTTTTCTCTTACTTTCCTCTTCACGTTTCCTGTAATTATAATCAATGCCATAAGACCTCCAAAGACAAAATCTTGGGAGCATGTTTCCAACTCGAACACATTCCTCTCTAGAAATCTGACACTGCCACAATAAAATCTTGACTATAACACCTTTTTTGTGAGAAAGGGACACCTACTGCACTGAATTGTCTTAGCTTGATCCAAAATAACAACTTGCAGCTACAGCCTACTGAAGGTTGTTCTTGTAAGTCAGCTGCCCATTCAATTTGCAGCAGTTTAATTTTAAAAGGCTCCTTTATTGAAAACAATGAAACTTAGTTTCCTTATAAATGTACAAAAATTAAAAGCAGGATTTTGCAGAGGTGTCAGAAGACAAGAAATGTGGTACGAATTGCACTAATTTGTAATGAACCATGCTTTAATCTAAGTAGTAGTGCAATGCACTGTATTTGAAAATCAGAAAACTTTAATAAAAGATGCCATCTCTTTGAAAACTATTTTTCATACTTACCTATGTCATAATTGATACAGACAATTATAAACTAAGTTCAGACTAGCTACTGGTACTAACTTGCTGCTATATATTTATCATTTGTAGGGAATTAATTTATGTAAACAGATTATACATTACACAAATGATAAATAAAGAAAATATGAGATGTGAACTGAAAACTTGTGTGCACTTAGTATGCCATTACAATTATGTCATTTGGTTTTCAAAACTGAAGGAAGTCACGCATCTCAAATAGTGTACATTTATAAAAGAGAATTTTGGACAAGGTTAGGCACAGTGCATCTGTTGAATGAAGTTTTGCAGCCTGTTTTAAAATACAGCGGGATGTCATTACACTTTAGCAGAATAAACCCAATAGCAGCTAGCAAACATTACGTATCTACCTACCGTGGAATTTGGTTTTTATAAATTAAGGTCTGGTTGTAAGAAGAAGCGACACTTTTCCTGTTGGAATGGACAGGTGGTAAATGTCATATCATGTAGCTGCCTGATATTTTAACTTGCTTCCAATGCTACAACGCAGTTTGCAGACTGTTGCCACATTAGCTCACAGCACAGCATATGACAGGTTAGTTATGCAGCATGCCACCCTCCGTTCCTGCCAGTCCCATCAATGCCAGCATATGTCATTTCAGTGGGAGCTGCCAGGCAGAAGCCTTAACTTTATCTGTCAGTGCTATCTTATCAAGTACACTCTGCGGAAGAAGCTGATTGAACTTTGCACCTGAAAAGTTGCTAATTGGTCTGAGAAATACAATCCTGGCAGCCTGAGGTTCAGTATTCCCTCTGGCATGGAAAAAAAGCGGCTAGCTTCAAATAATATCGGCATTCCACAAACGGACTATGTGGGGATGTCTGTCTCGTGTACAGTATGGATCTCACTGCCATTACTCTGCTGTTTGAGCTGATAAATCAGATCTTACTACTCACAGAACAGTCATTTTCTTTTCTTCACAAGAATCAACCAGACTCTTACCAGTATCCTCCATTCAAGAGATTAGAAAAGAAAGTGTGAGAGAGGTTGTGTGATAAATAATCAAGCCCAAGCAGCCTGCATTCTTTGGATGATCAGATTAACTCAAGACATTAACTTCAGCAACATACTAATTATAAAGTTATTGAAATGACACAGGACTATAAGTTGAGAAGAAGCAAAAGGGGATTTTTTTTTTCTACAAGGTCTTGTTTGTCCGCTAATTTTTCGGCTGAAACAGATGAAATAATAAGTGGAAGGGGTTTCAAAGCTCCCTATTCATAGACCATCATCCTAATTGTCACAGTGGAGCTTATTTGATTAACAGACTCCTGAAGAATACTTATGAACCTCCCTTTGTGGTTTGCTTTATTTAGTTCGAAATACGGTTTGTTTTACAACGAACGATATTTTCAAAATTAAAATTTCCAAGTTTTACTGTTGACTAAACTGAGAGACTAGGTCTCATGAACAAGTAAAGCAAGTAGACAAGTTCCTAACTCAAGGGTTTCTCAGTCGTTCTCAGGAAGTTCTGGCAACTCAGCGGGATCCAAATTTTGGCTCTAAAGTTAGAACACTGCTCTGTGATAACAGAGCTGGCATGCCAAAATTTTCCACTTTATTTGCAACAGAATTTTGTCCTGAACGGTCATAAATTTGTATTTCATTACAGAAGTGAGAAAATAGAAACTGAGCCTTTAGCGGACAGAAGAAGAACAGTTTCAGCCTTAAGGATTTCTGAAGACACAGAGATGCTTTGAACTTTTGATCCTGCTAAAATGAAACCAACCTTTTCTATTCTGTTAAGAACACTTCACTTTTTGTATCTGCTCTGTGGAGGACGTTTTAAATTTAGAATCATAGAATCACAGAATCATAAAATCTTTTAGGTTGGAAGGGACCTTAAAGATCATCAAGTTCCAACCCCATTGCCATGGGCAGGGACGCCTCCCACTAGACCTGGTTGCTCAAAGCCCCATCCAGCCTGGCCTTGAACACTTCCAGGTATGGGGCTATGTGCCTGGAAAGCATTTTTCAAGTTGTCCTTGCAGAAAAAAAAAAAAAAAACAAACTTAAAAAATCGTAACTGATGATAACTCCAGGTTTGAATCTACCTCTGTTGAAGCTTTATCTGGACCAAGAGGAGCTATATTTTGTGTTTTATAAACAGCCATCTCCTGCTATACAGTCTAACATGATATTTGTATTTGAAAGCATGACACTGTCGAATCACAACATGTTCAGCTTATTATCTACTCCAGCCTTTTAACAGATAGTCCTTAACAAAAATGTTAAAAAGATAGTTAATTTCCATCCACTATTTCTGTGTTGGCTGGTCTTGCCAAATGTCTACAGCTGTCCATTTGTCTTTACCTAATCACGTATTTTTAAGTCAACCATTTCTCCTATCTATTAACACCATTCTGATTTCTGCTTTAGTCTTCGATATGCTTTGAAATCTTACGCACCCCAGTGCCATTTGGAAATATAACATTTTATTTCTTAAATGAAAATACTGCATAGTATCAGATTCAGGATGGATTTATGCAGAATTCTCATCAATATACACTTCCAGTTTAAAGCTGAACCATTAAGAACTACTCTTTGCATATGTTCTTCCAAGAAGTTTTCACCCGTTCAACAGCAGTTTAATTCAAGCTACATTGCCGTACTTTGCTAATGAGAACGACACATGAGAAAGTATGAAAACTTGGGGCAAGTCTGAATGACAGCTACTGTTCCTCCATGGCCACAAAACTTGTTATCCCGTCACAAAAGAAAATTGAATGGGTTTGATATATTTGTTCTTAGCAAATTCAGACCAGCCACTACTTCTTGCTTTGTTATGTTCCAGGTACATAGACATTTGATTACTCATTTCAGGATAAGAAAGGTACCGAGTTACTGTAATGGATCCAGTGAAAGGCCATGGAGAAGCTTAAGGGACTGGAGTATCATCCATATGTGAAGAGGCTGAGCGCTGCGATTATTCAGCCTGGACAAGGGAAGGCTCTGGGGGGTATCTCATCTATGTCTATAAATACCTGATGGGAGGGAATGAAGAAGATGGAGCCAGAGCCGGACTGTTCTCAGTAGCACCCCTTGACATGGCAGCAGGCAATAAGCATTAATTTAGACTTGGGGAATTCTATCTGAACACAAGAAAACACTTTTTTAGTGCGAGGGTGGTCAAACACTGGAACAGGTTGCGCAGAGAGGTTGTGGAGTCTCCATTTGCATAGATACTCAAAACCTGATTGGACATTGTCCTGGGCAAGCTGATACAGCTGACCCTGTTTGAGCTGGGACAGAGATGGACTAGATGTTCTCAAGAGGTCCTTTCAAACCTCAGCAATTCTGTTGTTCTTCGGACTGAAGTTTATAGGTCTACAGACTCCCCTTCTTCCCCTTTCAGAAAGCAGACACTTTGCTCATTTTGTGAATTCTCCAGTCCCACCAGTTCTCCTAAAGTTTTTAAAGGTAACCATTTCAAGATTATATCATTCAGTTTTCTAAACACCTCTGGATGAATTTTATCAGGCTAAAATGATCTGAAAGCATCTCTGTTCCCTAATTAGGCTCTAAACTGTTGTTTCGGTATTTTAGCCTGCATTGCTGCCCTTTGTTACCAGTGTGAATTCCATTTGCTACTCGACATCATTTGACATTTAGGGAAGACTGAAGCAAAAAAATACAGAACACTTCAGCCTTCTTAGCATCACTTGTGGACCAACTCTTTTTTTCCTCTTCCTTTCACAGTGCATATGTTTACAATGATTTATTGTGATACCTCACATCCCTTGCTAGTTCTTTACTTTGCACCTCAGCTTGTTTCATTTTATCATTCTATGTTGTTACTATCCTCAATTTTAGTAATTGCACTACATTTCCACTGCGAGCTTTCCCTTTTCAGGTTGCTGAAGAGCTCATTATTTTCTCTCTTGCTACACTTCCTATCTGTTCTCAGCATACAGGCCTTACTACCAGTTTTTCTGAAGAACCTCATTAATCTACTTGTACTCCCTTGCTGCTAGAACATTTTTTTAAATCTATTGAAGGCTGTTTAATTGAACATTTTCATTTTCTTGCTGTTCTTCTCTTCCTAAATATCATGAGTGAGTTACTCACTTTCATCCATTTCCCTTTCATATCCACATTCTCAATCGGTTTCCTCCAACTGGTCAGAATGAAATCCGTAACACTTAGTAAAAACAGCAGTACGGGTTCAGGAACTTATTCTGAGAAATTCAAAAAGAAGGTGAACAAGTGATGAATGAGTTCTGCAACCCTTTCAAAACCCAGTATATGGGACATCAGTTTTCTCTGAAAATGCTTTAAACACCTTTAAATATTATATTACTAAAGACCTGGGTTTGTAAAAAGTAAAACAAAAGCCTTTTTGTAAAAAAGTTTTAGAAGTCCATCATTCTACCTGTATGTAGTCTGACTGTGTTTGAGATGCCTCCTTCCCAGATTGCCTCTGTGCTACTCTCCTAAAGCACTGCTTCCCTCCTGCCAGGTTCTCCATCCCACCTAATAACAACCAGTTCCTTTCGCTCCCACTGAAGAAGAGCACCTATTATATTTCTACATTTATGGCTGGTAAAATATTTAATGTTCATATGCATACCATCAACATTGCCCTCTTCCGAAAGATCACAGGATCATAAGGTAATACGTATTGGAAGGGACCTCAGAAAGTCATCAAGGCCAATGTTCTGCTCAAAAAAGGGTCAACTATGAGGTCAGACTGGGTTGCTCAAGGTTTTATGCAGCTGGGTCTTGAAAACCGTTAAGGATGGAGACTGCAACCTCCTTGGACAACCCATTCCACTGCTTGATTGTCCCAAGGGTGAAAAAATGTCTCTATTTCCAGTCAAAATCTCTTTTGTTTCAAATTATAACTAAGTTTCCCAGGGACTAAAGTGAGGCCAACCAGTCTGCAGTTCCCCAGATTGTTCTTTTGGCCCTTTTTGAAGTCGGGTGCAACATTTGCTTTCCTCCAATTGTCGGGGACCTTCCCTGACCTCTGTGACCTTCCAAAGATGTTGGAAAATAGCCTTTTAAGGACATCAGTTAGTCCTCTCAGCACACTTAGATGCAACCCATCTGGTCCCATGGACTTGTCTGGGCTGAGTTCTCTCAAGTGATTCCTGTCTTAATCTTCATTCACAGCTGGCAGTTCTTCTCTTTGAACCAATTCTCTTAGCACAGAGGCCTGGGAGACCTTCTTGGTGAAGACTGAGGAAGAGAAGGCATTGAGTACTTCTGCCACAGCTGTGTCTGTTGTCACTAAATCACTCACACCATTCAGCAACAGGCCCACATTTTCCTTGCTCAGCCTTTTGCTATTAATGTAGGGGCAGAAGCTCACCTTGTTACCTGTGACATCCCTTGCAAGTCTCAACTCCATTTGAGTTTTGGCTTTTCTGACACCACCCCTACATGACCAAGCTATGTTTTTAAACTCTTCCTTTGCAGCCCATCCCTGATTCCACTTTCTGTATGCTGCCTTTTTGCATTTGAGCTCTATCATGGCTTCCCCACTTAGCCAAACTAGTCTCCCAATATGCGTCTTTGCTCAATGACATAACAGTGTGCATATTCTTTTGTCCAGCATCAATCTTCATTTTATAATTTACCTTTCTTTGATACAAGTTTGCTCAACATGACAGAATATGTTTGTATAGAAATATTTTGCAGGTATTGAATACAGTGAATGTAACTTTACCAGAAAATAATACAGGTATGAGGTGTTGGTTGACTTTTTGTTAAAAAAACAAAAAACAAAACAAACCAAAACCCCAAAAAAACCCTAATTAAAAACATTCATACTTAGGAATGACTTATACTAGCGAGACCCTCTAAAATCACATATTACAAAGCAAGCTTTAAATACATATACTGAAATAGTTGGGGGGTGGGGTTTCAATCTAGGAATTCACCATCATTCTGGATTCCCACATAATGTCTACTTTTATCTGGAGAGCAGATTTTTAAACATCAGTAGGGATATTAGTTTTTCATATGTAGCAACACCCTGGCCAATTTTAGCTGTGGAATGCACAGATGGGTACGCAGAATGATGACAACATAATGTCCCCTCCAGTTTATTACAGATCATAAAATTGCAATTAAATAAGATTTGTTATGTGACAACTTGATTTGCTTGTACACTCCAATTGTATTTTAATTCTGTTTTTATGGTATTTGGTACACAGACTTTGTTTCTATTGTTTTCAAACAAATCAACAGCAGCTTAGTAAGTTTCAGAAAGTACATCGGAAACTCACAAAGGAAAACAATGATAAAAACACCCCCAAATTTCCATGAGGCAATCCTTTTTCATTTAATCTTCTAGATGAGGTATCACAGATTCTTCTAAAAATGACTGTCATCACAAAGAATAAAATTACCTCATTTGGTAAAGTCAGTTGTGGCCACACAGCAAGAAGCAGAGCTCTCCAAATTAAAAAGAAATACATAAGATATTCAGGGTATTTTCAAAGGCAGCTTCTCCATGCGTGGGTTTGACTCCTACTGACTTCAAGCAGAAAAGGCAAATAGTAGGAGGGCTGCAAGTTACGACTTTAGGATCTAAAGATGTGAGCAAGGAATTTGTTATCTAACATTTCTAGCTTTGGTTCTTAGTGGTCATTAACCAGCAGATTAGTAGCAGCATTAAAACCCAATGAAGGTGAGATCAGCCAGGTATGCAGAACATCAAAGTATCAAATTTGAAAGAGAGCAGAGCGCAGCTGACTTTGTCTATGATACACAGATGCAACAAAAATAGCTCGAAGTGCAATAATCATGTTGTGTGTTCATTCCTATGACCTCTCTTTATAGAAATAATACTACAAAAATCATTCAGAAATCTTTTTAGTGTTATGTTTTTTCATTCCAGAAGCAGATTTCTTCAAGAGAAACCGGGCGCTAATTTGTTGTTCTTCACATTATGAATCTTAAGGATAAAGCCCAAGCAAATGAAGTATTTTGGTGATCATTTATGTACTTTCTGATTCTGGAAATTCACCAGTTTGCCACCATTACCTCATTTACATAGGGATGAAACTCAGTGGGAACCTACACATCTTACAAATAACTATTTGAATTCTTATGCTAGTTACCTATAATCTAATATAATGATTTCATGGTAACTCTCCAGTTCAAGAGCAGAAAATGTAAGTGCAGAGAATGATACTGCCAAGACAGAAGTTGCAAATAAAATCCAGGAGTTCAGTCTGCTAGAAACGCATAATCTCCCCTGTGAAACATTAAGTGAAGACTTAGTAAACCAGGCTTTTCCTGGTTTTTTTTTCATCTACTTATTAATTTCTTTTCAAAATCAATATCAAAGACTTGATAAGTCAATAATTATTTCCGTTACCTTAGAGTGATAAACATTTTCCAAGGCTTTTTGTCATCATACAGAATATCAGGTGAAGATTCATAGATGCTAACATGCTACCTTCTCAGCTGTTGGTATTTTGCCTTGTTCTCGTGTATTATATAAAGTTTGTTATTTAATTTGGGATTACACGAAAAATAATTTCAATCTATAGGTGTGTGGAAAAAAATCCATTATATGCTTCCTACAGTTTCATGAATTTTACTAAGCGGAACAATAAGTGATGATGAGCAACAGATAAAAATCATACACTGATATATACAAACTTATAACAAATGTCTATTTGCTAGAGTAGATTGCAGGTCTCAGACTTACTTGGCAGCAGCATCTTTTCTCAGCTGTTCATGTTTCATTAAAAGATTCTTCCTCTCTTGAAACGCCTTTCTAACTTTGTATCCTTTGTAGACAGCCTGAATTTTGAAAGCAGCAATGTCCTGTATGGCAGCTATAGACAGAGCCCCGTGTTCTAACATGAACTGAATCACTTCATGGTGTTCACCAAGCAAGGCGTAATCAAGTGGAGTATATCTAAAAGAAAAAAACCCAAACAAAACACCAAACTCACAACAATTATCATTGAATGAGAATTCTTACCATAATGTGCATTTACTTCATCTGCATTTCATAATAAGGCAACTTCTAGTATGGAGACTGATTAAACCCATTTTTCAGTAGGCTGTTTTACCAATTTTTTAATATTAGTTTCCTGTCTTACTCATTCTACACGCTGTGACTATTTTTAAGGCTTATTTTAGTCTTCTAATATAAGAGGACACACACAGACATGACAGACTATATGAAGTGTTGGATCAAAATCCTCCAAAACTCTACCCATAGAATTAACTGCTTTAGGCAAGCAGTCTTAAAAAGGTGTTATTTAGGTTCTCCTACAGAAATACAATCTAAATAAAAAGCAAGTTAAAACATTTTTGTGTTATTTCCATATGAATTTAAGTTCTAGAGATTTACTGTCAAATCTGGCTTTGCTTCTATAACAATGACTAAGGACAGCATGACTGACCAAGCGGCAGGATTATACCTGCATCAAGGGGTAACTTTTTTGTGTTTTAAATCACTAGGAAGATTTAAGTCTGTTTTCAATGGACACAGGTGCTAAAAATATTAAATTACTTTGCTTTTTAATGGTGTCAAAGATGCCTAAGTATTTTTAAAAATAATCCCCCAAATTCCCATTGTCAACACAGGAGCAAAATGTACCTACCTTCCTCACCAGCACTGAAACACCAGGCAAAGACATTTAGCGACTGAAAATTATCAGTCACAAACCATAGTCAAGACCGTATAATAGAAGACTATCAAATAGCTAGTGTCAATGCATGCGACTGTGAAAATTAGGGCTCTTCTTGATGGTAACTTGCTAGGACGCAATGCTGGTAAGCAAAGAAAAACAGACAGAAAGCACAATTGGACTTGCCACACAGCAATGATTTGATGGAAGGATTAACAGTACCTGAACTGAAGTGTCTGCAGGAATAAAGACAATGACAGAACATGAAAATTTGTATGTCAAGGTGTGTTGCTGATAGCATTTAAAGAGATACAGATTTTTGATAACCCAGGAATGGGAACTTCAGAAGGGGCCTCAATCCAGAAAAACACATTTTTAAAGTATACTTAGTTTTGAATATTTTAATTAACAGGTATAAAAGATACTAAAATAAACTTTATGCTACTAGCATGCATATACCGAGACAATGTATTATATTACAGATCCCAGTCATGAAGACCCGGGATCTTAAGAGATGTTACTCTTAAAACATGGACTCTCTAACTCCGTTATAGTTACATTTGAAAGTAAAAAATCAGTCAAATCAAATCTGAATAGTGGTATGTATGACTCGGCACTACCCACTCCAGGCTGCTCACATACACTCCCTCACAACCAGCCATTACTCTGTTGTGTCAGTTCAAAGCCTGTTATAAATTTTCTTTTCCACTGCTTATCTCTACAGCAGAGAGCTTTTAAATCAAGCTGGCTTCGCAGGAAAACATGCAAAAAAGACATCAGCCATCAGCTATTATACATAATTTAGCACAAATTTGGTCAAGCAGCAGCTAGCCTGGCATCACGTGTTGCACCCAGGACATCAAGTTGGATTACAAAATGAATTTGCAAAGAACAACAAACCTATCACCCTCCAAACTAGCACTTGATCACGTATCTGTGAGCAAGTGGGCAGCTTAAAATCCTAGAGATGCAATCTCAGCTCCACCTTCTCACAAACCTATTTAGTTTTAAGCACTATATTTGAATTTTGAACTAGTATCTCATATTTCACTCTAAGAAAGTGAAGATAGTAAAAAAAATTACTGTTTGGTGAAATTTTTACTGATAAAAAACCCAATTTCATCCAATTCCAGATGAACCATACCCATGAGGTTATTTTTACTCTCTTACACTTGATGTTTCCGCTTTCCAAACTTCTGATCTCTCTTAACAATAAAACAAGGTTTTGTTGATGTTTATTAAGAGGCAATTGTGCAATTTATATATGCAATATACATTTGTAGGAGAATTCTATTTAAAGACTGAATCATCTAGAAATATTTGGGATCTGTTTTGTTCTGCACATGGACTAATGCTTAAAGGCTGACATTTGCAATACTGCTAGTTATATTTTGAGTAATCTAGGTTTATACATGAGAACATATACTAATGACAGAAGGGAAACAAAAATAGATACTGACTGAGTGACTATAGTAAAACCACAGCTAAGGTCTTTCAGCATCATTAGTACATTTCTACAAAGTAAGGAAAATAGCAGCCTCCTTTCTGGCAAAATAGTGGCTTTTAATCTTACTTATTAATTTAATTACAACTGTTTATTTAATTTTCTATCAAAAATTACTAAAGAGAGCATTGGCACTACTTAATTAGGGACTACTTATACTTCCATTTGTGTTTCTCAATAAAAAATTAGAATAGAAAAGGAAGAGAGATCTGAGTGGTTTAGAGTAGAGAACAAAAGAGAAATGATGGGGGAAGAAAGCAATTAAAAGCTGTGGTAAGTATAGAAGTCTGAAATTTAGCACTAAAATATGGGGTTTCGAAGTCCTTAAGTTATTTAAAATGTTGAAATATTCAAATTTATATAGCATACTGAACATAATTTTATTTATAATTATGAGGAGGTCATCTACTCTAAAAAAGGCATTATAAATTTCTGCTAATAGTAATTATCTTCATGGTCAGGTGACTAATTTGAACTCCCCAACCCAAATCACTTTCAAAAAACTAGTATTTATATGTCAGTGAAAGACAAAGGAAAGAAATGCAAATGCACCATCTCTTTATAATTATAGAAGGATTTTTTTTTTTAAAAAACTAGGCCTTTAGAATACAGTTAACCACCAGGTAATTTGTAATCAGTATTTTAAAACATAACATTACATTTCTCCCATTTTCTTTCTTCTCACTGTATTCCCACCAAATAGAAAAATTCCAGTCTACTCCAGCAGCAGAAAAGCCTTTTCGCCCTTTGTCCGTACATATTCACTGTCAACTTTATCTAAATGAAAAAGATCTTTAATATTTCAAACAAGACTAGAATGACCAAATCCTTGCAGAAATCTCTGTAAGTTCACAGTTCAAAAGTATACACAGTTGAAGTTGCAATGTCTTACTTAAGAGATTTTTCACATTAGAAAAGCTGCTTAGAATGAAGCCCAAGGTTACAGCACTCCTTTTAGATAAAAGATCACGATTCTCTGTCGATACCTGAACACTTAACATCTAAATCAGTAGGTAGCACTTTTGCTAAATTACAAAATAACGCGTTCAGACAAGCAATACCTCTCCTCGCTGTTCTCCATATGATTAGGGAAAGCATCAAAACCAAGAAGCAACTTTATAGCATCAAGGTAGCCATTGTTACAGAGCCAGTGCAAAGCAGTTCTTCCCTGTAAACAATAGAACAGAACAAAAATAAATATTACCCCCAAAAATCTATCATGTCACAAGAAAAGTCGTAAATCATACTGTAAATTCAATGCCTTTCCGGACACAAAGGACAAGTTAATTCTTCTAAATAAACTTCCTTGTTAAAATAAAAGAATACAGCACTTAAAAATGAAGTAACTCTTTTTTTTTTTTTTTTTTTTTTAAACAAGATTACAACACTAGTGCTTTTTCACCTAAAGCAGCTGAAAAACAGCATTAGGAGACTAGCTGTACAGTTGCTTTCTTTGCAGCTCTGCCACCCAGGTCTGAAGTGGCTCTCAACCACCTTTGTAGTTCTGACTGTTTTCTAGGCTGCTCCAAAACACTGCGACAAGACTGAAAGAATTACTACAGAATTCAAAATCAGGTGAAGTCTGAGGAAAGCTTATCAGCCAGGCAAAGAAAGAAAGACTCCATTGGTGCTTTCAAAACAAGCTCGATTTCAGAAGTCTAGTTTCAAAAAACTAGACTTTGTTTTGACAAAACATAGATAACTTCACTTCCAGGCCATGCCTCCTGTCTGCATCTTGTTTTTCTGAACTCCAAACGTAGGAAACACCTGGAAGGCTGGGTACCACAGAAAAACATGGAGAAAGACATTCCGAGTTCAGTGCTAGCAAGCCGCCCCCTGAAGCCCAAGGGCTGAAGAGCATATTGCAGTGTCTCTGTGTGAAATAAGCGGAGCCCATGTGTTCAGCTGTGCTCAAGCTGATGCCGTACAGAGCTGGTGGCAGGTTGGAAAAATCTCCCCAGCATGCCCTGTAGGACTCATAATAAAAAACACTTCTCCATTACCTGGAATTATCTATGTCCTATAATAAATAGCTACAGAAAAGTTTAACAAATTGGGTGAAATTCTTTTGACTGCTGAAGTTCTGCTGACTTCTAAGAAATTATGTCACATAACAAAGAAATCTGTTACATGTTGCACAATTATTCTGGCTCCTAATTTCACTTACTGCTTGAATAATGCCATAAAAGAACACACAAAGTAGTTCCCATTCTTTCATTTTCACCCAGAAGAGTGATACATTTGAGGATACTTATGTGGATAAATAATTGAAGCAGTTCTTTTGCAATCTCACTTGCTCTGTCTCTCTGCTGAAAAAACACATTACAGACTATAAAATCACATTCCCATGTCAGCTGTTAAGAATGAACGATAGAAATTAAGAAATCAGATGATTAATAGGACTTATCATAAGATCACACGTTGACAAGGAAAAGTCAAAAGTGATATGGAAAAATATGAATCTTCATGCTGCATATTAAAATATCACTTGTCATTCAAGTTTTTACAAGTGAAGCCACGGTGAAAATTATGTCGTGATAAACAGCAGCAGAGATGCTTCTATGCCCCAGAAAAGAGAACGACCTTGAAGAAAAAGAAAACGTTTTACTTAATTCTGAGGTTAATTAAATAGCCCAGTGAAGAATAACATACCTCTTTATCCTGAATATTTGGATCTGCGTTGTTTTCCAGTAACACCACCATGCAGTTAATGTAACCTCCATAAGCAGCACACTGCAGAGGTGTTCTACCTGCATAATCCTGCACATTGGGGTTGATTTTGTTTTCTATCAAGATTTGGCACACATCAGCATTTCCTCCCAGGGCTGCCCAGTGAAGGGGTGAATGGCCATCTTGGTCCACCAAATCTACTCTTGCTCCTCCTGTAACAACAAATGCATTTTTGAACGTAAAAAGAAAATACTTTTGAAAGAAAAGAAAAGAAAAAAAAAGAATAGGTTTATGTTCAACTAGAACTGACAATTCAGAGAAATATTTCTGAAAGTAACTTCGGCTTTGTTGCTCATATCCAAAAACCTGAATCAAAATGAATGAGACAGCTGCAGTTAGAGTCTGGCATCTAACTTTTTTAGAAGCTTGTAAGTATCCTTTCAGATGCTTTAGAATCTTCAGATTTGTCAGATGCCCTTGAAAAACCTAGCCTTTATTTGTTTCAGGCCTATTAATTTTCAGTGAAACTTCTAGTCCTTAACAACAAAATCACTTTTGAATATCAGACTTCAGATGAAATATCTTTTTAAATCTCTAAAGAAAACAAGATAAAATATTCACAGTGTAAGAATTACTTTTGGAAAAAGCTTGATTTTTTTTTTAAATTCAAGCACGCTAAGGCTCTTTTATGCAGATAATTAATTTCTCTATGTGTTCTTGTAAGATGTAAAAACTCCATACAAAAATAAAACTCCACAAATATAAAAAAAATTGAACCACCCAGCAACAATGGCTGTCTACATCACAGAATAATTAAACATAACTCAGATTCTGATAACCAAGCTTTTTGCATCTACAAAACCTAAATGGCATAAAGGGGCAGGAGGAAGAGCTTAACAGGAGGTTAAAATACACCCAGCAGATCACAGAGGGAAGCATGCTTTTCGGTAATAAAGGTTGGCTAGTGGAAAATTTGCAATTTGTTAGCCTGGATACTTCAACTGTCCGTAAATGGGACAGTAGCTCAAGTAAGAGGGAGACTGCTTCCAGTACTTAGAACTTTTCTGTGAAGCTAAAACGGCACAATTTTGCATCTAAGATACCACTGTTCTTTCACTTCAACGGCTTTTTTACAATTATCTAAAACTCTGGAAGTTGTTAAATCTTATGTCTGTCTACAAATAAAATACTGCTTATAAGAACCAACCAGAGGAAAATATTAATGATTTAGGATTTTTGATAGCTAGCTTAATTAAAAAATAAAGATTCCTTTAAATAGTCAAAAAGTCTTCAAAGAAGCCTAAAAATTCTTTCTCACAAAAGAGAAGAAAGCTTAATTTGGTAGTATTCACTGGAGAAAAAAAAATTAAGAAACCAATTACTTGCTGGGGGAAGAGACCGTTTGAGAGAGCAGAACATACTTGAAAAGGCTCAAGCAGAAAAAAAAGCTGTGAAAAGAACTATCCCAATTTTGAAAGTTATGTATTTAACTCTTTGAGCCATTTGGCACAACATTCTGGTATCTTTTACATTTACTAGTGCTGTTCCACAAAGGGTACTTACAGACAAAACCTGCTTTAGGGAAGTAATTTTCTACCCCACCTCTTGCTCAGCTGTGCTGTTTCTTTCCCAGCCCCACAGAAAGCAGCACCAGAACTCTGAACAGGTTTGTCAATTCATAACAGCTGACCTTTAATGAGTGTTTGTATCACTTCTTTGTGTCCCATCTCACAGGCTCGGAAAAGTGGGGTATGTTTCATGACATCCAAAGCATCTACCTGTGCGTTATGTTCCAACAGCAATTTCACTGTGCTGACGTGGCCAGAAAGGGCAGCAGCGTGTAACGCTGAAAGAATAAAGTAGTAGGAAAAAGAAATCACAATATCGTGAGCTGTGGAGGTTCACAATTATAACAGTCAAAATAAAAACTAATTTCAACCATCTGGGGTGAAAAAAGTGCTTTTCATCTGTAAGAAATTAAGAATCATAACAAGTTATCACTAACCATATTTCCTTGCCACACAAGCAATAGAGCAATAAGCAGAAAAACTCTTAGCCCTGAAACATGGTTTTAACTTGTACGAATAGGAATTTTAACCTTAACGCCACCAAGATTGGCTTATACTGAGGACTTGTGGAAGGTTAGCAGCTTCTGATTCAGAGAAGACAACACAATCTACTTCTGCCTCCGTTTTGTGGCATTTCTCACATCACCCCAATGGAAATGAAACTGCCCCTTGCCAGTGAAAGAAAGCTTTCATTATTTCTTCAATGTTTTCCTGAAAACGCTTTTTTTCTATTCAAATAAGCAAAGCTGTCTCAATTAAAACTAACTCCAGATAACTACTCAGCTGGTTTTTTTCCAAAATTACTTGGAGAAAATTTTACACAAAATTATTTAGCAAAGCCATCATGTCTCACACAGTACCTGCAGCTCACTATTTTCTTCAAAAAAGAGACAACCACGATGGACAGACCAGATACTGCATTTTTTCTCATTCCTACAATTTATGAAGTTCAGTTGTATGAAAACTATACAAAACTTGATTCCAGACTCCTACTCTCCCGTAGTTTTCTTTGTTTTCTCATCTTTGAATGCATGCAGACTTCACCGAGTCCAAACCAACAAATAATACAGAGCTACCTCAGCAGAGTAAGATCTCGGAGGTAAAGACCACAGTGTCCTACAAGTGAAGTTGCTATCGGCTACACACAGCATCCTGCTGGCACTGTCAAGTGGAGCTGAGGAAGATGTTGAAACGCCAGTCCAACCAGTTCAGTGTTCTTTTCGAAGGAAAACTATACAGAGCAATGAGATTTCAAACCGATGAAGGACACGTATATTGGTGATTTCACTTAAAACTTGATTTCAATAGGCTTTGGATTATTTCCTATAGTCAGCAACCAAAATCAGATAATCTACAGTCTCGTATGCCTTACGCGTAGAGTATTTCACAGATGACAAAATCAAAATAATTTAGAACGAAAATACAAACCACTGCAACTCCTAAATGTGCATTTAGTAAAGTGAATCCATATTTCCCCATGAAATTTCACAAATATTCATCCTTGGTGAGAATTCAGACTGCTCAAGCAAGCGAAATGTGGGGCCGTAAACAGTCCCCTACATGTCTCTACTTGTTTAATGTTACAGC
Source organism: Chionis minor (assembly GCA_013398295.1). Taxonomy (NCBI): domain Eukaryota; kingdom Metazoa; phylum Chordata; class Aves; order Charadriiformes; family Chionidae; genus Chionis; species Chionis minor. The sequence continues at coordinate 139,752 of VZSF01004652.1, forward strand.
AGGCAGGATCAGAATCCAGCAGAGGCATTATACGGAAAGGCACACCACGAAGGCCGACATTAGAAGGAATTGCTTCTTGAACCACAGCCAGCATATCAAAACAGGCAGGCTTTTTGTATTTGGCTGCTACTGTTTACCACTGGTCCCAGGTTCACACAGCTTATGAGACAGTAACCCAGCATAACTTGTTACACAGGCACTACTAAAATGCACAGGTTGTTCCTGCTGTCTGTGAATCAAACCGAGCTGAAGCGCGTTGCCTTAAAACAGATGCTCAAAATTAGTGACAGTAACTGGAACTGTGATACAGACAAATGAGGCCCTTCCCACAAGAACTGGGGTCACAACCAGAGATACTGTAAGAAGTGCTGCCTTCTTAGTAATTGAAACCATGCCTTTAAGATGACACTGATGCTTAACTGTTGCAGCTAAAAAGCACATGGGCGTTCATCGAACCGGTGAAAAATACCTGTAAGCAGCAAGATCTGCAGTACCTAGGCAAGTGGGTGGCTATCAGCAGAAATTTGACAAGAATGAGATCCCCGCCCCTTCGTACATTTGGATGGGCCTGGTTTTCATGGTCTGACCTCACAGTAAACTCTAGGTTCTGGTTTTTGTACCGCGTTTCTCATGAAACCAAAGGCAGTAAACCACTCCATCAGATGACACATGGGGTGTGTATAACAATACAATAGAAAAAGAGCTGCTGTGTCAGCTTGGCTGGTTCTTCCCCCCATCACTCATTCTGACGCAGGCATCTTGTTTCGGACTTTGTGCTCAATATTTTCTTGTAAGCCAAATTTTCTGTGATGGAGTCACGGTGACTGAAGAGATTCTTCGGCCAGCTGGTCACAATAGGCCCTTTGTTCCGCCGACAGACAGAGCCCTCTCCATTGTGCGCAGTGACGCAGAGCTATAAAGCTGCCCCTGTAATGCTCCTGCAGCGCTGATCTCTGAGAAGAGGGAAATTCCTTTCCCTTGGTGTCATTCTCCTACACAATGCGAAGAGTCTGGATGTTCTGCAGAGCTGAATGGAGAGCTTGCTCTTTTTTAAGTAAATGCAAAAGGCTGCAGTAACGCAACATTATAACTGAGCTTAACTGAGTCGGCACACAAAAGTCAGAAAAACACAACCTCGAACTCTCCTCAGCAACTGTATCCCAGGCACGGTGGCATGTATGCTATTTTCTATTACTGCATAGTTTCCCCGTCAGAATACAATGCTACTTTTCCCTGACCAAAACTTGGGAATGATTAAAAACCTAAGGAAAAAAACCCAAGTCTGAAATCAGAGTGTGATTTACTGGTGGGCTTCCTTTTAAGTATACAGCTCCCTGTAAGAAAGCCCATGCCAATGCACATGCTTGCACAATGGTAAAATTTAGATCGCTCAACAGCAAGCGACGAACGGCATAGTTCCCCCCACTTTAAGACTATTACTGTGTTCTACATAACGGCAGTTTCAAGCAAATGGAAAATCCATTCATTTCCTTGGATTAAAAGTCCTACAACAAAATTAAGATTAAAAGGTGATTACACATCACTGCTGTGCAAGGTTTAAGAAAAACAGATAATAAACCAAAACACCTGAATTATACAAGCATGAAACCCACACCTGAGTAATTTCAGAAACACAGTATGTGATTACTGTCTGCAAAGACGACGACCCTTTGTAAGGACATTTGTACGGTGACTACAACATTACTGCACCTTAAGGTCCGAAACAAATATTGTGAGGTATTTAAAAGGGAACTGTCAGGAAGGAGCCAATACAGGTGTGACTGATAAAAGACGAATCGAGAATAACGTGGTAGTGTATGTAGTTTGTAAAGTCATCAGACATAGAGACTGAGATTTTATGTGTTGCACTATTTCTTAAACTCAAAAATTACAAACTATCATAACTTGGAAAGACTGATTTTTTTTTGTATATTAATTTCCAAGGAAAGCAAGAATTCAGATGTTTAAATAGAATTTTCTGGTTTGGGCTTTTTGTGTAAAGCCCACACACACAGCCAAAGGAAATAAAAATTTCAATTGTTTTATATGAAAGTAATATTCATACATGCCATCTTTCAAATCCTGAACCACACAGCCTTGACATTGCATTTATTTACCATTTGTATGTAATTCAAAGTGTGATCTGAAAAAAAGAAAAGCCGTTAAATTCATACCTCTGTTTCTTGGTTGGGACAGATCTAGACTGCAAGTTCCCTAAATCTAAGCGTGCAGCTTAAGCTAGTTTGCGTGTGTGAGGCCAAAAGATAATGCTTAGGTATACCTTGAAACAAATACATTAAAATCTACATAAACAAACATCGCAATATCCATTCTTGTTTGTTTAAAATAAGATAGGTTTTCTTCCAGAAGAAATGCCCTCTACTGTATTATTCATGGGTGTGTGCTCTGACTATCAGCTTGGCTATCATTTTGCTACTTATTATACACAGGTATACCTTTTTGCACTTAACTTCCAAATTTGCGACCTGGCTGTGACTGACACAGGGTAGTTCATGATCTCTTTCCACACAGCTTACCCCTGCAACCCCCTGCTACCAAATATCTCCAATTTATGCCCAATATATCCACATTCTCCTCTTTTTTTATTCAGATGTCATCAGCACACTATACAGCTGCACTACTTTTACCCGTATTTCCAACACTGCTGAATACATATACCCTTGAACACCTGTCTCTGTCAAAACTGTTATTCTATTTTTGTTGAAAGTACGACATATTTCTACCAGAAATTCTTATAGTTTTTCATTAAAGGAGACAAATTCATGGTTGCTGTAGGAAATTTGGAATTTCATGACTTGCATGCTTGAATTCTGAAACGCTGTGCTGTGTACCTATCTTTGTTTTGGGCAGATAATAGGATGATAAAATTGGGGGTTATCAAGTTTAACCTTTTGTTGGGACAACAGAAATGCAATAGCTCTAATCTTCATTACAGTATCTTTACAAATAACTATGGTACTTATGAGTTTCACGATGATAATTTAGCCACTTCGTTGGTTAGTTTGCTATATGTTGTTTCAAATTATTTCTTTACTGACAGATTTTCTTTAACAGGCGTTTTCAGGGAGGGCTTTTTATGCAATTATATTTAATTTTATTCTTCAAAATACAAAACAGCTCTTCCTTTCTCAGGATTACAGATCGAAATAAATAGCAGCATAGCAATAAATTTCTTCTTCTTGCTATGTTTCAAGTGAAGCGGTCCAATCTGTGCAGAAAAGATTTGTTTATTTCCCATAATAAGGCAAAGAAGCAGCTCACACACATAATTAAACTAATGCAGAAATATTTTCAGGTTTAAGGTACACATCCAGGAAAAAATTAATGTAACTTCTAACAATGTTTTTTATTTGGTGGAAATCACACTAACTGGAAACATCCAGCAGCTCTTTATTGTAAAGCATCTTACCTGTGCCAGCGTATTTGTCTGTCATATTGATATCAATATCCACTTTTAAAGTCAGCATAGTTCTAATGACATCATCACTGCCTTTGCCAGCTGCCCACATGAAGGATGTTCTTCCCTCCAGATCCGAGTCATCTTTTACAGAAGGATGTTTCAAAAATACTTCAACTGTTTCCTGAAAAGACATACTCTTGAAATCAACATTAAAAGGAATCTGTAATAAAAAAACCCTACTGTGTCTCATTTAGCTGTTAATGAAGCAAATCAAAGCTTCGTTTTTTCTTTTTATGTTTATATAGAGTATTAGTGCAACAGGAGCACTGTATTTTCTGCTATGCTCTTTTCCTTGTTAATGTTCACAGCACATCCTTAACTACGACTTTAACACTGTCATTTATTTCATACTTTTTTCTTTTTAGTGTCAAACATCACGTGTTCATCATAAGGAAGTAAAAGACACTGCAGTGACTGTGAAGAAAGCAATGGGAAAAATATTATTGGCTTAGCAAAATATTACTGTAATACTATGATGCTAAAATAATATTTCTTCAAAATATTCTGCTGACATTGTTTGCTTCAATTCTAAATATGACTGCACATGCACATATTTTAGTTTGCTAAACTCTAATAATTTGACTATTCAAAAAAAAAGAGAACTTTTGGGGCAACATAGATATGTTTCCTAATTTTTAATAGTATCAACAGGTTACTAATTACTTAAATATTATAACTTAAGAAAGATTAAGAAAATCTTTACACCTGAGTCCAGGCTTTCCACTGTAACTGTTACATTAAAATCTCTACTTAAATCAACGCAAAAAGAATTATCTCTTCAAATGCTGTGTTTGTGGGTTTAGCTCTTAGCAAACAAGTCTACTTGTTTAACCTGCTACTAAATTCTTAATAAGCCACACAGGAAAGGAAGGGAGAAGAAATCACTACTACTAAGGATTAGGGGAAGATTTTCCCTTTTCTATATAATGTCTTACAAAGGCTGTGTATTTAACAGCTGGTAAACATCTCTTATGAGCTTTGATAGGCTAGCAAAAAAAAAAAAAAGAGAAATAAAAAAGTAGGTTTCCTTATTTTATTTTATTTCTATATTTTAGTATTAGCACTATTTTATCCTTTCCCCCATGTGACCCTAAAATAGCTCTATCACTGCTCTGGGTAGAATGAGAATTCCTTGGCTATAAGGAATCAAATGCTTATAATCACAAAAGTGTTTAAATGCCTAAGTCCTATTGATTAGTTTGGATTTTTTTTAACTACCGCTTATTATTTCATCCCTCTAAAGAAACAGGAAATTCCTCATTTATATTATGTTAACGTGACCTAAGATCCTAACAGCTTCATGAATTTGCGTCCATATCTGAACTACCAGTTTATTGTAAAACAGTCCAGCCAGAAATAATGAGGAATGGAAGCATTAAGCCTTCCAAACAAACCAGCATGTGTTTATAGCTTTGTGTACTCACACTGACCACTGCTACACCTCAGATACAAACGGCTACTCATTAGGCCAGCAACTCAGCACCCTACCAGTGCTCTGCGCTGCTTGAAATCCCGCAAAGTGAAAAGCGCTCTGAAGGCTGGACCTTTCCAATACTAAGGCACACATCCTACAAACATAAATAAGTAATTTTATTTTTCCATTAAGTTTTAACAAAGCAGCCTTTCTTTCAACCACTCTTTTTCTGGAGTTTTTAATGGGAAAAAGAGGAAGAAAATCCCATACTGTTATTTTCCAAACTGAAGTTATTAACAACTTGAAAACAAAATGAAATTAAATGAGAACAGGATGGTTAAGAAATTAGAAAATAAAAGTATCAATCAGTTTAATTCTACATGTATTTTATCAGGAAAAAATGTGTGCGTTTTATCTCTACTATAAAAAAGTTGAGAAAGCAAAAAAAAACAACACCAAAGTTGAAAAACAGCAGTAAAGGAGAGATGTAAACCTGGATCATTTCACTCTGTGCTGTCAAGAAACTCTGAAAAATACTATTATTTTTGAATATTCAAAAATCAGACACGGGTATCCACATTTCATTTACTAGCTCACTCTACACAAGTACGTGAAAGGGAAGTATGTTGTCTTGGACATCTCCCGAAAAATTCAGAAAAAATTAATATATATTTAGTCCTGCATTCTGCATGCTTAAAAGAATACCAATAGAGCATCTGCCTTCACACATGAAGTTCAAAAATTTTAAAAGGATGTTTATTTGGACCTTCTGTGGGATACATAAGCCATTTAAATTTCAGGCTATGTATCTACGTGGTTATATGAGGTAACTTCCCTTCTTCTAGAACTTTTCTCTCTTATACTTTACTCTATAGTAAGTGAGGATAGGTTAGTCTTAGAGAACAAGTGCTTCACCTAAATTAATTGCCAGCTAAGTTTCTTCAGTCTTTAAAAACCAAACCGATCACATTACAGTAAGTAACCCGCAGAAAAACAGAGCAAAGAACAAAATATTGAGTTAAGTAAAACTGAAAGCCATGCAAATATTTATAATAAACAGAAAAAAACCCAAACTTTCTTCTTCTTGTTAGGAACTAAGAAACATGTCATTTTAACTGAGAAACACACCACGCCTATCCAAACTTGGACAGCCTAAACAGAACAACAACATGGCTCTCAAACCATAAATATATAGATGCTACTGCCAAAACATGGATGTGTCTCCAACTCAGTTGTTTGACCACGTGTGACCATGTGCAGTGGTGGGAATTTCTCAAGGATTTCTACGTGATAGAGAAAAAAAGCAAATAGTGGTCCTCAGAAACAGCCAGAGTGGTAAAAAAGAGAGAAGCTCAAGACCTCATTAGGCATGCATAAACAGGGGCTCTTGGATACCTCACCAATGAAAAGAGCCTTACAGATATGAATGAGACTCTCCTGTTTGATTCTTCATGTAAGACAGGAAACAGTACCTTCATTGTAAGTACACAAGATTACAAAAGAATGTCTGATTCCATCACCAACTCTATTTCCCCAGGAAAACCTAAACGATACCATAGTTTGGCTGGCTGGTGGGATCAAAAGGCAGCAACATAATGAAGATGTTTCATACAACCGAATCAAGCCCAGAGAAAGAAAGCAGCATGAAAAATCATTTTTAAGGAATGTATCAATACAGAAAAGAAAAAAAAAAAAGATAAAAGCATGTGGAAATAGTTACCAGATTGTAAATAAAAACATTCTAGCTTTCCCATGAGCCTGACTCAAACTAGAAAGAAAGGCTTTTACAACATAAATATCTCAGGCATGTGAGTCAGACCCAAACTGTACATACCACGTTAACGGACAATAGTCTAAAATGGCGTAAATTATACACAGAGATATGCTCCAACGAAAGTCTGAATTTAAAAATTATCTGTATGGTCTTACTAAGACCACCTCCAAAAAACCCCCCCAAAACCCCAAAACTCAGTCTCACATGGAAACAGAGGGTGGCAGCTATAGTATTAATATACCTTGGTCAGTGCCCTCTTTCAATCGTACTTACGGATTTGTTAACTTGAATAGTTCTCAAAAGTATTAACATTCTACTTGTTTTATAAAAATTAACATGTGGGTAGGGAGGAAAGAGACAAATTAGTATCCCTGTTAAGAAAATGCTCCAATATGCGCTACATAGCTACGTTAATTAGGCACTAAATAACTCTTTTTGTAAAGACAGGTTCAGAATAATACAACTGAAGAAAATTTAGATGGGAGCTCTCAGCTTACTATGCATTGCATAATTAAACTAAGAGACAGAGCAGCATGAACACAGCCTTCTTAAGTTCTGGTGCTTGAGAATTACTTCTGTAATAACATCTATGACCAGCAATCATTAAGCTGCTGAGTTTTATACTTAGCTCTACTGTACCTGATCTTGCTCTGGAAAAAAATGAACTATTATATTAAAATATAAGAATTAGACTGTCTGAGAAACCAATTTTCTTTGTTGTCTGAATTAAAAAAAATATTTTTTAAACACTTTAGAAAGTATAGTGCTTATGGAGAATTGTGACAAAAGGTACTCGCTCTTTATCCATGCTTTATGAGACAACGGCTTATTCATAATAGCAAACATTAATGAGCTAATCACCTTCTTGAAGGCAAAGACTGGTTTGACTGGTACTGAAGCAGCTGTGCAAATACTCATGCAGGTGATCCAGCTCTAAATACCTTATAACTGCTTAGATTTTGCTACAATGAGCCTTAAAAAGCAGAAGTACTGTCAAAAAGTAGGTGCCATTTTGCTTTCTGTTGAAGTACCTAAATGACTATTGTGTGTTTTCATACAAAAATATAGATCAAAGGGCTTTTCTTTATACAGCAATTTAATTTTTTTAAATCTATTTTTAATATTTATAGCACACAACATAGGAAAACTCTGAATAAAGCTTTTGCAGACAACGTTATGTTTATATTATTTTAAAAACAATTCAAATACTTTGTTACATTACAAATATTCCAGCAAAATATATTCACTTCACAGTTAGGGTATGCGCTACTCACAGCAAAGTTGCTCTGTGCTGCGTAATGTAGGGGTGTTGCACCTTGACTATCAGACGGGATAGTTCCAAACTTATTTCTTTCTAATAATAGATGGACAATCTGTGCATGACCTGAGAAAAATAATATAATAAAACCAGATATGTATCAAATCAGAGAGGAGAGGAACCAAAAAAAAAATCCCAGAAGAAAATGAACAGCCTTCAATAAATAATAGTGTGTTTCTGTTATAGCCATTATAGTCTAAACATAAGAGAGAAACATAAGACTTGATATTTGAACAATTAAGCCTGGCATGCACCTTCTTCCCAATAGCGTTCCAGTTCTACACTCTGTATCTTCATTTTTGAGGGGCATCTGTAAATCAGAATGACCGATGAATAGGAACATGTGGAAAGATTTTCTATTTCTTTTAAAAGAAATCACTAGAGTATTGCCCTAAACAAAGGAATCAGCAGTAGCTGCTCAGATGACTACGATATTAACATTGCAATGAATGAGCTGAATAGTTCTAGAAAAAGCTTCTGATAATTCAGCTTAGCTGCTGCATTTGAGCGAGAGGTCAGTCAGACACAGTAAAGTGAGCATAGACTGATGACCCAGAGCATTTGTCCATCTACATTAAAACGTAGGCTAAATCAGCATTGACAATTTCATCCTGTATCACATTGTTTTACAGAAATTAGGGGGAAATTCTTTACTTAGGTTTTATTCAATCAAAATTTCAACTGAAGATGTAAAGCAGAATCTGGAGGGTAGTCAACTACCAGCTGCCACGTCTGCAATAAACAACAAACTGACACACACAACTCCTTCCATCAAAACATATTAGAATGTTTTTAGATTAAAGTCACAACATTTTGGAGGGATGGGTAAACTTTATATCCACTTCACTGACAGGAAAACAAAGACACAATATAGTATACTGCCACTAAAGCCAACTGAGCCTTTCATATGTTTTCTTTTGTAGGCATATGCAGCTCACAGAATATCATAATGATTTGTTAATTTAAGAGATACTTTAAGTCACAAATCACAGAAAAATACTATGATTTTACAGGAGAAATCTTGCATGTGGGGAAAATAACCAATTTTGCAGCTTGTTACTTTCACACAGTTGAACTGACTTTAGAATAAATGAAAAAAGTAGGTAAGCCTTTCTACTAGCAGTAGACTATTTTTTTAATGAAAACACCGACAATTACAGAATGAAGCTGCGTAACAATTGTGGGTGCTAGCTTTTAAAAATCAAAGAGAAGGAGGACTAGGCAAGCCTTCTTTTGTGGAATGGCACTTTCAGACTTTATATGTATAGAAAATGGTCAGCTTGGGTCCAAAAGGATGAACAGCTATGTGGGGATTATTTTTTTCTAAGGGCTTGATGGTGTACAGGAAGGCTCCCCTTTCCTTTCAGCCATTAAGACAAGCCTAGACACAGAACATCACAACATTTTGCCCCTCCCTACCAGAAAAAAAATAAGAGATGTAATGTTGCTATGCTCTGCCCATCTCAAGACTATAAGAAGCAAATTGAAGTGCACTGGAAGAAGTTGGTTGAGTGCAATCCTAGCAGCAAAAACATAGGAGTACTGAACCTGGGAAAAAAAGTTGCCCAAACTTTCAGGACAGACAACTACAAAAAGGGTAACTAAACTCTGTCATCAGGACAGGAGGTCTACCTAAATTATCTATGAGAAGGAAGGCTTGAGGGAGTTGAAAAAAAAAATTTGTATTGAATGCAACAGTAAATAAATTGGTGCAAAGATGGATCCCACTTGGACATTAATGTAAACACTAAAACTCTATTCTTGAGTTCATTTCTGTAGTACTTTTATTTAGAAGAGATGTAACTTGGCTGAGACTCTTATCTACACAGAAGAAAAGGTATCAGGAGCAACAATGCCTTAAGATGCAGTTACATGCAAGCCCATGCCTTTAACGGAGTATTTGTGGTTGTATCTATGCTGTATTGTTGCTGGTTGTATGCGGTACTTCAAACCTCCTACTGTTAACATTTAGTAACATTTTAGACTTTTTGAGAATTATATACAGCATCCAGCATCTAACTTAAAAACAGAACCCTAAAAATAAATCATGATGTACCAATCAGAAGTTCCCCATGGGCATTTGCCACCTAGAGACCTCATCAAGTTCACTAAGGACTCTGGAGGTCTTGGCACATCTTCCCCCTTTATTCCACATTGATTAGACAATTCATTTTTCCAACAGACAAAACTCCTCTCTTAAATACAATCAATTTCAAAACACGATAAATTTTGCTTCTTGGACAGAACCAAGTGATAATGACTATTTCTTTGGGAGAGTGATCCCATGACACTTAAAATGTTGCACAACTTGTCTGTAAAAATTCAATATCCCTACTTGAATCCAAATGCAAATCTGAGAACACTTTTTTTTTTTTAAAGTAAACATAATCAAAGTACATGTATACTGTCACTGGAGTTGCAGTAACGTACTCCAGTGAGCAATCTGATTCTTTTATTGGCATTCTTTGTCTGTTGTGTCCCAAAGGGTCATGAGGATGAAGCCTGTTAAAAGGGGAGAGAGAGTGTTTGAAGATTCTTTCTTTTTATCTGGTACATGGTGTTTATTTTTTCCTCCTGCACACAGGAGAACTGAAAATAGGAGGTCAATTTTCTAACTCATACTACTTCTGTGCCGGCCATTTTATGAGTTGTGTTTCCCTGTATTTAGACTGTTTATACTTAATCAGGTTTTTACCTGTTTTACAAAGATGCAGTTTTTTAACCCACAAAAAAAACCTGTGCAGAATTCACATATGCAAGGTTCTAATTTACAGAGCATCTGAGTCTCAGGGTAGCAATCTAAACAGAAAAAAACTTTATCTGAATAAAACTTCTGATTAGATTGTTACAATGTGTCTGATGAAGAGACTGTAGTAGGAGTAGGAGAAGTGTCAGCTCTGCTGTTTTTATTTTCTTGTTGTTCACTTGTGCTGGCATTATCAGATTATCTGCAGTTTCTTTGTGGGCATCTTTTTAAGTCACTTATCTATTTTATGAGGGGCAGTTTAGTAAAAGCTAGATAATATAACCCATTAATCCACTTAACTGGGCATATGTAAACTGTAATACATCGCAATAAGCTGAAAGTGAACAAATGAGCGACGATACCACTGTCAGTCCATTTCCTCAGGCACCTTGCAAACCCTATCTGACCATCTTAGATAAGGACCAAGTGAGGGTGCTAGCATCAATCTGTATAATAAATGTTAGTAAACTTTTCTTATTTTTTCAGATAAAAATATAAATACAAACAGAAGTTCCGATATTTTCTTCATGCACCCCAGCGGATTGTCCTGCATAAACACTGGAGTGTGGATGCTCCTCTTTGGACCCTAGTGCTCTACAGTACAGAGCATTACAGAGATTAGTTAGCATAATGCCAGGCTGGAATTAAATGAAGAGAGACACAAAGATTAAACACCACAGTCAGTGAATTATTAAATGACTTCAGCATTGTCCAGTTTACCAAGTAAGGCAGCCCAGTGAAGGGGAGTTCGAAACAAGTTGTCATAAGAGGTCACATTGCAGCCTTCGTAGGAAGTCAGGACATCAACAACTGCTACATTCCCATCAGCAACGGCAAAATGAAGGGGAGTTCGTCCTTCATAGTCTTGCCAGTTAAGCAGAGATTCTGTAGGTGCAGCTTCCTTTAAAAAAAAAAAAATACAAAATTAAAAAAATGTTTAAGTTGAAGACAACAAACGTATACTCTTTATAGATTTTTTTTCTTTTGAGTCTTGTAATAAGGAGATAAACTGTCTTTGTTCAGAAGAATATAGCTCTACAACCACACACTTTTGTTACAGTATAGGCTATTTTCAAGTATTTCTTATGGAATTTTTTTTTTATACTTACTTATTGTACAAGACCTGATTTTCAGTACATGTCCTATAGTTTTGCCAGTCTGTTGTGGAAGTGGCTCCTTACACAACTCTTTAAAAGACTAAACTCAGGCTCTTGTGAAAATAACCAGATCTTCTTACTTGATTTTCTAAGTTGAACGCGATGTACTTATCTTCATATTTTTCTCCTGGGACGCTCCCCTTTTTACACAGGTGAATCTTACAGCTTTCATTATAATACTTTTCTAAAACCACACAACTATCAGAGTATTTCTAAGCAGATGTGAAGGTCTCTAGCTGACAGGATAGAACTAAGTTAGAGAATACTTCTAATGAATGCATCTACATGTAAGAAATTAAAAAAAAATCTTTTAAAGTATTGTGATTAGTCATTGGATCACATAATATAGGCATTAATAGATATAACTTGACTTTTCATAACATTTTCTTAAAAAACACGCTAAATTACTTTCATATAAGGCCCCTACCTACACAGTTTTGTATTACGATAACTTCCTCTCTCATTAACTTTTTTCTAGACAGATTTCTCTTCATGACTTTCATTCTCACGCATAAGAAAAGAACAGGTACAAATGAACATCATCGTAGCACTGCAGGGATCTCCAAATGGCAAATATCATAAAGCCCCATGAAATACAAACTTTAAACTTAACTTTCCTGAAAAAAGAGGTACCTCTAAAGAAAATGGTAAATAATAAAGTAATAGAAACTCAGGATGCAGGACACTAAACATCTAAGGCAGAAGCAGAATGTCAAAACAAGAGCTTAAATAAACTATAGGGAGTAAGTGCGCTGTTCTATCTTCACATGGGAACCCTATGCAAAAGAAAAAAGAAATGTAGTCCTGAGGTTTTTAACTTCCAACACTAGCCTGGATTTAAACCTATGATAACTGAGAAAAAACAATGCTCCTGAAAATACAGAGCCACAATACATCTTACACTATACTTACGAGAAGACAAAGAGACTGTGATCAGTGCAGCTTGTTACCAGTTAAAGCAAGTTCCTGATCCCTTTCTCACTAAACTAATTACTATTTTTCCTATTGACTTCACTAGATACACAAATAGGCCATAAAATCACTTGTATTTGCATTAGTTGAAAACGAACATCTAACATTAGGAATGATAAATCAAGAAGCAGAAAGTCAGGAAATTCCAGAGTTATGGTTTCTATCCAAATATTGATTGACCAAGGCTGTACATTCTACACATTCTTCTTGACAGATAAAAAAATAAATACATTCAGAGTTGTATTTAACTGTATTTCCTAAGAGCAATCTGGCTAAATTAACACTGCATTAGTAACCTCAACTCTGCAATGACCTTATTCTTTGTTTCTTACTGACTTACTTTCTAACAGTGTCAACTTTAACTTCCTAATATTTGATTAATATAAGTTTTCTAAAGTTAAACATTTATGTATTTCACATACTGTATGTAAATGTTAATTAGGTCACCTGCCTCACACCTAAAAACTGCATCAGATCTAGATATCAGTAGTTAGCCATGTTTTGCTAGAGAAAAAAACTAACATCCTTGAAACACACTGTAGTTCCTTACTATATCTAGCCACTAGTACAATAACAAATAATCTATTAAAAACGTAAGAAATTAATAAATATGACTCTCAAGTAAAAAGTTAACATGCACAAACCACAGTAATCAAAGCATGAATAGCACCTCTTTTAATAAGAATTCAAAAGTATTTATCTGAGCCATTACAGTGAAAAGTGAAGTTTTATGTTCTTCTCCAGCTTTAATAATTCTCAAGAGAAGCTAACTGATAATATGCTTACTTTCTGTCTATTCAAAGAGCTCAGCAGGGGGAGTATAGAGTCCACTGCAAAAATTCAGACGTGATCTTTATAAGAGTCACTTTTAAGAATGACTGAAAATGAATGATGATATGCACAGAAGTTATTATTGAAATTCTAACTCCACTAGAGGAAAATCTGTTGAACAAAATGGACAACCAAGAAAACAAATGCTTCTTCACTTTACCTATAATTTATTGATGTAATCTGGAAAGGTAATTTTTAAGCCTTCGAAAAGCACAACAACATATTAAATAAATTACTCCTAAAAATCCTGGCTTAAAGCCACTGATGTTCCCCAGAAGACATCTCCATAATCAAAAGCTTTAGTTTTGCAAAATGGTGAAGAATCTTTTAATGACAAGGTCTCTGTTTATATTCTAGTCTAAAACTACCCATGTATTTTGAAATCTCTAGCCACTTAAACTAAAATTTTCTAGGCCTCTTTCTGTCTACGTACAAGAGTATAATTTCTTTGGATTTTAATTGGTTTTGGTGTAAAACTAGCTATAATTAAATTGTCATACTATATTAATATTTTAAGCACAATACACAGAAAAAACAAAAGCTACGCATTTTTCTGCAGCAATTAGAACTATAGAATTGTAGGCAATAATGGGAAGCATTGTATAAATAAACGTCATGTCTCTTACCATGAAGAATAAATAAAGAGAAGAGATACAAAACAGAGTACTAAGCAGTTGCTTCCATCATATTAATGGAACCTTATTCTGTTCTTTTCTCCTTAAATCTTCCCAACGTTTTTCATGTAACCCAGCACTGCTGAATCTGGAAAGGTGGAAAAGGAAGTTGACCATGAGAGGATCTCCAGATTAGAGTTTCTCTCTCCTTCACGTGTTTACTTTGTAAGTATGTCATGAGTTCCATTTTCACTGTATTTCAATATTAGACATAATCAATTTATGCATAACTGTCACCCCTGCAAATTCAACCTACTTCAGCATTCAGTTGAGCTCTTTTCATTATCATTTAATTTGACAATCCCAATGGGCTAAGTACTACACAAACATCAAACAGAAAGATGACCCCTTCATTTTAAGAATTTATAAACAGCTCGCAACAAATGGACACATCCAGATGGCAGAGCACAGAAAAACAAGATAGTTTTTTTCAGTATCATAGACTGTGGTCTCAATAAAACTAGCAGCTTAACGTTCGTCAAGTTTTTGTAAAGCAGCACTGGAGAATTCTGAGTAGGGCACTAAAGGAAAATAATTTTCTGGGGAACTCTTCTAGAGTGTTGAAGATAACATGAGAGAAACAACAGCAGTGTTGTTTTTCATAACTTAGCAGGCAACAAAGGCTGCCAATGCAGACTGACCAGCAGTAGATACCAATATCTGACTGTTATCTGAGCAATGGCACATAGCTTACAGCTTATAGCACTCTATCATGGAAGCAAAGACAAATGGTTTGTGTTGGATGTGATTAAAAAAACCAGAAAGGCAACAGTGACACAGAATCATTGGCCTTTTGCACTGCGATCACTACAAGACAATATTCTTGTGAACTTAGAAATGCAATTACAGAATCACAGAATCACTTAGTTTTGAACTAACTGTTAAGATCATCGAGTCTGACCGTCAACCTAACACTGCCAAAACCCACCTCTAAACCATATCCCTCAGCACCGCATCTACACATCTTTTAAATACCGCCAGGGATGGCAATTCCACCACCTCCTTGGGCAGCCTGATAATGCTTGACAACCCTTTCCATGAAGAAGTTTTTCCTAATATCCAACCTAAACCTCCCCTGGCACAACTTGAGGCTGTTTCCTCTCGTCCTATCACTTGTTACTTGGGAGAAGAGACCAACCCCCACCTGGCTACAACCTCCTTTCAGGTAACTGTAGAGAGCAATAAGGGCTCCCCTCAGTCTCCTTTTCTCCAGGCTAAACAATCCTAATTCCCTCAGCTACTCCTCATAAGACTTGTTCTCTAGACCCCTCACCAGCTTCGTTGTCCTCCTCCGGACACGCTCCAGCACCTCAATGTCATATACTGAAGCGCCCAAAACTGAATACAGTACTCAAGGTGGGGCCTCACCCCAGGTGTGCTGAGTACAGGGGGACCATCACTTCCCTGCTCCTGCTGGTCACACTATTCTTGATACAGTCTAAGATGCCATTGGCCTTCTTGGCCACCTGGACACACTGCTGGCTCATGTTCAGCCATGAACGTAAGGTAAAACACAAGATGACAGAAGTTTTAACTGTATGGGTACGTACATTAGAAATATCACGCAGAAAGAATATGAAAAACTATAAAGTTAACCTGGATGTGAAGACCTAGAGAGGAATGAGAATCAAAGGTGATGCTAGGGCAATAGATCTGGAACTGGATAATATGGCAAAAGTAGCTAAGAAAGGAGGGGAAGATTGTGAGCACTGCTAGGTAGGTATCTAACAAGACAAAAAAGAAAAACACTTCAGTTTGGAGAGGAGGCAAGTTCTTACTAAAGGATTAAACTCAGAGGCACCACCACCACCAAAAAACGGTGTTTATACCCAAGAACAGATTCAATCAACTTTTCAATCAACAATTCAATTGACAACCTAGTAACAATGTTTCTGTATCATTAACTTTTACAGCATATTCTGTAAGCTAAATTACTTTTTCATTTAAATTTTTTATTATCTTACTCCATCAATAAGTACATATAGGTATAACTATTTCAAATATAAACAATTTAGTTGGTGCATGAAAAAGCCTAGATGGAAATTAAGAATACACTCTTTTAACTGTCAGAGTCAAAAAAAGAACCAAAAAACCTGGACATGATCCCGATTCTGTATTACCTGAAGAGAATCTTTGAGAACAACTTCAGTAAGGAGATAGGTATTTTTGACCTTTTGTAGCGCATCTGGCTGCGATGGAGTCAATTTTCCTTGCAGCAGTAGGTATGGTGCTGAGTATCGTGCAAGTGATTGAAATGTTGCCAACACATCCATGTTTTGACTGTTACTGAATAGTGCTTGCACAGCATCAAGGATTTCTCTTTTTCATGCCCTGCTCTGTCCTCCTCCCCTCAGTGAGTGGGCTGGGGCTGGGCAAGAGACTGGGAGGGGACACAGCTGGGACAGCTGACCCAAACTGACTCAAGCAATATTCCATACCATAGAATATATCACAGAATCATCTAGGTTGGAAGAGACCCTTTACGATCATCAAGATTGTGCTCAGCAAAAAAAGCTCAGGGAAAAGAGGAAGGCAGGGGGGATTCTCATGGCTACCCCATTTGTCTTCCCAAGCAACAATTAGCATGCTGAAGCTCTTTTTCCACTTTCCTGGGAGCACCTAACATCTGCCTGCTGATGGGAAGTAGTGAATAAATTCCCCTTTTTTGCACACAGCTTTTGCTTTCCATACTAAACGGTCATTATCTTCATCCGTGAGTCTTCTTGCCTTCCTTCTATTTTCTCCCAGTCTTGCACGAGTGAGTGGCTGCGCAGGTGTTAGGCTGTCGGCTGGGGCCAACCCACCACAAGGTTTAGAAATATTTACCCCAACTATCTAACATTTCAGAAAGTCTGTATTTGAAATGCAGCAATCCTTACCTACTTTTCAGCAGATTTATTTCCCTAGTGTGGCAGAAAAGTAGATGGTATACGCAAACTAAAACTTTGTGACAAGATTTTGTTTGTGACAAATTATTTCACAACTGAGTCCAAATAACAACTACCTTGAATAATTAGAAGTAACACAAAAATAAAATCACATTAATTTAACACTGGAAACGTCTGAAAAACCTATTTTTATAGTTAAAAAAATAAAGTATCGGTAACTTTAAGATTATCAATATGATTTGGAGAAAAGCAAAGCAAATTTTCACGTGCCACCATAAGCTCTTGACTTGCAAGCAAATGAGGCAAACAGATACATAAGTCGCTGTAGTTAGCTTCCAATCAACATGTCTAGTTCTGAAACACCTTTGAAAGACAAAAATATATAGAGATTGTTGTAATATGAGAGAAAAATTCAATTGAGACTTCTGTATCTTTCCATGTTAGTGAAGTTCAGAGATTTCTACAGAATAAAAAAATCAAGGTAAAAATCAAGCTGAGCACATGATTTCATTGTACTTATCAGTGTAGAAAATGAAACTGAAATACTGGAGAAGGAGAAAATATGCCATCAAGGAAACATTATTAAAATTATTATTACAATTATTAAATCCATACACAAAAATATTTGGAAAGTCTCTCAATGAACTGATTGCAGGCTGATTGATACTTGGTCAAATATTTCCCAGAATTCTGACTCAAAAGAACAAATTAATTAAATTTTTCAGTACAGTTAACTAGAAATAAACCTTCAAATAATGAAGAAAAGACATACAACAAAGAGATCAGGGTGCAAGATGCAACTGAGATAATGTGACTGGCCATTTTAACTAGGAGAAGTTGCAACCCCTTCCTCCCTCCCTCACTCCTCCAAATGAGTAGTTACACACATCAAATAATTAAGAGAATACACATAGTCCATGAGTTAAAGAGAAGATATTCACCCACAGAACTCAAAAGAAACCATTTTTCAAGAGAGCAAAAATATTTAAGATGATTTCTTGCAAAATCCTGGATATTAGGAAAAGCAAATTATTTCATTCTCAAAGAATTAGTGGACTCAAATGAAAAATTTCAAGAGAATGAAAAATATTCCTATCAAAGTAATAAATACAGAAATTGTTATATATATAACAGACTTTCTTACCAGAATACATTTCACCGTGTGAATCGCACTAGGGTCCTTGTTGTTAGCTGCCCAGTGAAGTGGGATTTTTCCTTCAATATCAGGGATTCCAATATTTGAATCATGTTTTATGAGAAGTTTCACATGCTCTGGGTTATTGTAGTAGGCACTCCAATGCAATGCAGTTTGCTGGAACACAATAGTCACAAGTTTTACAAACATGTAGAAAAATGAATATAAGATGAAAATTAAAATTGGTTCAAACATGAAATATGGTAACTATACTTTCACAGAATGAAAGAGATCACCTAGTCCAACTCCTCTGCTCAAAGCAGGACCCACTAGAACAGGCTGATCAGGACACTGCCCAGTCAGATTTTCAGTTATCTCCACACACAGAGACTCCACAACCTCTCTGGACAACCTGTTCCAGTGTTTGACCTCCCTCAGAGTTAAAAAAAAAAAAAAAAATCCAACTTTTTCAGGTTTAAACAGAATTTGTTGTATTTCAACTTGTGCCGATTGCCTCTTGTCTGCTCACTGGAGAGCATTCAGAAGAGTCTGGATCCATCTTCTTTATTGCCTCCAAACAAGTATTTATACACGTTTATTGGTAAAATCACCCCTGAACTGTCTTTTCTTCAGGCTAAACATTCACAGGTCTCTCAGCTTCTCCTTGATATCAGATGCTACAATCTGTTAATCATCTTTGTAGCTCTCCACTGGACTTGCTCCAGTATGTCTATGCCCTTACTGTACTGGAGAACCCAAAAGTAGACACAACATTCCATTTATGGTGCCACCAGCGCTGAGCAGAGGGGAAGGACCACAGGTAAAGCCAACTTTAAGTGATAGGTAAATAAGCAGTTTTTACACTTCAATACACTTTACACTTCAATAAAGAGGGCTGACAGAAAATGGCGCACATGTACCTAGGGTCAGTGACAACTCAAAATCACTGTAAAACAGGCTTAAAAAAAAAAAATGAACAAGAGCCCCATCTACCTAAGTAAGAGTAGATAGTCACTTTGCTACTGAGGTTTGAATTAGGTCTAAGCTACGTCACCTTACACTAGACCCACGCTGAGAAGCCCTTATGCTTGGAATATAAGTATTCCTGGCAGGCGATTAACTGCATCATACTAGGATTTCTTAGACTATGGCAGGAGAATACTGTCCATACTAGTTAGCCAGCCAATAGGGCAATGCCATTGGGTGCAGCAACTTCAGACCTGGAGAAAATATCTGAGCTTGGTATTAAGCAACCATGTCCAAGTTAGAATGATCATCCAAAGCAGGCCTCAGCACCAGAGCTGCACTATACCACTGCAGTGATTACTTGGGTCCCTCTTAAATCTGGAAATCTCTTTGAATAACCCAAATTGATGAAGAACCATATAGCAAGATTACTCTCCACTAGAGGAAGATAGCACTGAATAATGACACTGGACTTGGATCCATTTTTAGCAAAGATTTTGACTTTCTGTCCTTGATCCCCCAGAATTCTGAGGCTGAATATTACTGAATCTAACACCCACCAGCCCACGGCAGTCCAATAAAACATCAAAGGCAATCCATGCTACCATTGCCAATTCCTGACTGCCAGTGGCTTTTTATGAGCATTACTGATGTTTATAATTCCATAAGCAAACCAATGTGTGTGGGGGTTTTTTTAACAGTAAACCGTTGTTATATTAACAAGTATTTTATTTAGCAGACATATCTCTCCCAACTCCAAAGTAGCAGAGGGTTGTAAGATAGAGTGAATTTTGTTTCCCATCTCTCTTCCCTCATCACCCATGCAAAATATTACACGGTACTTTGATTTGAAAATGGAGAGAAATAATTGCTGCAGGACACCAGAGTATAAGCCTATGATACCCTGGATCAGTATCTTTGAACACTGAGACAGAATGTATGAATTCACTATCACATCCTTAATGTCTCTGTAAAGACAAAAAGAAGCCTATTTTTTGTGTTTGTTGCTTTAAGCGGTTAGTTTAGTACCACAGTAACATAATATGATAGCACAACCTTTTTGTCTACTTGGTAGTTCACTAAAGAAGCTCATTCTAAGACATAACTGGAGGTGCTGCAAGGAAACCTCTGATAAGTCGCGCCACACACAATGACATAGAGCCTAGCACCATAAAGCATGTTCAACCCATCAGGATTTGAATTGAAAAAAAACTTCCATCAGTAGAAATTTGTAGTAAGCTAACAAATGTTATTCCTTAAGTGGGGCTGACCAGCATCCCTAGAAAGTGACAGCTGCAAAGAAAGCAAAAACTTTTGATTGCCAGGAGGCCAACGCCTTGGTTTACTGGCTTCTCTCACCTATAACCTGCTTTTCAGTCAGTTGCTACATGAAATAGATGTGAAACCAGTGGTTCTCCATCATGGTCAGGAATTATATTGGACAACCTTGATGTGCGTAGTTGTGGTAAGGGAAATAAGTATGCTATGTGCCCACCAGGGTCAAACTTGTTGGACTCCGTCCCTGAGACTGCCTTTCATCAACCTGAACTCCATTTTTGCTACTGTGACTACTCATGAGACAAACTGGGATAAAAGTGCTCTACATTTTCTGGGAAATCTGGCAATGCTTTAATCCTGTCTTGGAAAGCTGCTGAACAACAGGCAAGGTTCCTAAAAGGTTTTGGTTGGTTTCCATATGCCTTTGTTAATTAATTAACATGGTCAGGAAGTCAGTATGACCTCTCCAGAATAACTGCTGTAATTATAACCAGGGTTTCCATGATACATGTTAGAATAGCCCGGAAGGCAAACGGTTCATTGCTAGGGCACAGGCTGGTTCAACTCCAGTGTCCAGAATTGACAGAAGATTCATTTGTTGGAAACTGGGCTTGCAAGCTGTCTTATCCTGCTTCCTACATGACAAAATCAGATAAGGATTTCAGAGTTTAAGCAGTTACATCACTAGAATGCCCAGTCCCCCTTCTCTTACTAAGTCCTCTTGTGGTAGAATGAAAACCCACTACATGAGATATGGAATGATGATTTTCACTAAGACCGGCCTTGCCAAGCTAGTTACCCTTGTTATCAGCTGATCCAAATACTCTGGATCGGGGTACTCAACATTTGAATCAGTCATAGATTAGTGCCTCATGAGAAGAGTTTTTGCACCAGTTCCAAGATCCCTTGCAAGCTTTAGAAAAGAGACCTTCCTGCTCAATGCTTAAAAGCCTCCATCATCAGTAACAGTTCACGTTGTATTCAGTACCGTGCCTACCTTGCCAATGGTGGTTACGTTATTGGGGTTTTGTCTTCCTTTTGCCATCTACATTCACAGTGTCTCATTTTCTCTCCCTATATCCTTGCAGAAAAAATTGGGCTTAGGGAGCTTTCATATCTCTGGATTCTTTGAAGGAAGTCTCTTCCAGATTTCAGGATACACAAACTGCTCAAGCGCATAAAATCTGCTGTCACATTACCAGTTCCGCAATAATTGCTAGAAATCTGTCTACCAAAGGCAATGTGATCATCTCCCAAACAGAACACACATCAAGCCAACAAGAGGGATGAATCTGTTTTGTTCGAAATGTACGTGGAAACACAAGAAACCCTTTACCTAGAATGTTAGGACTGTGTGAAAGTCCTAAAACTCTTCATACTCTACTATTAATGCTAATGGAAGCAACTGTTTCACATCAGTTTTAAATCAAGCATTGCTAAGCACTCAAGAACCACACTAATCTGAGCACCTCAAAAAATAGTTACTACATGCTAAATAAGTATTCCTTCTTTCAAAATGGGTTAGTGTGCTATTATTGTGAGTTGGCAGTCATCTCTGTATGAAGAATAATAGTAAATCAGTTGTCTTAAGAACTGTAACACTTTTAAGATCCATCTTCTCTTCTGGCTGGTCATTTTAATGACAGTCCTTTTTAATAAACATCAGCAGATTATCCCCTGAGGCTCTCAGAAGCCAATGTGCTTCTGAAGCAGGCTGGTAATTTTATTGATGGGGTAGACTTAACTTCACTTTGCAAAGGGACATCAGACAACCCGTGACAACATATGCACTGTACAATATACCCCAAAAGCTACTTGGAGATTTCCTGGCCCTTCAAGCAACAGTTGTCATTACAGACACAGAGACTTAGTCTGAAGGATTTTCTTCTAAGCAGGTAGTCATGTAAAGCTCAGAAAACGTTAAGATTACATTTTCTCCCAAGGAAGTGTGCAGTTTCACAAAACAAATGTCAAAGCAACTAACTGGTGCTCTGCTTCAAATGAAGGTCTCATGCCAGAATGTCAATCAACTTCAACATCATATCCCTCTCACTAAATGATGCACTCATGGAAGAAACTGTGCATATGCATTGACAGCAGAGCTTCTGCTGCCAATTGGTCCATTTTATGACAGTAATTATAATAATAATAATAATAATAAACATAAAAAAAAAACTGATACTTTTTATTGTTAGAAAATCTTCCTGACAAATGGCATCACATTCTATCCCAGCCCAAAAAAATCATGTATGGCTAGGAGACTCTAAAAATTATCCAGTTTTACTTACAGAGGTACAGAAAAAAGGACAGTTGACCAGACATTCAGTCTATGGATATTTTTACCCTTGGAGCATCCTTGTGGATGGCAGCGAAGGGGTAAATTTGAGCCAGGAAAAAAGGGGTGGGGTATGGTTTGAAGTCATTGCTCTCACTTTTGTCTATGCTTCTTGCTATCCAAATCTATTTTTATTGGCAATAAACAAAACTAATTTTCTTTAAGTTGAGCCTGTTTTGCCCATTACAGTAACTGGTGAGGAATCTTCCTGTCTTTATCTCAATCCATGAGCTTTCTCAGCCTATTTTCTCCATCTGTCCCATGGAGGAGGGGGATTGAGAGTGGTTGGGTGGACATTCGGCTGCTTGCCAAAGCTAACCCACCACACATTTCTAAAAGGTAGCAGCTGTCGGCATTTTAGTGGCTGCACCATTTTAGTGGCTCCAGTGCAGGGCCAAACCAATCACCCAATGTTAGGAAGAATGTCTGCCAACAGCAGAAGGCCTTTTGAAGGCCTTGTGCACAATGTTTTCTACTGACTTATATCATTAGATGATTCTAAATGTCGGGTTTTTCCAAGGAAGAAAAGCAAGATAAGCACATCCTATCCAGATTCTAACAAGGATCACAATGTTACAGAAGACCTAGTCCTTAAAGCCAGTGGGTTTTGAATCCTCTATTACTCTGTGTACTCTCAACAAGAGTGTCAATGAATTCAGTGCAATGAACTTTTACATTATTATAATCAGGAAAATATTAATATTTATAAAGGTAACCATTGTAACACCAGTGTTAGCCAATATTTTGAAGCCTCGGGAAAAGTTATTTATAAATGACATAATTTAGCCACACACAATCGCTTGATGTAACACCAATTTCTAAAGCTGTTACAAGTGTTGTCTTAAATAAGCAGCATTTTTACCTTGTTTCTGTCCTGGGTATCCACCTCTCCAGGTGCCATATGTTTTAGCAACAAAGCTAAACATTTGGGGCTTTTGTGACGTGTAGTTAAATGTAATGGTGTCATATCCTCCAAGTCCTTCTGCATCCAGTTCCCTCTACGAGCCAGTAAAAGTTTCATGAAGCGGTAATTTCCCTGGATAAGGAAAAACAGCAGAAATTTATTCCAATTTATCAAATCAAATGATGATACTGTTTCGATATATTTACTGATGTATTAAAGTGCCTAAAAATTGCACCAAAACTGCTCTAAGTTTTGGAAATAGCCAATGAAGATTTTTTTGTTAAAAAACATTAACTCTTGGTTTTTAAGGCTGTTTTGCTACTTGGTATTAGATATGTATCTTCCATTAGCAGGGTTGGTAAGAGAGGGGTCAGTAATATTGAAAATTCTGCAATATTGACAGAGTTTCTTGATAGTTTAACCTCAATAAACATCATGTAAAAACTGAAGATCATTACACGCTGGTTTCGGCAAAGCAGACAGTTATCAGATGAGGAATAAAACTAAACATGAAGAAAGATTATGATTTTCAAAATGAAATGTTCATCTGAAGGAGCAACAAATACATGGAAGAGGGATTGTTTCTTACATTTTTAAATTTGTAAC
Source organism: Chionis minor (assembly GCA_013398295.1). Taxonomy (NCBI): domain Eukaryota; kingdom Metazoa; phylum Chordata; class Aves; order Charadriiformes; family Chionidae; genus Chionis; species Chionis minor. The sequence continues at coordinate 164,231 of VZSF01004652.1, forward strand.
TGTGTATGAGTTTTGATTTATGGTATGCATGAGAAATGGATGGGACAGCTAGATTTGTAACACATTTAAAACACTTAACACTCTGGATTTGCCAGGTTTTCAAAAGAAATAATGTAGAAATGCTTCTGTGACTAGTAACTGAGGGTGGATCCCAAAGAAAACAATACGGTTTTATTTCTCAAATCACTGAAAAGCCAGTCAAAAATTAAAGTTATAATCACACAACCAAGAAGAACCTGCAGTGATTTACAGTATAGCCAGCCTCGACTTGTTACTGCCCCTTGCCTGGAGGTTATTTTCCATATAACAGAGATGCTACATATGACATTTTGATACTTCCACTTCAGTACAAAGTCTATTGGGTTTTTCAAACTACCTTCAGCAGTTAAGTTTCAGTNAATAATAATAATAAACATAAAAAAAAAACTGATACTTTTTATTGTTAGAAAATCTTCCTGACAAATGGCATCACATTCTATCCCAGCCCAAAAAAATCATGTATGGCTAGGAGACTCTAAAAATTATCCAGTTTTACTTACAGAGGTACAGAAAAAAGGACAGTTGACCAGACATTCAGTCTATGGATATTTTTACCCTTGGAGCATCCTTGTGGATGGCAGCGAAGGGGTAAATTTGAGCCAGGAAAAAAGGGGTGGGGTATGGTTTGAAGTCATTGCTCTCACTTTTGTCTATGCTTCTTGCTATCCAAATCTATTTTTATTGGCAATAAACAAAACTAATTTTCTTTAAGTTGAGCCTGTTTTGCCCATTACAGTAACTGGTGAGGAATCTTCCTGTCTTTATCTCAATCCATGAGCTTTCTCAGCCTATTTTCTCCATCTGTCCCATGGAGGAGGGGGATTGAGAGTGGTTGGGTGGACATTCGGCTGCTTGCCAAAGCTAACCCACCACACATTTCTAAAAGGTAGCAGCTGTCGGCATTTTAGTGGCTGCACCATTTTAGTGGCTCCAGTGCAGGGCCAAACCAATCACCCAATGTTAGGAAGAATGTCTGCCAACAGCAGAAGGCCTTTTGAAGGCCTTGTGCACAATGTTTTCTACTGACTTATATCATTAGATGATTCTAAATGTCGGGTTTTTCCAAGGAAGAAAAGCAAGATAAGCACATCCTATCCAGATTCTAACAAGGATCACAATGTTACAGAAGACCTAGTCCTTAAAGCCAGTGGGTTTTGAATCCTCTATTACTCTGTGTACTCTCAACAAGAGTGTCAATGAATTCAGTGCAATGAACTTTTACATTATTATAATCAGGAAAATATTAATATTTATAAAGGTAACCATTGTAACACCAGTGTTAGCCAATATTTTGAAGCCTCGGGAAAAGTTATTTATAAATGACATAATTTAGCCACACACAATCGCTTGATGTAACACCAATTTCTAAAGCTGTTACAAGTGTTGTCTTAAATAAGCAGCATTTTTACCTTGTTTCTGTCCTGGGTATCCACCTCTCCAGGTGCCATATGTTTTAGCAACAAAGCTAAACATTTGGGGCTTTTGTGACGTGTAGTTAAATGTAATGGTGTCATATCCTCCAAGTCCTTCTGCATCCAGTTCCCTCTACGAGCCAGTAAAAGTTTCATGAAGCGGTAATTTCCCTGGATAAGGAAAAACAGCAGAAATTTATTCCAATTTATCAAATCAAATGATGATACTGTTTCGATATATTTACTGATGTATTAAAGTGCCTAAAAATTGCACCAAAACTGCTCTAAGTTTTGGAAATAGCCAATGAAGATTTTTTTGTTAAAAAACATTAACTCTTGGTTTTTAAGGCTGTTTTGCTACTTGGTATTAGATATGTATCTTCCATTAGCAGGGTTGGTAAGAGAGGGGTCAGTAATATTGAAAATTCTGCAATATTGACAGAGTTTCTTGATAGTTTAACCTCAATAAACATCATGTAAAAACTGAAGATCATTACACGCTGGTTTCGGCAAAGCAGACAGTTATCAGATGAGGAATAAAACTAAACATGAAGAAAGATTATGATTTTCAAAATGAAATGTTCATCTGAAGGAGCAACAAATACATGGAAGAGGGATTGTTTCTTACATTTTTAAATTTGTAACTGTGTATGAGTTTTGATTTATGGTATGCATGAGAAATGGATGGGACAGCTAGATTTGTAACACATTTAAAACACTTAACACTCTGGATTTGCCAGGTTTTCAAAAGAAATAATGTAGAAATGCTTCTGTGACTAGTAACTGAGGGTGGATCCCAAAGAAAACAATACGGTTTTATTTCTCAAATCACTGAAAAGCCAGTCAAAAATTAAAGTTATAATCACACAACCAAGAAGAACCTGCAGTGATTTACAGTATAGCCAGCCTCGACTTGTTACTGCCCCTTGCCTGGAGGTTATTTTCCATATAACAGAGATGCTACATATGACATTTTGATACTTCCACTTCAGTACAAAGTCTATTGGGTTTTTCAAACTACCTTCAGCAGTTAAGTTTCAGTCAAGGACCAGTAACAGCTGGAGCAATAACTCATTAAAGCAAAACATCTGGATCTAACTTGCGTGATCATGTTTTAAACATCCCTATTCTTTCCCCACTCTAACTTTTAACCTTTTGTAGAGTAAAAAGGAGTGTGCTGTCTCCCAGTTTTGCTCACTGTCTCCTACTGTTTCCCCAAATATTAGTTTTTGCCAATTTCACATCTTGACAGTTCAAGTAAAAGTATGAATTACCCATAAATATAATGAAAATAGAAAGCTCAGAAGAGAAGAGAAATTGTACTCATTCCCCCCACTCAGGGAAAAGCCGCAACATTTAGTGAAGCTTCATTAGACAGTGTACACAGAAAGGTGACACTCAAATCAATAGAAGTCATGTCTTTGGATTCTTCTGCTCATGGAACTACCTGAAAATCAACATATAGCAGTCTGCTACAACTCTTTTATAAATCTTGTACATTAACTTAGTCCCTTTAGGCTGTCTTTGGAAAAACAATGGGGAAAAAAAAGGTAGCCATGTAGAAAAATGTGCTAATGAATGGAGGCACTTCTGTATATCTTAAGACTCTGAATTGCAAATCACTTTGTCAGCAGAATGGTAGGGTGGAGATGGGCCAAAGAATGCCTGAGGCCCCCACAGTATCCTGTGCCAGGGCATTAAAATATTCCAGTTTCCTTTTCCATAGCAGCCGTAAACATTGGCAAGGCAGATTTTATATATGTTACTGTGCTGCTCTTTGTCTAATAAAAATGGAAGAGTTGTGCTTTATGTGGGCAGAAAGGATTTCACCAAGTACGCCTAAAATAAATGAATATGACTTTTTTTTTTCCTGCTACACTGTTTTATTTTAAAATACAAAACAGGGAAAGCAAATCATGGATGAACTTAGCTAAAATAACCTCTTCCTGCTTGTACAGTTTATCATCATTGGTCGTTGCTCTTTAGTGAAAGCCTACAAGAAAAGCCTGCCAAAAACCTTACCACAAACCTGCCTGAAAACGCAAACTTCCCTTGCCAGACACAGCATGGCTACTGTACTCTTTAACAGCATCCATGAGTACTGACTGAGTAATTGTCTTTCTTCTGCTGGGTGTCAGGGGAAGCATAACCTTAGGATTTTTGTCCCTTTAATACACAGACACGCATCAAGGCATCTACTGAAGTACAGAGGGAAAACAGCATAATGTCTGCATAGCTACTAACCCACGCAGAACGCACTCCAAATGAGCTCATAATAAATTTGGGAATGAGTTAGGGATGAGAAAACTCCTCATTATTGCCATTATATTTTACAGGTGAACATAAGAAGGATTTGCAAAATTAATTAAAAAAAAACAAGCAAAAAATTGTAGTGTATCATGATGTGGTTGTGAATTAGACTGGGGGAAGACAACATTAAATAACTTGAGAGAATATTAGTCTTGGAAGAAACATAGCTGCTTTTCTCCAACACAGAGGATAATGCATTCGGTTTGTTTTCAGTATTTCCTGCTTAATGTGCATGCATACACATGAAAGAAAAAAATATTGATTTTCTCTTGTTGATGGATACTTATTGGAAGATTTACAAGTATATTGTGCTTTCTGAATGAATTCAGTTGAAAAGGAGAGTCAAAGTTAAAATAATACATAAAACTAAGGAAACATGCATTTTTATTATTAGTGTTTCTTTCCCTATACTGTATTTTATTTTTGCTGTTACACATTTTTCCACCAGTTACTACTATACTATTCTGTTGCATGCTTAGCCACCAACATATCCCTCTCCTTTGGAGATGAATCTGTAATAAATCCCCTTATTCTGAAACACAAAAAAGTCTGTTTCTTCAAAATGATTTAAGATTTTTTTTAACACACTACCACAGAAAACACTTGTACTTATATTACTTATTTGTAATGATCCTGTTCCTGCTCTTACTTCTGACTGCTGTTCTTTTCTTTAGTAATACTATGAATGTTGCTGTGTTCCTTTCACTTGTTAGAAAATAATACCATCCCTATTAATGACAAGGGAAAATTTCCCCACCTTCAGCTGATTACTGCTTAAGTTTGTAAATGTGCAATGTATCAACATTTCTTGAAGGCAGATTTAATTTAGGCCTTACTGGAGGGCAAAGTATGCTTAATCTGAAGAACAATTACTAGCCGAATTCCTTCATTTTTATAAAATTCTGGTGTATAACAAGTTTTTAAGCTTGCTAGTTTTTACTCATAGAAAATGCACTTGATTTGGCTTAAAGATTCCTGGGCAGCCTGAAGAACTTTGGGTCAGTCCTTGGTGTCTCAACATTGCTAGTGACTCTAAAATGATTCTATTATACTATCAGCAAACAGGATTAAATACTGGCACAGAAAACTCAGTTACTGGTAGCCAAAATTTACTATTTCAATGCTGATTCTTAAAATTCCTTCGTATTCTATTAAAATTATTTTAACTAGAAGACTCAACTCTATGCAAACTACAGCATAGTTTCACAGAACAGCTGTCAACTAGCTTCAGCGTAATTAGAAGAAATACTTCTGCTATTGCAAAATTTCAGCCACATATACTAACTGCAGTGGGGTATAACACATTTTTTGGTAGACAGATAGTTCAATAAGCAATCATTGCTCTGCCATCAAGTAAAGACTTTGAAGAAAGTTCTGGACCCCAGGATTAACTGCTAAGCATTCAGAAAATACTTTTCTTTTCCTGAATGTTTCAATAGACAAAAGACTGATGTGAGAAACTTTGTAGTCGGAATCAATACATTTTCCAAAATTCAGAATATCCCTGAAATTGAAAAAGTTATCCCCAAAATTGCAAATTCATTCAGGAAAAAAAACCTATCTAGTATTTTCAATATGACTCTATGGCCAGGAACAGGTTCCAGTGGAAACTTGCCAGTAAACTCTTTTCTACCTGCTTTTCCTGGCCTACAAAGTAATGTGTTTGTTTCTTCATCTGTGTAAAGCAGCTTTTTCAACCTATGCTCTCAACTCCTGTTGATGGAGTGGGAGTGAGAGAGCAGCTGGGTGGGCATCTGAAACCAGGTAAGGTCAATCCACCCCATACAGTCACCTAAGGGACAGACTAAAGAAATAACGAGCTCTGTACTGATTACAGTGTTGTTACAATTCTAATCACAGGTTGACACTGAAATTACTGATGGTGGTATTACCAGTGCACTAAAAACATCAGCCTCACAATTCTCACCACGCCACTCTATGCAGCCCGGCACAGTCCTGCTCCAGGTCACCTAGTGCCTCTGTTTCAAACACTGCCTTAGAACTTGGCCCGTGGTACCTTCACTCAGCAGTAGGAAGATTAGGGAAGGAACATTTCTTTTTCCATTCCTTGGATCAATGGCAGCCCTCTTCTTCCCTAGCAAACTAATGGAGAACAGAAGATCTAGTATGTGACCAAACCTAACATCAGCATATGGGTATAGGGAAAAAGAGGGATTCCAGCATTCCTTAGAAGCCACTCTAACATCTAAAGTCCTTCTAGGCCAGGTTTCAGCCTTCCCCAAACAAATAGGCAGACACAGGTTCCTACTGGTCCATTGTCCAAAACAGTTTAATTTACTGCAACATTTACAGTAATCATATTTTCATATTACTGTTGGGAACGTTTAAATAATGTTACCCACCTCTACTAGCTGGCACTCTGGTAACACGTAGCACAACAGACCAACCAACCCAACTTAGAAAACACTACCATAAAAATACAGCTGTGCAAATATTCCAGCACCAAAAAGGTAAAAGATATTTTGGCAGACATTTTTGTTCCCTGCATGATATCTAGCAGTATAAGAAAGATTCAGAGTTGTTAATAGATTTTTTTAAATTTACCTTTTCAATACATGTAGATGATTTAATACATTCCAAGACACATTGTTAAAGCCTGAATCTTAGACTAACACAGAACTAACAACAAATTGCTGTCCTTAATCCTGTTTCTTGTCAGAGGTTTTATTCTTCATGTAAGCAAAATTCTTCCAGAGATTTCTCAGCATACACAAGTGGTAACCTCCTTAACAGGTGACAGGGTATTCTCTCCTAAACTGTGAGATACCATGCATGTTCCCTCTGAGACACAGACAGCTTAACTTGCCAGCAGAGAGGTCACGTACAATACTCCGCTACATTTCATAGAATCATAGAATGGGTTAGGTTGGAAGGGACCTTAAAGATCATCTAGTTCAAACCCTCCTGCCATGGGCAATGACACCTCCCACTAGACCTGGTTGCTCAAAGCCCCATCCAGTCTGGTCTTGAATGCTTCTAGAGATGGGGCCTCCACAACTTCCCTAGGGAACCAACCTGTTCCAGTGCCTCATCGCCCTCAGAGTGAAAAATTTCTTCCTGAGATCTAATCTAAATCTACCCTCTTCCAGTTTAAAGCCATTACCCGTCGTCCTATCACTACATGCTCTTGTAAAAAGCCCCTCCTCATCTTTTCTGTAGGCCCTCCTTTAAGTACTGCAAGGCTGCTATAAGGTCTCCCCAGCACCTTCTCTTCTTCAGGCTGAACAACCCCAACTCACTCCACCCGTCCTCACAGAAGAGGTGCTCTCATCCTCAATCATCTTTCGTGGCCCTCCTCTGGACCCGCTCCAACAGGTCCATGTCCTTTTACATTTGGTAGAAGCCTGGCAACATCAGTAATGGCAGTTGGGATCACTGCTCAGCTATCAGGAGATAAACAAACAGCAACTGCAATTAATACTTAGTAGGAACATCTTAGTTCCTCTTCTCTTACCTGACTAAAATCTGATGGGTTTCTGATTCAGAATTGAAAAGAAACTGAGTACAGTTCCTGTAAAATTTACAAAATTTTCTTTCTATGAAATGAAAGTCTAAGTCTGTAATATCAATAGGGACATTTAAAGTAATGTCATATAAAATACATAAATGTAAAAACCTGGGTTACTGACTGTTGTTATGTAAAATAAAACACCATCTGAAACGAGGGGTCATTACCATCTTAATACCAAGTGTGCATATATTGAAACTAAGTTGCAACACAGATGTCTTCTGCATAGTCATCAAGTAGATAAGGGTCCAAACACTTTTCCAAACTACACCAAAAGACAGTAGACAAACACACTTAATAGAATAGGAACCAACCTTCTTAATTAGCTAATATTCTTTCTCTTTACATTACTGCCATCTTATATGGCTTAAGCCTCAGTAAACTGACATCCCTCTCCTGGATCAGATGTGGTTCTAGAAGAAATGGGAAGGATAAAGGGAAGGGGGAAATAAAAATTATTTCATCTAAATCCTAAATGAATGACAACATATCAGTTTCACTGTAGTCCAGACTGCCATTTATCATGCACTGGCAACCAGGAAGATTTTCCAGAATCCCAAACAAAGTTCTCCTGGGCACATAATGATGGATGACACAAGTATTTTGCGTAGCAAACTTTTAAGTATTTCAGAGACATACAAGCTTGCTTTAATGAGTTCACCTGGGTTCTAGAAACATTCTGCTGATGCGCAACAGAGCTCTGTGAAAATTTATTTCCCTTCTCATCCCACTATTTCTTGGTGAGTTAACTCGGTCATTATATAAACATGTGCTTCCTCCAACCCTGTAGCGCAGATATTCCTCTGAGGTTGCACTTTTCATCTTTGGATTTTAAAAACATAATACATAAGCAGGTAAATACAAAGCCATTTTAAAAAGGGAGAAACTGAGCTGTACAAGATGAGGCTATGAGTCAGAGGAATATTTGCACCTCTCCAAGCATCAAAAAGCACATCCATAGATAGGCTACCATCACCTTGTCACGAGTGGGTTAAGAGGGGCCAACACATATAGAAAAATTGCTTATTTCCCTAGTCATTGCTGAGACCGCATTTTCAAAAAGTATAAAAATTCTGATCCATGTGAAACACTGAACATGAATTGAAAGACTGATTTGTAATAATTTATAATGTAGCTCACATGAGCCGACTACTGACCACACAGCTACGCTTGGTTTTCGGAGTACCTACAATAGGCTCGTGAAGATTTATTTGACTGTAAGGGTTGCTAGAGAACTAGCAAAAAGGCAGCCCAGCATCTCTCTATAGCCTCCTGGTAAACACGGCAGGGGTGATTAAAAAGAATGCCAAGCTGTTAAACCGTGAAGATGCTACTTTGGCTCCAATTCAAAATTACATATCTGCTTTCCCAGTAGTGGGAACAGACATATCAAAAGAAAACAAAACAATTTTAAAGCAATCCTTTACAAAGGAGGGGATTTTTAAGGGCTCTTCATTGCCGACAGTCATAAGCCCTGAAGGTGCAGTCAGGCCATACATTTCCAGCAGAACAGAAAGCCTTAGAAATATTTACAGATAAACCACAAATTAGGAACTGAAGGTTAAAATTGACCCTCTAGATTACTAAATCCAATACTCCAGCACCATAGGAGTAAAGACATCTAATCCTTTTCAAAAAATTCCTGGAGATTTCTTTTAAGTGGAATTACAGTGTTCTGGATCCCCCCATTTCTCTCAGTTTTGGGTTTTTTAACACACACACACATACACACATGCTTTTTTTTTTTGGTTTTTAATCTCAATAACAAAGGATGAGCCCGACATGCCCCCCAAAATATTGTCAGCTCTCTGCACGCATTCTAGTTTGAACTCATTTGTTTTGAACACAAGCAAGCAGAGACTATAGAGCAGAAGAGGTCCCACTAAGTAGCTTACTGAATGGCAATGACACTTGTCTATTGCTAATGCAAATATCATGTCAGATACACCAAAAACTGCGTTTCTCTCATCAGTTAAGTACATTATCCAATCAATTAGCACAATGATGTCCTTCTCAGTCGTTTTCAAATAATAAATTCATCATACATAGAATAAATTGTTCAACCTTCCCGACTTGCATTATGAACCATCGTATTTTCAACCATTTCAATTACTTTCAGTGTTCTCATACTTTTGGTGTCCCAGACACTCCAATCCTGTCTTTGACTCACAATAACACCTAATCTTGTGTCACTCAGAAGCATCCTTAGAAAAAGCACTACTTTTGATGCTAAATTTGATAATGAAAAATATTGACTAACACTAGATTCAAGTGCAACTGATGAGGAATTCCAATATACTCCTTCTGATCTTACAGTTCATGTTTCAACTGTATTTGATTCCAGCTCATTATCAAATTCTTTACCATACCCTTATATTTTGTGTCCTAATTTCCCATTTAACTTGCAATTTTCCATCTAGCACTATAGTAAATATTTTCAGAAAGGCAATCAATCTCTTGAATTCATTTCTAGAAAATCAGCTAGCAAAATGCCCAGGTAGTCTTGAAGAACCTACTGCTGAGAGTGTGGTACACATTTCATCCGATTTTCTATTTATGTTTACGTATTTATCTCTTAGAAACTGATTTTAAACTCTTGCATGCTACTGAGGTCAAATAAGTCACTTCAGCTATTTTTCTTCATTAAAACACTATTTACAGTATTCAGAAACGTTACTGAATACCCCAAATTCTGCAATGTTACGATTCCCAAAGAATGTTTCATTGATTAAAACTCTTTTGTGTCTTGTCCCTTGCTGTTTCTCTACTGTTAAGAACAGATTTATCAAAATCGGGCATTAACTATTGACCACAGCTCCTGACAGAGAGAACCCGCAGTAACTAAGCCTGGCGAGCCAGCGCACAGACGACTGTGGGCAAGTGGGAAAAACAAAAGTCCCCACAAAAGCCGAAGCGCAAAGGTCGACCTGTTTAAAGGGGCACATTCAAAGACAACAGAGAAGGAGTAACAGTGCAGCAAGTCCACCATCCATGACAGTAGGGATTTTGGAGATCTGATAATTATACATCCCACCATAGTTTAATAATTTATTAGCTTATTAAATTTTGATTTTTGAAATATATTCATTATTAATTAAGCAGCACTTATGTAAGACATTTTAGCACAATTTTCTCAGTACTCTTTTGTAAAAAGAGAGACTATTTAACAATCAATAACTTCTCAGAGAAATATAATACATAATTCTGTTATTTTTATTCTTTTACAAACACAACACTAGAAAATTATTATAGTTAAATTAACTGCAAAGTTAAAACAGGTCTGCTTTTCTAATACTACACAATTGTAACATTGGCAGTGATTATACTTTCCTTGTCTTTAAATATTATTCATGTTTTAATTTTTCTTTTTATATTAATAAATCATATTTAATAAAATATACCTGGGTACATAACAACAGCCTGAGACCAGGAATACAAACTGTATCATAGGTTATAACCTATATATTCACTCTTGTACACTGCTCCTTTGGTTTAGCCCCAGTCTGGAGGGAAACAAGACCTGGAAAAATGTACGGAAATTTAGTGTGATACCAGGCCACCGATCTTCTTTTCCAAAGCAGCACATTCTGCCCCAAATATACTAGCTCTTATTCTAAGATAACAAAAAAAGTGCAATAGATTGCTATGATTTTTTAAGAGTCAGATTAAATACTACACCTTTTAAACCCAGGATTCCTTAAAAGTAAACAGGATTTACATGAAGTTTAATTGTTGCTCATGCCTGAAATACAAAATTATCTATACTTCAATAGTGACACAGAAGTTTCTGAAGTCAGTATAAATCTATTCATTGTCAAATAGTAAGTTGCATTGTTCACTCAGACACTCACTGGGGTAAAATATGAACAACGTGAATGGAATTTAGATTTTACCTTAAAATGCAAGCAGAATATAGCAGCCACTTTGCACTACATTAGCACATTTTGCCAAAAGATTAGCACAGAAGTTGAGAACAGCTCTTTGCTGTCAGATGCTTTCAAGAAGCAGTGAAAGTCAAAAAACTTGAACTCTTTAATTGCTAGCTAAGCTTTTAAAAGATAAACATATCCATGAGCTTCCCCTTTTAAAACAAAAATGGCAACTGAATTTAACCTGCTTATGTTCACAGAGTAGAAATGGCTGTCTTTGGCCTACTCACTCTTACAGAAGATAATCTTACTATATACACAAACACACATACTCTCTCTCTTTCAAGCAAGCAGGTGCTGAAGAGAAGATGCTTCACCCAACAGATCAGCTTGGTCACAAATTTTCAAAACCCGAGAACTTTAATAATTTTGGAAAGAAAAGGGGCTGTGCACAAGTTTTCTTCAGAGGTTGTTTCATCTATTAGTATCCCTCTGAGAAGAAGTACATTCTCAGAAAATCAGAAACAGCTTGAAAGGGAGCATATGAAGGACTTTCTGCCACCAACACCTGCCAGTTTTAATAGCTTTTCAGGGAACAAACTAAGCACTTAAAAAACAGAAGCTGTGACTATCATACTTCTAATTATATATATATATGAACAGAATACTGCTCCAAAAGCAAATTAAATCCATACATCAAAAGGAGCATTTTGATATGCTTATATTATCAGCTAACTGCCAGAAATCTGACAAGAATTCTTCAGAAGAAAAGTTATTAAAATAGATCCTAGCAAGTAGATATATTAATTAAATTGCAAATAAGAATTATTTAGTTATAAATTAACAACATGTGTTTTGAAAAATTATCTATGCATGAAATAGTGAAACTTCTTGATTTCTAATACAATGAAACTGAATTAATATTGCCTGGTTAAAGCAGCTATAAGCCCTGTGAGAGCTACCCTTTAAATGTATATGACTGCACTGTTCTTGCACTCCCTGAATATTAGTAAATTTTTTTTAACAGTTCCTGAAAAAAATGAAATAAAATCAGTATAGCTACTTAGAAATCAGTATAGTATATATAATACATATAGTTAAAAATCAGTATAGCTACTTAGAAGCTAAATTTCTAGTTAAAATGAGTAAAGTGACCATCAAAATAGCAGGCTGCCTCTCTGGTTATCACGTGTTATATTGCCATATAGGTTCAACCCACACAGTACTCTTATTTGAGCAAAGAAGCTCACGACAAATTTATGTAAAATTTTGAATATGTTTAAATGTTAATACATTTTAATGTCTTTTAGATTTCAATTGCTATATAAAAATATGCAAAATTAGAATTACAGACAAGCTCCTAATACCTTTTTTCCTCATCTCCGCTATAACAAATACGATTTTTATATGTAAACCATGAATAGGGAAGGAAATTCTATTTTATCCATAAATCTTAGCAGCTGGATTAGTCATTCTTTATTAAAACATAGCAGACACAAAAATAGTGTTACTGTTTAATGAAACCACACCAAAAGAGAAGGTGAATAAATCAAATTATTTCATAAATTTTAAATAAGGTGATCGTATTCATCAATCATTGCAAAGTCCTACTGAACAAGTACACGGAAGTGTTTCTATTAAATATAACAGTTGTAAGGACATTCCCAATCCTTTCAAATACTTCCTTCAACCTTTGGGACATACGCTTGGTACACTGGGCAAGAATTAAGACACTGAAGATAATAGTTCTTAGCTCATTTTTTCTGCATTCTGTCTGCTCACCATGGTAGTCTATACTAACTACATTATAAACAAAGTCAGCAGAGGTAGTAGAGAAACTGCTACTTCCTATTCTCTGCACTCCCTAATCAGCTGCCAGATGACAGTCAGACTTGATTTCCACATGCATCTTCCGTAAAGCTGCTGCGGAGTGAATTGAAACAACCCGTCTCTGAACAGACAGATAAAATAATGTAAATTTTATTTATCATTTTTATTAATTACAGGGAGTTAAACCAGTATTTCTTCTAGCTTTGGAACAAATTCAGTCACTGCTGGATCAGTTTAGTTCAAGAAAACTTGAAATCAAGTGTTTAGGTAGTTTTAATTTGAGCAAAACTAAGCACTTAACTCCTTGATTAAAAATGTAACTGAAAAATAAAGGTAAGTAAAAGAAAATCTTTAGGATTATCGTTTTAGACATAACCTTTAACGGTCATCCACTGAACTACAGCTTTGAAAAAGAAATCTTTAAGCTATTTATTATCTCTGCTTTGCCAAGGATGATGCCATGTCTTCTAACAAATCATTGGCCAATTTAAATACGTGACGCTTTGCTAATCCTCTCAAGTCAACCATGGCAGAAACATCCGTGATTTTGACACTGGGTTCAATCTCACAAAGCACCCCTTTAGCAACTTTGTTAGTAGTGTCCTAGACTCAAAAGTAAAACACTCAACTGGAGAGAATCCCTCAGATGGCTGAATGAAAACCTGATTTACCAGTTTCCAAGCTGAGCATGTTCGTCTATCTGGCAAAGCATCTTAGGCAATACATCAGCCAAGAACATCAGTACAGCTTGAGACCGGTTCTGACTATCAGACATTTTGACTGAAAGCAAGGCAGTGTCTGAACTTGGGAGCGCTTCTCCCTAAAGCCTCTTGCAAGATTGGCTTCGATATCTTGGTTTCCATAGGAATAGACAGAACTATCAACTGGCACGCGGTCAAAGAATACAATAGAGAAGACAACTGGCAGGCGCTGTAGAAGCCAAGGTAAAACTCTTTCCCAGCATAAGTTGAAGGAAAATAGGTGTTTGCATCTTAGAGCCTTCGACCTCATTTATCCATGGTCTGTACATGCTCTTTCCGAGTAGTGTTCTCAGCTCTTCAGCTCTGAATTTTATGGTCTACCTACAGAAATTCATGCAAAAAACACTTCAAGGATGAAAATGCAATTAGCATTCTCATTTCCAGTTGATCTCTTCTACTGTTACTGAACTTGTTTTCCTGTAGTGTTCTTTTGAAGTCATTCAGGCAGAAGTACCCACAACACTCCATCTCTGGCGATTCACAAGAAAACCCGAGACACATCATCCACATTTACAGGATCACTGCCCACCTCTTCATAAAGAATCAAAGACTAAGTTTTCAAGAAAGATTGTATTTTGAAAAAGACTGTGATTTGAAAGATTCAGCAGCATGTACTGACACCCCTCACCCCCAAATACAAGTACTGGAAAATAAAGCCATTAAGATGAAGAAAAATAATGTAGTAAGTTGAACAGTCTTGATCTAAGAGTAATGCTAAAAAACTAAGAAAATACACCCCTGAAATATAGCTTTCTTTTCAAAACTGACCTTTTCATATATTCACATTCTTCTCGAATCCTAGTAAAGTTTTGATTTATAAATAGTAGCATATTTATAAAAGTGTTCTTTCAATTTTCAGTGATTATCTATACGTCTCACATACCTGGTATTCTGCAGATGGCCAAATCTTTTATTGCTTAGTTATACATACATTAACTAACGCCTCCTAAACTTCCCACCTCTCTTCCAGAAACATAAGACAAGTTAGGACAGTTGCTCAAAAGCATTTCAGCAAGAAAAAAAAAAATCCTACATAATCTGCTTACACAGAAATTTTTAAATTGTACAAGATCATACTTTAAGAGGACAAACCTACATTTAGACAGACTCCATATTATTTTCCATTATTCTAGATGTGTTTCTATGCTGTGTCCAGATTTCTTTTTTAAAATCTAATTAAAATGTTATAAAGAACAGTATTGATAGAATTCTACCTAACAAACCAAGTTCTCAGTAACAGCTACAAGTCCAATCACAAATTCTCACTTTTTGTCCCAATTCTGTGCAGTACTGTTTCATTCTTCAAGCAAACTAATTGCCATTGCTACTCAGCATCGCTCTGGCCAGTGCTGTGCCACTACTGCCTCGTATTTCTTACTTGCACCCCTTCAAGGGCTTGTGCATGTGATGGCCTTGCAGACTCCTGGCAGGAACAATGCCTGCAAAATGAAAACTTTTCATATACACTTATCATTAAGCCTATCTTCCCAGAATTTTGTTCTTAGCTGCTGTTTCATTTGAAAATAAAGCCATGTCTTTTAAATGATTTAAAGTATATTTCAAACATCTTGAGTCCTATAACAAGCAATTGTATGAAATAATTACAAAACTACATACCAAATTCTGGTTTATGAGAAAAGTTCGCCAGACACAGGAAAATTTCCAGAACTATTGTAGAATTAGACAGAGAACCCATAATGAAAATAAGCTGCAATAAACGTAGGTCTATCCTTACTTTAAATAATTATTGAGACACCTGAAGCTAATTTTATATAGTGAAATATTTATAGCTTCTACAGACACTACAGTGACGTTTGAGATCTAAAATGACACCAGAATCTACTTACAGTACTGCTAAATAAATTGAAGCCTTAGTAAGCTACTGAAACTACATCCTAACAGTAGTAAAAGTACTAGATTTATTTCTCTTTGTTCAGACTACAGACAGTTAAATAATAATTCAAGCTCGGTGTTTCTTAAAGTCTTCCCAAATCTATACCATACTAACAGAACATTGACAAAACATGTTCTCTGAGTGTGTGTAAGTTTAAGTGTTCCCATGAGAAGGCTCAACATATACAGATGATATTCATAACATAAATCAATATTTCAGTATAAATAATTCATTATAGAAAATGATAGCATTCTTCATTAATTCTTCACTCTTTATTAATAAAAAAAGAAGTATGACAAAAAAGGGTTCCAAACTGCTCTCTACAAAAGGACCAAAAAAATCATAATTTTAATAGGTAAGTTAAACTAATTTTGTGTTTTATGAAATGCTGACATTAGCTGCCACTTTCCAGGAAACGACAGAATTTGCTTATGTAGTTTATACATATCTATTTTGACTTGAGTGTGATTCACCTAATTCTCTTTAATCAACAGTTTAACCAACTGTGGACAGACAAAAAGAGAGACAAATGAAAGATTAGTGCTCCTGGAGTTTGTGGCTGGCCATAAGATCTGAATTTATTTTTCAGATACCTTCTATAGCAATAGCCTTGCATTCTGAAGACATCCTATCTAGTACACTATTGATTCAAATGACAAGCCTGAGCATCAGATTAAGGACATGTCAGACACCTGATAGAAGATTCCTGGAGAATTCAGCAGAAAGGTGTCCTGTTTCAAAATGATCTATTGCTGGTGCTACATTTATTGAAGCGTATGTGGAAACATTTAACAAAAAACTAATTCACTTAAAATTAGAATAAAATTTATAATCGGTGAAAACAAATACTTTCCCTTTTTACTACAGAATACCGGGGAAAAGTCACCTCATTCAAACAGAAATCACCAACCAGCTCACAAAACTGAACTAAACCAACCTGATGAGTTAATACTAGTGATAATCCTGTTTTAATTTGTCAGTGCCAAACCTGGACACAAACAAGTAAGCAGCTTCTCAGTTCCAACAACAATATTCCTTCCTGTAACCATTCAAGATCAGTCGTGAGGTCAGCTGCAGAGGGACAATTAATGCAGGAATGATGTTTTATAAAGGACACTCAAACAGGGAGATGCCTTTGCCTGTAAAGCTATTTTTTAAGGTGCAGACTTGGCAGCCGACATCAATGTCCCGGGAGAAGAGCTGGGCAAGTCTGTCGTGCACTGAGGGATGCCACAATGCTAAACACGCTAAAGGAACAGCAGTAAGTGAAACAAAATGAAATCTATTCAGATATGAACCACAACACTCCAAGTATAGTACCATGTTTAGAAAGAATCACATTTTTAAAATGTGGCCATTAATTTTCACATTCAAAAGCTGGAGAAATTTTCACCTATCCTTTGAATAAAACAAAATGCGAGAGAGGGGACAACCATTTGATAACAGTACGTAGAAGAGACCTAGCAGTTAAAAACCAGGATAATTAAGTCAACTTAAAACAGCCAAACATCAAGCCACATGGAATAACGTTCTGCAGAAAAAGCACTGCTTATGCCTGTACAAGGTAATTGCCACTGCTGGGCAAAATTTTATCTAACTGTCCTAAAGCACGTCTGCGTCCAGTTCAGTTCTAGTCCATCTTCCCAACAAAATATCTGAGTTTAAGTTATGCACCAATATTATTTTTTTAGCTTTACATGGTCACTTAAGATGTTTTTTTTAAGGGCAGGATCACTTTACCTTCTCATTCTTTTAACTGACTTTCTTCATAAACTAATATTTTATTCATTGATATCAGCCTGAAAAATTATTGCTACAGAAGAAAACTGAGAAAAGATCTGAAAAAGTAACACTGGGAAAGTCATCAGCCCAGATACTCTTCTAAATTTTACTCACAAAAGTATGACCGTGAATTTGATAGATGAAAATAAAAATAATTCTACCAGGTGGCTGTACAGATATCATTCCATATGCTATGCAGAATTAGTTCATTTTCACTGGGAAACACAATACAAGCAGGGCTCCTCTATGTTCTGCCATGATGGCTTGCACTTCATTCATATTTTCAAAATCTTTTAGAAAATCACTGCAGTTGGAGACTTTTCTTATTATTCTTAATGAAATCTGAAATGCTTGAGA
Organism: Chionis minor; assembly: GCA_013398295.1. NCBI lineage: Eukaryota > Metazoa > Chordata > Aves > Charadriiformes > Chionidae > Chionis > Chionis minor. The sequence continues at coordinate 182,014 of VZSF01004652.1, forward strand.
TCAAGCCAGCTCAGCAGAGGCACTAATATGATAATACAAGGTATGTTTTGGGGCTGACAATATCCTCTGGTAGTCTGGATCATGAAAGCTTATTTCAAGCACAGGAAACATGCTAAAAGAAGATATAAAGCTAAATGGTGGAAGGGAGGAGAGTTAACAGAGCAAGAAGTAGAGCAGCAATGCAGAGAAGTGAAATTAGATCGTGCTTGAAAATGAGAGAGAATAGTTTGTACAATGAAAATAAGTCAATTAGGTTAATAAAAATAGCTGTGACGTTGGAGAAGAGAAAAAAACCAGCACCAATAGTGATGTTCTAGCTAGACTAAGAAAGGGAGAAAATGGAGAAAATACAGATTATTGCCAGGGCAAGGAAATTGTTTGCGGGGAGGGAAAGGGCAAGGATTTTGGTAGCAAGTATTAGGTAAAGCTCTAGAAATTAAGATACTGAATTATGACATGCTTCTTAACATAATGAATAAAAATAAAGCAGGAACTTGTCAAAAAATAATTTTTCAGAAGAATGGACAGATTTAAATAAGCTAAAAATATAGTTTAAAAATCTTTAAGTAATAAATGGGCCAGGGCTTATTTTATTACCAAGGAAAAGCCCATTTTATCACAGTGCTTCTGTAGCGCAGACTACAACACAGTGTAGAAACACTGGGTCAACTTCATGGATATTGTGGATACTGAAGCCAACCTGGCCACAGAAGCATTATACTTCTCTTGCAGCTCAGCAATCGCAGCTATCTTTGCCACAATTATATCTAGAAAAGTAGGCCATTATCTCAATTCTTCATCTGTCTTCCTATAGTTTACACCAGAAGGTTAAGTGCGATTAAATCAGATTATACAGACTCAAAACTAAATACCAAGATCACAAAGTGAGAGTTGGGGAAGCAATGAAACAAAATCGACAGGGAAACATGCTGCAAGAGAACTAGATTATGAGAAAAATCAGAAGTTTAGTTCTGATAAAGCCTAGACTAGAAAGGTAACTAATTGCAAAAATCAAAGTTATTCAACATGTATGAATCCAAACTCTCACACAAAGATGGGTCTTTGAGAGCATGGCAGCCAATTTGAAAGGGGAAAAAAGCCACTTCCTGACTCGTTAGCCATTGAAGCATGGTAACAGATAAAACGTTGAAGACTTCTGCTTCTGAAATACTCAGACCAATCTACAAAGATAAAACTGAGATTACGGATGGGTTTGCCAGCATTTACAGCAGACCACCAGTAAATACACTGTCATGAGTCCAAATGGCCATCAATAAGCGGTGTAGAACAGAGAGAAGCAACAAGGGATCAATCCAAACCAAAACACCAATAGTAAACCCACTAGTATAGCACAAATGATCAAAACCAGAAAAAAAAATCTATTGAGATTTAAAAATAAATCTAGACGCTTATAAAAAAGAAGAAAAATACAAACTAGTCTTTTTTAAAATTAGCCAATACAAAATAAAGGGCTTCCTCCCCCCCAAAAAAACCCCCCTGCTATTTCAAGGTCATCAGCAGTTAAGGATGTTAGCTCCTTATAAGAGACAGCCAGTTATATAAAGGATAACTGTGGCTAAGTACTATAGATCTCAGGAAAAATATGTTACACAGAGAAAGGAGATACTGGTATGGTTACAGTTAAGACTTGCTTTGAAAAGCAAACAAGACAAAATAAGATGACAAATAAAGAAATCACTATTTTAGTAATTTCATAAACAAACAAATCCTACTTTAAAATCTAGTCCTATTATTTATTCTAGTAAAGTAAATATTTGTACCATGAACCTTCTGAGACATTAACTTGAAAATATTTATTTGTTCTACTAGCATAATGGCTCTTTCCCTGGATTTATCTTTTTTAGAACAATGCAAATCTTTCTCCAAGAAATAGGCAGAGAGCAAGGGATTAAAAGCAACAACTGTACAAAAATACAGATAAAATTCACCTGGCAATTTTACCGCCCAGTGCAGAACTGGAACATAGTACTTATTCTACTTCCAACAACATTGAAACAACTGCTTACATCTCAAAAAACACATTGGAACTATAGGACTGCCAAATCTTTAAATAAAATATTAAAACAAAATATCCAGTCTCTTTATAGCTTCTGCAAAGTGATTCCCTCCATTAGTGGATATTTTCCTCTCTTATGTCATAATCTTTTGCATTTACATTCCCCATCTGAGTAGTTAACTGGCTTTTTCTCAAGACACAGAACCAGTCTGACTCGGTATCACGCTGCCAAATCTGTTTCACACAATTTCTGTCTGTCTGCCTGTGTGCATGTGTGAGAGAGAGTGAGGCACACCACACATCCTCATTAACTGGAGAGATATATAATTAAACAAGAAGGGGTTAAAGCGTACGTTAGCCTGTTCTACTTTTCTATCTGTTACTTTTTAAAAAGCTTTCATATGTCTTCTTCCTTGTTTCTGAAAGCTAACCATCCCTTCTTCCTTTCAGGAAGGCTGACATTTGACAGCTTAACATAGCTGACAGGGTTACCCAACAGCCCACCCTCCCTATTCTCAATCCAATTAGACCTCTAATCCTCCAGATGAAAGGCCCAACTACTCACCTTCCTCATGACAACGACAGCTATTGATTATTTGTCACTACAGCTAACACCTTCTCTGTCGAGGCCACTCTGACAGAAGCAAACCTACCAAATTAGACAGCACTTTATCTGCCCTGGAGGCCAAATGGCACAACAAGTAAAGGCTAATAAATGGTATAAAAATGAACAAATCATAACATTATGACAGGTTGATCGTTGCCAGCAGCTTCACAGCTCAAGCTTGATGCTCCGCTAGACCTGTTCCTTCTCTTTTCTCTTCCACTCGTGCTCCAACTTTGACTGAATTAAAGGCCAGAACAATTAAGGCATTTGACCAGCAAAGATAAGCTAGGATAGAAGTATCATCAAGGGACACAAATGTCAATAGCAGACTACCGTTTGTCAATAAAAACATTCCAGAGATGCAAATGCTTATGACTCTGCTCTCCACTAGGCTGTACTGACTCCCTTTGTACAGAGCTCTTCTCAAGGCCAGGCACAAACTCCAGGAAAATTAACCCCAGAAAACCAAGATTGAGCTGGGAAGCGTTCTTATCAGGCAAGGATTTGCATCATTAAAAAAGGAATCCCAATATCGAGCTACATGACAGAAAGATGTTACCGTTGTTACTCCATTTAATATCTACAAAATTTTCCTTTCTTTTTAGTGGAGTGATACAAGCCAGGAAAATAATCATTTGAATTTATCATTATAAATTTTCTTCAATTGTTTCTCAAGGAAAAATGTCTCTTTCTAGAACAATGTGCAGCATCTAGTAACATAAGACCTCACAAGTCACATCACTCTAAGGCAAACTGAAAAGCAGCAACGACATTTATTATTTTTACATTGCTACTACCCAAAAACATTAACAGCGAGATCAGAGGCACAGACCCTGAACTGCAGCTGTTTAATGCAACAAATGACAGGAAGAGAACATTAAAAAAAACCCCAAAATAAGACACCACAACCACAGCAACTTCATTAAGATCATGCAATCGCAAGAATAATGTGAGTAAAAATAAATAAGTTCTTGAAACAGTTAAAAAGCAATTAGTAATGTCCTGCCATCGTTAATTAGTTGATTCCTCAACTACACCAAAAAGAATGTATTTTCCAGCAAGGGATTCCTACGCTTCTGAAATTACTTACTAACAATAAAATATTATATCAAATTACATTAAAACTTAAATAAAATAAAAGGATCTTTAGTTAAAGACTACATAAGACATGAATATCTGCTATTCTACTTTGGAAAAATCTACAGTTTAACTGAAGAACATACTCCCGTGCAACATGTAGGTTGTACAGATAGAGGAAACTACAAGCCAATGCAATATAATACTATTTTAAAAACCCTATACACTGTAAAAGGATTTATTCAGTAAAAAAAATAAATAACCAAATTGTATAGTATTTGTCCTCAGGCTGTTTTATCTTCTTAGGTTTACAAAATACTCTTGGGGATGAACACATATTAATCGTTTCAATCACACGCAGATGATTAAACTCTTTAAAAGATAGGCAGCAATATCACAAAATGTAGATGTTTAAATGAAGACTTTGGCAAAGAGATCTCTTAAGATAACTATTGCTCAAAGGAAAACAACCTACAGGACATTTAGGCAAGTTGGGTCTCACAAAACTCAAGCAAACTGGTAAAAATACTGAAAAGTTGAAATTGTGTATCATATTTCTAGGAATAAATCTACATTATTACTACCCTGCTCTACAACGTGCTATAAATATAATAAATCACTGCAAAGAGGAGACAAACACTTTAATTTTCAAATAATGTAGCATCCCATTTAATAAATATGCTTTCGTTTGAAATGAAAAAAAAACCCAACAACCTGGTTTTAATACCATTCTGTCCTTCCCAAACCCAGCTGAGTTCCAAACCCCCAGGCCTGAGCACCACCCGCAGCACCCACCTGTGCCGAAGGAGTCCCCTAGCGGCGCACCCAGCCCGGACCTCCACACCCAGGAGGAGCTGAGCAAACTTGCTCCAAACCCTTAGTCACACAAAGCCATTTATGCCTATTCTGGCAACAGTCAGTCCACGGTGTTCTCAGGAGCTGTTCGGGTTTTCTAGCATGAAAAATCCCTTATCGTTTATACCATAAATATCCTACTTACGCTATGTTATATTCACTGCTATGGTTTGTTCTTCTTTAGCAGATTCTCATTCTTCTTAACACATACCTTGCTTTACGTGATACATATCACTCTCCCCATTTGGTTTTACCTAGTTCATTAAAAGTATTTTTTTAAATCTTTAACAATGATGGCTAAAAAACCCCAATGTTATACTAGAGGACTAGCTGGTGCCAAGTAGTGAAGAAAAATTACTATTCTTCTTCATTTCTAAACATATCAGAAAAACCTGTAAATGTCTCTGTATAAACATTAGACTTACTAACCCGATGAGTTGGCTCTCCCATTATTATTCCTGAGTCTTCTTCTGCAATACTTATTTATAGTATTTTGTGTATGATCACTATTCTTGGTAAGTGTGGATCTTTTTCATCATTATAGGTCAGAATCAGAAACCATATACCGCTATGTTTTTCAAGTTGCGTCCCAGGAGACATGCCTCCCTGAGAATCATATCTGGACATCCTTTACATGTAGCAAGAGTTAACCCATTCAACTTCACAAAACCCTTAGATGTATTTATTCTGTGTTCTACTTTTAAATTAGGTTTATAACCCTCACAATTAAAACAAAATCCTTCAAAATATGGATGCTACAATGACAGCTGCCAGCTATCAACTGCCCCAGGCAACTGGAGACCACCATTTCACCTGCATGTAAAAGAGAAGGCACTACACTTGGTCCATCCCTTTCTACACAAATATACTCTACTATGTAGTACTTGTCTAAATACACCACAAGTGCTCCGGCTGCAAATCCCCTCTTCAAACCTCCCCCATCCACCCTCTACTACTTCCTCTACTCTTCCTCTTCTACTATCCTAAATGGGGAAAAACAGTATTTTGCCATTACGAGCGGAAGCACATAGAAGCATTCTGTCTACAGCAGGCTGTAGAGCAAACCTGTCAGGTATTTATAGTATAATGCATTTTAGTGCCTCAGCCAGCTTTGGGTGTTCTCTTTCACAATCCAGTCCTATCCAAAGACACTGGCAGACACTACCTTTCTTGTTCAGCCATGCAATAATTCCTCTGATGCTTTAAAAATGACTGCTGCAAAGTAGGTATATTTAGGGAGCTAGTCACAAATTGCAAGCAATATTTTCAAACATAGTTTATAAGAATAAGCAAGTTTAGTAACCAACAGTTACTAAAATAATTTAAAAGAGTCAATTTTACATGTGCAATAGCCTACAGACATTCATACCATATTTATCAGTGCAGTCTGTATAGAGACAGAGTCTGATCTTTAGCTACTTTGAAATTCTGATCTTGAACTTGAAGTCAAAAGAGCTACTTTGGCATGTAAATTTTGGCATAACCTTGTCTTAAACTGTTTTTATACTAACATAAAAGCAGCAGGAAATCAGATTCAGATGCCTTGGTATCTGCTGTGCAACTGAAACCTAACTTGCAGAACAGTATTTCTAGTTTTCTCTTCTGTAGACAGGAGAACTGGCCAGATTTTAACCCACAGTTTGACAGTAGAGGCAGATGATTCCTGGATACCACTACAGTGACTTAAAGCTTAATGAGCAACCAACAATGTGCATGCTCTTACCTTGGTACAGGGAATGACAAAGTGTGTAGGCTAAAAATACTTTGCCTGAAAATACCAGAAACACATGTTCGTCTTGCAAAGCAATGCCCAAATCAAGCTCTCCATACCAACAACACTGTTTTCAAGCTTCTACAGAAAGCTAAAGTACCCACAGGAAGCTGGAGTCCAATTGGCTTCAATTACGCTGCTCTATAATGTTTACTATAACTGTCTTGGAATACCTTCCCTCTCCTTCACATCTGTGATACACTAATGAATGACGACAGAGAATTTCTGAAATTGAAGAATATACAAGGCAGTGTTCTGACCATTCTCCTAATATCTAGTGTTGCTTGATTTCCCAGAACATTTTCAAACCAGTCATTTATCTCTCTAGCTACATGCAAAAGAGATTACCTAACAGTGGTCTCCACAAGATGCTTCTCTCTTGGTTTTTTCTTTTTTTGTGGTTTTTTTTTCTTTTTGTATTAGAACGTGTTCCAAGCCACCCCACACATTTTAGCGGACAAAGAGTGAAATTTAAGATGACTTGGAACTATGTTGGAATGCTGAATTTCATAAGAGGAGACCAATACTTTCAAGATCACCATTTCATACTTCAACGTTTCACTCACTGATTGCTAAAATCAAGACAGGTTAATGCAGAGGCAAATGGAAGTACTAACAAAATCTAAAAGAACAGTCTGTAGTAGAATTAGAGAGACATACAAGATCCTGAAAGAAAGCCACAGCTGCTATTTATCACACAAAAAAACCTTCAAAAGGTTCCCTTATCCTTCCTTAACCAAAATGGAACACTGCTAAATTCTTATCTAAGGTTTTAAGAATATTTTTAATGATGTCAAGGCTTATTTAGGAAGTTCCAGCCCTGCACAGTCTCTGGCTGTTTTGTTATTCTCCTGTAATACATACAAATGACATACAAAGAACTGTGCCTTCTGGTCTTGAGCATCTTCAGGCTGCAATCAATAGAGAGAACCCTTTGTTCAGGAAACTAAAGAAAATATTTGTATCACAGTTATTGTCTGTGGCTTAATTAAACACAGAGGGAACTATAGTCCTGCATGTAAAAAAATCACCTCTTCTGGATGGCTGGCCAAGAATCCTGTTTCGCACCTTGGTTTGTTCAGGTTTTTCCCATTTAGTTAAATTCTATGTTCATATGGAAGTATGACAGAATGAACGTAAAGCTCATTCATACTTCATAAACCCATATGCACAGAATTAATATTATTCATTATGAGCTCTCACTTAAGAGGGAACATCACAAAACATTACCAGCCTGGGATAGAAAGGACATGAACTGACCCACCATCATCTCTGAAAGGCACTATGATTATTTATTTTCACTATATAGATTCAGGAAGAAAGTTAGAAGTGCATGTGGCTGCAAGTTCAAATAACGCCTTATGAATAATTTGAGAGACTATAGCTCCAGGAAATGCATCTTGAAAAAGGTAGTGAGGGAAAAACATAAAAGCTTTCTCCCAGGCAAGTTTTAGCTAGCAGCTTTTAATACAAACATCTTTCACATGGACAAGAAAGGGGCTTTCCAGTTTTGGGGCTCTCGGACTACCTTGACTGTACTTATCAGGTAAGACTGGGTCATAGGCTTTCACAAAATAAGTGAACTAAAGAGTACCTTTTGTTTCTGATTTTCTGCCATGTCTTATCCTTGCCACAGGCTGCTTTTTTTTTTACTTCCTTTTTTACCCTTACGGTTACTGGTAATTATACAGGAACAACCATTTTTTCTAGTTTAAGAAAAATTACAATTAAAGAGCTTTAAAATATACCCTCCTACTTTACACAGAATTCATAACTACATCCCCGATGTACTATTATTTATCAAGAACTGTGTCAACAAAGAATTAATATAACCTACAGAATATTTAATGCTTCTAGATAATGAACGCCGTATTTTCGCACTGGGGTGGTATTAATCTTCCTCAAGCCAAAATTAATATCCTCCTGACAGGTAAGCATCCTGATAGATTATTTTAAGTGCATATTATTAGCATCCAAAACTGTTGAATTTTTTCTTCTATCCTTGTTAACACAAAAGGCTGTGCTTGGGGAATTCATAGAGATTGTTACTTCCCTGGAGTAAACAGATTGCTAATAAGTGAGCACCCTCCGTGAAAAATTCTGAAAGAAGCAGGCCTGGTTTTTTCCTGATATTGAACTGGAATTACTTAATGGAAGATAAATGAAAAAATCACATACAGGTAATTTGGCTATGCAGAAACATTTCCGTTCAGAAGTATCATACGTGGGTGTTCAAGCAAGTTGCAATTTAGGACTAGAAGCAAATTGCTATCAGAACGCTTACAAGTGAAAATGAACGTCTGTACTTAAACTGCAATCCCAGGACTTACATCTGTCTCTACATCGTGTTTGTTTCACAATAATCTAAGTTTACCAGCTTAAACGATCTGTACCCACATACTAATACAATTCCTCAGTGTGAAATCACTGGCAAATTATGTTAATGATTTTACTTCTGTTGCAATCAGTCACTACTTCAGCTCCCAGTAAATTATATCCACGTTCATGAAGTCACAACTGTCCTCAAACTCCTATGGCAATCTTCACAGGTACACTCCTGCATTAAAGTGTATCATTTTCTAGTGGGTTTGGGGTTTCGGGGTCTTTTTTGTTTCATTGCTTTTTAATTTAAATTTTCTGAAGTTGACTTGACATCTTTTTTTTCTTCTTTTTTTTTTTTTAAAGGGTTTGCACCCTTTCAAAATTCTTGGGAGATCTGTCCATTTTAACAAGAGAGACCCAAACATTCTACCTTTATAGCGGAACAGAAGAAAACCCAAGAAGACAAACCAAGTAACTTCATTTACATGGCCTTCTGCCTACAAAGACTGAAACATCTCCATTATAAGGCTGATGAAGAAAAGGCAGATACTACAAAAGATCATGTCAGTGAAGATTCAAAAAAGATGACTTGCTAAAAAAGTGTATGCCTTGGGTGAGATTCATTTGTCACAATTTAGACATCAACAACATCAAAAAGTACATTAGTCAGATCCCTAAAAGAATGACTTAGCTAGTCCATACTTTAGGAAGTACTCATCTTTAGGGTGAATGAACTGCACCCTACATTGCATTAACTTTAAAAGTGATCTAGATGACTAGATCAGATTTAGATGTCTGAAATGTAAATTTCTACAGTTACTTGAGATTATTCTCACCCCGTTGTCTCACATTGCATGGCAGTATATTTTAAATATTTTCCATCAAGAGAAAAAGATATTTTTGTCACATTTAAGCGGAGTTTAACTGTCTAGCTCCTTAACCATGCTAAGAATCTGTTCCAGACAAACAGATGTGTAAAGCTTAAAAGCTGTAATACAAAGGTTGTCTATCACCAAATAGAACACTTGTCATTAAGAACATAATTATTATCATTAAGCAACCACTTAGCAAAGGTTATCATATCAATGTATAACCATAGTTGTTTTCAAAAAGCATTGCTATTTCAAGTAGTATTAACAGCTGAAATTTCTGACCCTACCTTATTAACTTCAGGAACTTTCTGCAAAGAAAGGTGTGAGAACACTTACGCTTAATCTGCTATCAAAGAAAGGTGACTAGGTGGACCAGTAAGTAGGGGAATATCCTAATGCTTACTTCCAGAATGACATTAATGAAGTCTGAGATAGAGAGATTACAAGAACCTTTTGTTGAGAACCTGATACATCTTTCCAGGGAACTATTGCTTTACAGACACGCTCCAGCGACAAAAGCATGGCAAGGTAAGAATGACATAGTGACTTTGAGCTGAGACCTCAGTTTCCTCATTAATTGATAAAGACAACCTAGATATTAAAACCACATGAGACAGGGTTACCGAAATCATCAGATCATCTTCACTTTTTACCTATGTTGAAACCCTTGGAACTGAAAGAATGTGGAATAACATGGGTCAGTCTGTGTAAGCTACCAGAAATATTTTTGATAGAGACTATGAACAGCATTTGAGGTAAAACAGGACCAATTTTGTTCAGTAACTTTACTTTTTAGCTAGGCCTCTTCTAACTGCTGAAATTAATCAGCATGTTGTGCAGAATTTTTATAAAAATAAAATATAATAGAGAACTGGTATGTACATATGTATACACACACCCACCAGTTATAGCTAGATTTGTAAATCACACAGGTGTAGTCAGAAGCTAGTTATGTAGGTGTTAATGCAATAATGTTACAGCTGTTCATTTAAGTCCTAGCCAACCAGAAAGCCATCTTAAAGAAAGGCAATTAAAAGTCCTAATTCATCTTACTTAATACTGATGATTTATGACTGAATTCAGGGCTATGCCACATTTCCGAGTGTTTGCTCTCTAACAGAGATAAAAAGAACCATGCAAACTATTTCACTGGGACTGAAAGACATGAACTGGCAGTCCTTTTAGTTAGCTAGCGCTTCAGTGAAGTCTCCAGACAGAAAAATGGGAATAGCTTCATCTGAAGTGAGCAGGCATTTCTACCAATACCTTAGCAGAGTTATTTGAAGCTGGAGAGAAAAGAAAGGAAAGAACTTTCCACTGGCTGTAGTTTTAGCTGATACAAGAGCAAGAAGTATTCCAAGATTCTCTGACAGACAAATGGCAAAGAGCATCCTGCAGAGAATGAAACAATTTTTCTTTCAATAACTAGGATTACTAAAGAGTCACCATCTTGAATCTAAACACATGAAGGAAGACATTCAGCTTCCTTCTCTCCAAGATGGCTAAATCATTCTTTCTGTTTGGCATTAGAAGAATATCTTCTCACAAACTCTTTGCCTCTGAGACAGTTCTGTAGCTCCCAAATACAGCAGAGACCATTTTTTGTCAAATCAACTGCAAGACTGTTTCAGAGGAACGCCTGTAAAGGGACACGTAAAGGAAGCCTGTAGAACAATAACCTCAAGAGACTCAAATATTCTGGCAACAAACTCTAGCCCTGCTGTGATCTGATGAGGAAGGTGTTCCAAAAGCACTCCCAAAAGACATCAAAAAAATGTCAAAAGTAATTCTAGTACCTAGAAAGGAAGGTTCCTACTCAGGAAAGATAACTTCATCTTAAAGCCACCTGCTTTAGTTGCGAATCCGTGTGGAAAAATGTCTTCTCTTTTCTGCCTATTCACTGGTTGTATTTAAAGGTCTGTGCATTAATCTTAACCTCTCTCCAAAGAAAATGAAAATTAGGATGCAACTAATTAGTGCAACTGAGGAATGTGAAACCTCCAAGCACTGTCATTCTGTGACTAGACATGAATGGAGATTTAGAAGGTCATGTAAACCTGTTTTGAAGAAGTGCAGGGAAGTGACTGACTCACAAGCTTGAACACAAAAAAGCTATGAAGTGGCCCTGGTAAATATGTAGATTTGTGATTAACCAACATTAACAATAAAAATTTGGAAAGAGGTGATCTTGCAGCATTTTACTTTTTCTGTCTCAAAGTCAACTTTTAGTATTGGTTACTGAGGAAATTTTTTTTTTTGCTTTGGGGGGAAAAAAATAAAGTCAGCCCTTGTGTTAGAGGAGAACATAGAGAACATAAAGCAAAAGTATCAGAGAGGAATAAGAAGAATACAAAACATTATTTAAACATCCAAAACTGCATGGAACATGAAGTTTTTTTGAATTTTGATTTCATATATTTTGCAGAAGGCACTCATGATGGAAATGCAGACCTTACAGTGTGAATAAGGAAAGACTGAAGACAAAATTTTACACACATGAAATGTTAATTTTGTAAGCTGACATCAGCAGTGAGTAACTGCTCAGAAGGCACAGAATGCAGTTTTACAGGACAGCTAAGCAGTCAGCCAAAGGCAAAGCAGCTGCAAGGGCTGTGTCCTGACCGCTTTTTGCCACCCCAGCGCTATGATGACACAAGCGCTTATGTGACTATGGGGTGAATCATGTCTATCTAGTACATTACACAATAAGAGGGTGACTGCATAAAATCTTCTGCTAAAACAGTATGAAATAAAGACAGTACTTTTTTTTTTTTTTTTCAGCTGCACTGTCAACCAGAAACACATCTAAAACGGTCCAAGTATCACATGGTACAAACTGCCCTCTCATGATTGCAGCACAACATAGAGGAACTGGAGAGCACATGCAGTTAAAGGTTATTATGCCATGGCAAAATATCTCTTGCCTTGAATAGTTGCAGTACAAATATCCACAATATAAACATATAGACAAATATTCAAACAAGAATTTGTATTGTTTTAATATGCTAAAATATATTTTAAAAACCTAGGGAAAATGTAGTTTTTAAAATTAAGTTTTAAATATTATTAAAATGTTGTTTTGCATATCAAGTCATAAAATCTAAAGCCTGTATGAACACCAGGCAAATAAAGTATCTTATAGCAATTTTTTAAGTCTCTGACATTGTTATGTTTATGAAATACCTATCTTTGAAACAACATTCACAGTAAGGTGGTCACTTAGAAATATGAAGTTAATGCCAGTACAGTGGAGACAAGATTATGATGACGACTGAAACATTTCATCAGGCTGTTGTAGTATGTAACCAAATAGACAAATGAGCCTATTTTAACTCAACTATAACTTACTGTAACTACTAGTTATGATAGTAGTCAAGTAATGTAGCGCACTAGCATACGCATTTCAAGAATGCATCCATAATTTCTTAAGGGCTGACATTTTTGCCCAAGGAGTTTGTAAACTTAAAATATTACATGAAAATTTAATTCCCAATAAGAGATATGGTAACACAGACCACACAGTCCCTATGGACTCCACTGCAAGTGTAACTGAACAATGTCATCCTAAAATCTTCCCAAATGGTTCTCTATTCAATTGCATATATTCCTTTTTACTAAATATGGTGGCCATACTATAGCTACCTTTATGTAAACCTAACTAAAATAAAAGAAAATAAAATGCAGAGTATATTAAAAAGTATATAAAGCATCTGAACAATGTGAATTATTATGAATCGGGGACAAGTTATTATAAATAGAAATGGTTTGCTACAAATACCATGGCAGCAGTCTAACTGGTACCAAAAGACCCAGCTTAGATAGCCAAAACAAGTTTAGTTTCTGAGCAGTTACAGTTTTAAACATACTATAAAAGGTAAAATAATATATAAAAAGCTTTTCCTTTCAGTATGAGTTTTTAATTTTCTCCGTACAGTCTTTTTCATAGTTTATGAACTCAAACTTCTTGGTCAGCTTGTCAACCCATCTTTTTCTTTCTTTCCCTTCCTTCTCCTGTCAGCAGTTTGCTCATTCTAACATAACTGTGGACACTTCCCCCAGCTCTAAACACACTCAAAATTTATTGTAGCTCTGAAGTTACACTGTAAATTACCTTCTATTTTATTGTTGAATACTTCCTTTAGCACCTCTTCAGTAGGACAATGTAACTGGACGATATTATAGACTGAAATTATAGAAGTAAAACCAGACAGCAATGCCTTTCCCTCCTAGTCCTGGAAAGGATTTGATACTTGAAATTCTTAGACATGGCACTATTAATTAACAGTATATGGCCTTATAGCCACTGAAATTAATAGTAACATCCTAAGGAGTATCAGAGTGTAGAAAATTTGGTCTTTGCTTAGAACTGGCTATCCCTAAATAGACAAGGACTAATTTTCCTAGAAAACACAAGTTCTTAAAACAGCAATGAATTATACTGTCTCTGCAGACAGCTACAATTGCACTGAGTAAAAACATTAAAAAATAAAAAATAACCCTCCGAAGATTTACTTTGGGATGGGATGAGTGTTTTAAAACCTCATAGCATTACTTGCCTCTAAAATAATGAAAGCCTCTAAAAATACAACATGCTTAGTCAATGCAAGAAAACGTCCTTTATGTTTGTTTTGAATGCCACAAGTTTATACAATGGCAGAGCACTTTTAATGCGATTACCTTCTGTGCAGCAAGATGGAGAGCAGTTCTTCGGCTACGATCAGCTCTATTAACATCAGCTCCAGCCTTCAGCAGTGCCTCTGCACAGTCCAGCCTGTCAGCCAATACACAGTACATAAGTGGAGTTCTTCCAAACTGATCCTCTTTATCTTTCAGCTCAGAGTTTCCTAAAAAAAACACAAAGAAACCCCAAACAAACATGAAACACTTAAGTCTATGAGCATCTGAGAGTAATACTTCTTTCTTAAGAGGGTACTGTAATTAAAAGTAGTGCTTTCTCATTATAAATGGAGTGGCCAAAATAAAGGAGTATAAGATAAACTCAAAGTTACTACTTTTTACCCTGTTTTTACTGGCATTTATAGGATGTTTCAAAATACATTTACAGAAAAGAGTACATTTGGAAAACATTAATTCCACAAATACACCTACCAGCAGTAACATTCTGCGGTGGCATGATTATAAATAATATTTAAATAGTTATACACATCTTGGCTGCAAAGATTACTTTAAAAAAATTTCAACAGCAAGTAAACCAAATAGTCCTTCTGAAACCTGTGAACACTGTAACTAGAACAAGCTTTGAAGCCTACTCACAGCAATGTTTATTTAAAAAGCATAAACATGTCAATATTACATCAATACCATTATTTATTTCATAGTGTCTCACAACACAGAAACTACTAAAATACTTCTCGAGCTTTCTTGAATGGTTACAGTTTGTAAGGCAGCAATTAAGCTAAATAAGAAGTTTGAGGCCCTATAAAAACATCAAAACTTGTATTCCGATTCACGGTAAAAAAAAACCAAACAAAAAACCCCCCCCAAAACACCAAACCGAAGAACTATGCATCCTCTACTACTAAGTTTTGTATTTCTTTTATGTCACTACATAGAAACTAGCACCTTTAAATTCATAGGTATCAACTATCCTACACATCCTAACTCTAAATACATCGCCCATGCACCAATGTTGTCTACAATTATTCAGGGAACACTGAATTTTAAGAGGTAATTGTGTTTTCCTTTTTAAATATTCCCTTGTTTGCATGATTGTTGATGTTTCAAAAAAACTCCAGCAGAGGCATGCTTCTCCGTCACAAACACAATCTTCGCTCTCCCCCAGCATATTATACTTACCTACGTATCCAGTAATTGTATTCTTCTGTATAATTGCTATTGATTCCTCTAGTGGAAGAGTCAAGCAGATTAAATCAAGGGGAATACCAAGGATTAAAATTTGTTCCCTACCAACCTTTCACAAAAAAAAGTCTCTCAGAAAAACTAACACTTTTAAGCAGGATATTGCCACTTAGAGCAATCCTTTGCTCACTTGCTTCATTTCCAAGTTCCTTTAAAACTGTTGAGTGAATACCATGTCGTTCTCATTATTCACTCGTAATACCTTCTCTTGCTTAGAAATTGTGATTTGCACCAAGAAAACACTTTCTGCTATGTAAAGAACAGTTTAGGAAGCTTTCCAAGCTCTTCTGTGAATGCAGATCTAGAAAAAAAATTTTTGTATTCACCCATGGCCCTGTCTTATCTGACTGCCCCCTCACCTTTAGAGTCCACTACTTTTATAATTCATTTTTATGCCTCCAGCAAATTATTACTAAAAAAACAAACAAACAAAAAAGTCTTTTACCAACCTGCATCTACCTTCCTCAGACACAGGTTATGTTTTTTGAAGAAGCCTTTGCTTTTAATACCCACCCTCACACTGCTGTTTAGCCATGCTCGCTTCCCTTTGACCTTCCTGAACATTTGTGAAGCGCTTCTGCATTTGCTTCACGCTGCAAGCAAAGAGATTTACCTTTTAGACTAATCTTTAGATTCTTCTCAGCAAACATTTTCATTTTAATGCCCTTGGCCATTTTTAGAGTACACAACTATAGCGGGCTGCTGTTGCTTATCTGTGTATACTCTGGTCAAGAGTCACAAAATCTCCTGTAGTAACACTGACTCAGGTCCTACACAGCAGTCAAGAGCAACTCAAGAGTTGGTTCAGTTCTGAGTTCACCGAAATTCCTGTTGCCAGGCCATTAATGATTTCTAACAATTTACTTTCAGGATCCTATCCTCAATAGCCTTTTACCCAAAACACATGAAAGTAACCTTCATTACTATTGTGTTTCCTGTTAATTCAGACCCTCTGGTCTCCTTTAGCATGTCACACATATCACTATCTGGTCAGATGGACGCTAATAACTATAGTTTCTCATTATTTAGACCTGTAAACGCAATCAGTATGTGGGGTTTTTTTTGGTGTTTAAGCTTGCTTTATATGGTCATTTGCTAATCTCATTTGAATCCAAGACTTGTTTTCTGCTTTGGTTTTTAGAAGTGTATCACCACTCCTCCACCTACATGGCTTACACGGATAAATCAGAATACAAAGTATAGGGAAAAAACATTATCCACATTTATGCCTTCCCTTCTACAGATTTTACATTCTCACCATATTATCAACAGCCTCATTTAAAGCATGACATCCTCATTTGCCCATCTAATTTTTTCAGACTTCCATGTACATGTTAAAACATAAACATTTGTTTTGGTTTTCTATGCAACTGCAACCGGTTTGACTGTATTACTACCTAAATGAAGACACAGAATAACTACGATTCCACCTTCTGTAGATAAGTCACTGGGAACCGCACATACCCTTGTCAGCTTTCCCGTCTTTTTACCTTTAGAAACCTCATAATGAGCATAACAGCTGAGACTTGGATTTTTTTAATGAATAAATGAACAAAGTATATTTTCATACTGAATAAAAAAATCAAATAATAAATCCAATAATAGAAAATTACATTTGTAAATTTATACAGGTGATTTTTTTCCTGTGGGACCTTGCTAAAAAGCTGCATAAGAGTCTGGACTGAACTTTGCTTACAATTGGAAATGATAAAGTATTGGACATATCTTATTCATTACTCTTCACATCAACCCAAAAGATACCAAAAACGCTTAATTTTATACTAGCACATTTTAAAGTAATTATTAAGACTTTTTAAAAATAAATTGTAATACGTTTCTAAAGTGGAGTTAAAAGCTGTGGAAGTTGAAAGGTATTTGGATTATTATTTATGTCTCATATATAAGTACATTTTGGCATGAAAAAATAAAAAGGTAATATAATTTTTACTAGCACTACATACATATTTGATACTGTTAAAATTCTAATTTTTATCAGCATTTTTTGAGAAAAAAGCTCATGTGTTTTCTTTAAATATTTACTTAAGTGTAATCTTATTTTCATTAGTGGAGCCTACAGTTCTTCTACTCAAAAAGAAAAGTTGTAATATTTACTGAGCGCATTAGAAAGCAGCATGTTGAAAAAAATAATGCCATTTGTTTAATTAATTACATGGCCATTAGGAAGTAATTCAAGATGCAGCATAGGAGTTACACAGAGGAATCCAAATTTTTTTTTTAATTTTCCCCAACTTGTAAAAACATTTGCAAGACTTTCATTTCACAGTATTATAATTTTATAGCAGACTGGATGCAGTTTCAAGATAATTCTTTCATCCACCATTAGAAAGAAGTATTTTGAAAGTTATACGTACATACTGTGAAACTGTCGATGTCTTACGCCTCAATAAATGCTTTTTCCATTCAATAGAGCACAGTACAAAAACATCAAAGCCAGTGAAGAACAACCACGCAGCCCTGTTCAGCAACATATAGATACTGAGGTCCAAAGCATAATTTAACATGGCTTTGCTCCCAGTCAACAAGCCAGTTTGTTTAATTAGCCAAGTATAGTCAGGTCCTCTTCCAGTATTAGTTCAGTCTGGTAATTTAGACATCGCTAAACCATATCCCACTGTTCAGTGTTAATATAGCCTCAATAGTGCCTTAAATTTGTTGAACATTATGGGACTTAAACAATCACATATATTTTTAAAAAGAAATACATAAACATGCATTTCTCCCAGTAAGACACATGCCCATGGCTTATGCTCATATAAAACTTGTTCTTAAATCAGTAGTGTGCAAAACTAGTCCCTCTCCCTCCAATTCCAAGTTCCCTTTCTGTAGGATATACAGAATGTAGAGACTGAAAAAGAAATGGGTAAGGTCAAGGTGAACAAAAATGGCCTAAAGCTCAAGTACAACTCAGCTGAGTAGAGCAACAAACATCTAATTTCATGTACAGCACCCAAAGAGTGATGTAGCTCATGACATAATTTCCATGACTACATACAGTCTGAGTGAAAAATGAGCAAGACCTTCAAAACTTGATGCCAGTGATTTCCCTGAAGCTGCTGCACTGTTTTTTAAGGGAAAGAGACTATCTTCAGCTAAGAATAGATTTCTTTTTGTTATTATTTCGCCTGCTTACAAGACTGCGTGAGGCCCTTAGGATGGTTAAAGTTCTGCAGGCATTTCCCTGAAAGGGTGTCTCTGTGCTCAGGGTAAGAGACAGGACAAGGACTAGGAGCTACTAGATCACTATCAGATGCTAAGGAGTACTAACCTGCTGAAATGTACTAACCAGAACACCTTATGGACTTCACAGTTGCAGTAAATTATTACCTTCTGCAATCAAGAAAGCACAGGTAGCCTTCTAAACATTCACATATTGTTGTATCTAAAATGTGCCATGGCAAAATTAAATTCTCCTCCACGGACCCGCCTAAGAAAGGAAGCTTGTTTGATCCCACCCCTTTCAGGATCGACGTCCTCACCCCACCCAGATTATGCATTTCATAAGCTTGTTGCCAATGGACGTCACAAACACCACAGAATCAAGTGGCTCAATTCCCAAATTTAACTCTCATATTCATACCTCATCACTTGGTCACAGTCTGTGCAAACAATCACATCAGACTGACACTTCTACGCTTTATTCAAACCAGAAGAGGAGAAAGGGCAGGAGGAGGACATGAATTCCGCTTAATGATAAAATGACAGACGTTCTCTTGTTACTTGCAAGAATCTTGCCTTTTGTAGTATCTGATTTGAGTTTTATTCAGCCTCCCACATTGCAGAACGTGGGAAAAAGAAGCAGAGAATCAAAGAAAAACACACAACTGCATATTTGCAACCGGAATTTATAGTTAACATTTAAAATGAAACATTGTATCAGAGTTTTAGAAGCACTTGTATGCAAGTGATACATGATAAGGGTTTTACAAGGAAGAGCTGGACTGAACTGACACTTCAGTATAACGACTATTATACACATTATTGTGGTCTTATAAAAAATTAAAACAATTAGGTGCACTTCCTGAAACTCTACATAAATGTGTTAAAAGCAAAATGATCCTCCAAACACAAAATTAACTTTTGCACCCTTTTTTGCCTAAGAAGAAAATCATACAGATGGGTTTTAACACTGAAGAACTGTTAATTAAAGACATGTTCGGTGTTGTATGAAACATAGAAAAAAAATACTGTGAGTATTCCCGAAAGCCTGAGATCATACAATTCTAAAACAATGTGACGCAGTACTAAGCAACTTATGCAATGCAAACAATTAGCACACTTTGTTAGAGCATTGGTTGTACAATAAACACTTGGCTCGTGCCGTGCTTTATGGTATTTAAGGCATAGGCTGCTTAGAAAGTCCTGTAATTAAGCATCAGTAGTGGTTAACATAAAGGGACACTTTGTTCCAAAGCACTCTTTCTTTGTATAAATTTTCTCCTTACCTTTGATTCAGTCTTTTTCTGCTTCTTACTGCTACAGGATGTCAAAAGGAACACAGTACCCAGAACACACTGTATTATTTCAAACATCTGTTCTTTTAAAATCATAGGCTGGGCAGCAGATTACACATGCGTCCATACTTATAAATCATATGCAAATACAATGTATATGTTTGTATACAGTCACACATGCTCCATCAAGCTACAGATGGGAAAAGGAATAACGATCAAACAGGCTAGAGGGGCTGTTTTTAAGAGACTCTTTAACCAGCTGCTACGCCCCTCCTATGTTAATAACTGAATAGGGAAAACTCAAAAGGGACACTGATAATTAATTTAGAGGAAAAACATCCTCCCTAAAAGAAGGAGAAAAATCAGACTTTAAGTTCCTGCGTATACTGCTAGCCACATAATCAAGACGCCAGTCTTGGCTGCATTAGCAAAATGTTGTCAAGCAATCCAGCATACACTTGCCTAGCGCTGAAGCACTGTCCTGAATTAGATGCTGCTAAGTGCAATCATGAAGTTCAGCAAATAACACCAATTGCTCAATTTACTTCTGGCATCAAGTTATACTTTCAACAGTGCCTGGTAAACAGCTAAAAATATTACTCTGATGCATTTTTCTCCTGCTAGGCAATACTTTTTTTTTTGGTCCTGTCCCAGCAAAAGTAAGGTCTGTGTCATATCCTGTCAAAATACGACAAAGCAGAAAAGCCAAATTTTGCTATTATAGGAAAGGCTGCAAGGATTATGTAGTTTTCTCTCTCACATAAAAATAACATACAGCATTTTTATTTTCTTGCTGCATTATTGCCATTAAAATAATAGTGACTTCCATATCTGGTTCTAATGGCTGTTTCGTGGTATATTTGACAAGGTGTACCAGGAACACAGAAGTACTTGTTCCTTTGTGTTTTCAAAATATGCATTTTGGCTGTGAGATCAGCAAAAACATACCGAAGCCACCAAACACCTCTTTGTTGCTGCTTCTGATTGCTAGCCAGGATTTGAAAGCTTGGATTTTTTTCACCCTCCATACGCAGGCAGAGAACTTACAAAAAACCAGGCATTTAAAACTACTTTGTAGTTGCACCCCACAGATTTCTAGAAGCATCTGCATATCAGCTACTCATATGTTGTTTATAAAATGTTCTACAAAAAGAGTGAACAGATAGCATTAAATGCAATCGGTGTACGTTCGAGTCATCATATGACAAAATAAAGTTGAAGACCCAATAAAAAAAATACTTGTTTCAACCAGTGTAGCTTCTATGAAGACAGTTCCCTCAAACTTTTTCTCCTGTTTGAGTTAAATCACTCCTAGTTGTCTTTTAAGAAAATTAGACATACGTTGTAAAGAAGAACAATTTATTGCTTTCTACACAGCTTAGACAATAGATCCACATAGCTCACTATCTTGTCTTCAACAGAGGTCATACATAAAGAAACTTGCCTGTTGGTTTAGTGCGATTACCATTCAATCTGACAGTTAACGGCATAAATACAAACTAGTTTCTTATTATTTCACAGTTCTTCACCCTCACCAAGCGCCAGGAATGGGATTTTCAAAAAAGGCTGAGCAAATAAAACTTCTGCAGTATCAGCTGGAATTGCAGTTAATCAGGAACTCCAAAAATCAAAGTCTTCACCTATCATACAACAGCCTTCCAAACGTATACAAGATTGGTTTTGGAACACAGAACATATACTGCTTTTGAACACTACTAACCTGGAATGCCATGCAGTTCTTGGAGAGAGAGGGAAGGCAAAATCCTGGACTTTTTAATGGACAGGAAATATTATTTTTTCTACTTCAGCTTCAACAGGAGCAGACTTTCTCCTTACATTTAATTTGCTTGAGAAACGTTGTTAGTGTATTAGAATCAAGGTAACAAGTACGGCTGGCTCATTTTGTCTCCAACTACTACACTGTAACAGGACTTCATTAACTATAATAAATGATTTGTAAAAACAAGTTTATTAAATTTCCCACAAACGTAATGATTCCAAAAAGAAGGACTTGGCACCAAAAAGCACTTTTCCAGAATTTCACATTCCCTGAAACAGGAGCCCTCAATAACTCTTCAGGTTGTATCACTTACCAATTTTCTATTTTGCTTCACACAGAAGCACCAATCAAAGGCAACAGATAATAAAAAGTAAGAAAAATCAGTCCTATTTTCAGGACTACATTTATTCCAGAAATACATATAATCAAGAAATGAAAATGTATCTTAAAGATCAGAGCAGCAAGTCAAAAACAAAAAGCTTCAGTTCTGAAGTAATCAAAATGAATCCACAATGAAAACATTTACCTGCTATTAGCTTTTGGAGGGTACTCTTATCTCCATTAACAGCAGCAGCATGCACTTCAGATGCTAACGAGGAACCACTGAAGAGGCAGTTTGCTGAAATACTCATACTCTTCCAAGGTATTACCATAGGTCAGATCTGCACCACCATTTTTTGTAGGAATACAGTTCTAGAAAAAAAGCAATAAAATAGAACAAATTTTATAACAAGACATTAAAATTACTCAAATGATGCTGAAGAAAATAAACTGTTCTGTTAAAAATAGAAAAGAATGAACATGTTTCTTATTTTATGGATTAAGTCTACCTCTAGTCAAGATTCAACCACAAGAAGTCTATATTAAGGAGATATATACACATGTATATTCTAGTCTCATCGCCTTCAACATAAATTTCAGTCAATAAGCCTTGCAAAACTCTGCAAATAGGGTAGTGTTCATCTAAAAATCCAACAGACCGTTGGCATGTATGCTTCAATTCCGTAACCAATGAAGTTTGTTATCAAGTATCAACTTGGTAATATATTCCTCCAGTACTGGGTATCTGGTGGTATTTTACCATGATGGCCTATGGACATACGCAGGAAAAGATTCATAAGTTGAAGTAGTATCTTTTATTTCACCAACTGGCAAAACTGAAATAATCAGATCAGCTTTCTAGATAACGTAAGTAAGTCTTTGTAAGTGCTCTTCAAACCCGAACAGAAGTGGGAAAATGTGCCTGGTCTGGCCACCAAAAATGGTCTGGCTCTAAATCTTGTCTCAAACTGGCCAATGGTAGATACCAAAAAACCAGAGCAAATACATACATACATATATATATATAAAAGAAAAATAATAATTGGCATGCTTGATGGTCGGGATGCCATCCAGAGGGACCTGGACAAGCTCGAGAAGTGGGCGCATGTGAACCTCATAAGGTTCAACAATGCAAAGTACAGGTTCCTGCACCTGGGTCAGGGCAACCTCCAGTATCAATACAGGATGCGGGATGAAGGAATTGAGAGCAACAGTGCCAAGAAAGAGTTGGAGGTACTGGTGGATGAAAAGCTGCACATGAGCCAACAGTGTGAGCTCGCAGCCCAGAAGGCCAACCGTATCCCGGGCTGCATCAAAAGCAGCCTGGCCAGCAAGTGGAGAGAGATTCTGCCCCTCTACTTTGCTCTGGTGAGACCCCACCTGGAGTGCTGCGTCCAGCTCTGGAGCCCCCAGCACAGGAAAGACGTGGACCTGTTGGAGTGGGTCCAGAGGAGGGCCACAAAAATGATCAGACAGCTGGAGCACCTCTGCTATGAGGACAGGCTCAGAGATCAGCGTGGAGACGAGAAGGCTCCAAGGAGACCTTACTGTAGCCTTTCAGTACTTAAAGGGGGCCTACAGGAAAGATGGGGACAAACATTTTAGCAGGGCCTGGTGTGATAGGACAAGGGGTAATGGCTTTAAACTAAGAGGGAAGATTTAAACTAGACAGAAGGAAGAATTTTTTTACTCTGAGGCTGGTGAAACACTCAGACAAGTTGCCCAGAGAGGTGGTAGATGACCCAGCCCTGGAAACAGCCAAGGTCAGGCTGGATGGGGCTGTGAGCAACCTGATCTAGTTGAAGATGTCTGTGCTTATTGCAGGGGAGGTTGGACTAGGTGACCTTTAAAGGTCCCTTCCAACACAAACTGTTCTATGATTCTATATACATATGAATATGATTTTGTTCCACTCTCCCAATCTACAATTATTTCTAGTTCAATCACTTCCTGAAGTGGACTTGGTTTCTGGGTATTTAGTGCTCTGCAAATTCTGTTAATTTTTTTCAATTAATTTCTCTATAACCACGTCCAGTCTCCTCTTAAGCTTATGCAAACTTAGAGCACCCACAACATCCACTGGCAAGGAGTTCTGTGCCACAACTAAACGCTGTATGGACAATCTGCTTGCTTTCACTTGTCTTGTCCTGGCTCTTGTCATCTGAGGGCCTTAATCCTTGTCCTGGAAGGGACAGTAATTAAACAATTCTTATAACTATTCTACAGATTTTTAACATATCCTCCCTGATCATACCTTCCTCTGAGAGTGATGGCTTGCTTAGCTGTTAACCAGGCAGCAGCTTTTCTGTATGCATGACCATTTTAATTGCCCTTTTTTGGACCTTTTCAAAGTTCTGTTCTAACCCTTTTGAGATGGAAAGAAAACTGGACTACTTATTCAAGATGTGGACAAAACATCCACTGAGTACCGCTGAGTTATACGGCGGTACAATGCCATTCTCTTCTTTCTTCTCTCTTTCTTTCCTGAATCATGTCTACCACTACAGTTGCCTTCCTAACCTCTTCTAAAACAGAACTGCTACCTTCGCTGAACTACCACTGCCTCAAGATCTGGAAAATGATCAGGTCAGGCCCACACACTATTTCGGAAATGAAGAAGGGCCTGCACACTTGAAAGCTTCTTGATTTTCTCCAGAAGTATCAAACACTTGAACTTCTACTTTCAGTTCTTACCACACTTCACATTTGGAATGGAAAACAAACTGAGGTGAGCAAACAATAACTGTATGCACCAGGAAAAAAAAAAAGAGGAGGTATTGCTGAGGCTGTCTACTGAATCTTGGGAATTATTCACCTGCTTTTCTGTCCCATGTTAATTTAAATACAGTCCTCTTTTCATGTCCCACATTTACATCATGGTACACTTGGAAAATAGCAAGAGTAAGCCATTTTGCTTCAATTGTTATTTTCAACCATCTTTGGTTGAAATTTTGAAATTTTATAAATTCCATATATTGCTACACAGCATCTGTTGTTATTAAGATCATTGCAGATGGATACGTATCAACTTTGGGGAGAAATGTCATTAAAATAGTAGAAAAACATTCACTTTACGTAAAATGAAGTGAAAATTTCTGCAGGAGATATTAAGCATAAAGTAATAAAGGTAAAGCCCTTTAACTGCAAACAAAAGAAATAATAACCAAATACAACTTAATACTCTAATGTAATTGTAGATTCTTCTTCACAAACTCCAAACTTCCTTGAAGAGCTGGTAAGAACACAGAAGGAAGTTTCACGGCATATCTAATCAGTTACTCAAAAAACATCTGCATAATCATGGTATAAGCACAAATACAGAACCATGCGGTTGTGCAAACCTGCTCAACAACACATCAATATAATGCTTTTATTCTACACGAAAACACTCAGGTATAACTCAGACATCTACAGTATAACACATGCTAATGGCAGACAAAACTTTTAACACACTAGTGTCTAAATTGCTGCTTCTCCATCTTGTCTTCAGACAGCCAAGTGCATGCTATGCCGCTTCTTTCAATGGCTAACTGTATCACTGAATTCTCCTTTCCTGAAGTCTGTCTGGTTGAGTTTTCATGAGCCATGAAAGTGGGTTCATTATGTTTTAAGAAATATAACACCTTACCTTCCAACCTTTCTAACCCACAAAAACTAATAATGGTGTGACTAGAAAGGCATGAGATGCTAGTTTCCTTGAGTACATATACTGGAACTCCTCGCTACTGGAATGCTTCCTTGCTTGTGTCCACGGATCTCCCTCTGCCATCTGTCGGTCACTTCAGAACTAGGAATAAGTATGGTACTCACTAACTTTATCAGTCCTTAGAGAGTGTCTGTTATGTAAACATGCAATGTTTACACATTTACACTTTAATACAGCAAGCAGTTTCCCCAAACCCAACTTTTCTTTCAGGGACCCCTATAAAATTATTTCAGAAATCACCCTACTCACCCAACAACCAACTTGCCAACACCAAGTATTTGTACCTGTCTGAAGTGAGCAGTTACTACAGCGCATCAGTTACTTGCTTCTGCACCGGCACTAGTGCACTCTGATGACAACGTTGGTGGAGAAGCACAAGGATGAGATCCTTACACAACTTTATAAAAGTATTTTTTCTCATTAAGAGCTCTGGAGCCATTTCTGGTCATCTGAAACCTATGGAACAACATGATCCTATCCTACTGAACACCTCTTCTTCCGTGAACCTCGGAATAACACAACAATGACGATGTTGGTAGTCATGAACACTTCCATTCTTATTGAGTTTGGTGAACCTCTCTACATTTCAGAAAAGCCACTGAACATTTTTTTGACACGTTCCTTCCCATAATTCGAACTGTGTCATTAAGGGATTTATGGCTTTGTTGACTTCTAGGAGCAGAGAACAGAAAGAAGTTCAAAGAGTCTAATGTGACAGGGGGGTTAATAACATTTCCACTTTTCCAGCCATGTAAGGCAGGCTAGCAGTACCGTAATACACCACAACAAATTACAGAACAGCTCAACTTCACTTGGTGCTTAAGAAAGCCAAAGTGCAGATGCATACATGACAACACAAGGTGGACAGAGCTTATGCAAGCCCAAACAACCCAAATACCCTTTAAGACATAAAGCACAACTGTTTTAATTTTAATGTACAGCCCCTCAAACATTCCCAGTGCTAGCTACAATTGTCATTTCCTTTTAAGAAGGATTAAAACATGTTTACATCTTTCAAAATACTTGCATCATTCTCTGCTTCCCAAGTATCCTCTCCTCCTCCAACAAAAGTGATTTTTTGACATTTTAGGACACGTAATTGACATGTTTCATTCAAAGCTAAACTTTTCCTCCCAACCTAGCGGCATGGTTTATGCTGTCTGCTTGCTCTCTTCTCTACGTTATACTGCATAAAAGCAGATGAGGCATTTCTGATCCAGGCAAATCTGAAGAAACCAAATGGGCCAACATGAAACTAAGTGTCAGCTACAAGTACTCACAGTGCCTCCCCCTACTTTACCATTACTTTTCTTCTCCTTGGTTATTCCTACAGTTATACAAATTTACCTGCTATATGAAGGAAACTACAATACTGAAATGCAATCTGGACAAGAGGAAAGAGCATGGGAACAAAAGGCTGCAGAGATGGATCACGTGCTACATAGTTTAACATGCACTTGGCATGTAAGATTACAGCTTGTTTTTAACTTGCCTCCACCTTTTCCTCAAAAGTTTCCTCTGAATACAGAGGATATATCAGGACTCTCTACATTATTAAGCAGACCTATATGCACCATTGGAATTTTACAACTGTTGGAATTTTGAGGTACTAGTTTTATTCCCCAAAGTTATCACTGACATCTTTTCCTCCATTGTCTTTACATTTTACCCTTCCACAAACAAATAAACCAAAACATCCAGGGACAGCAGCGTAAAATGCAGCGAATACTGGAGAACTTAGCAAAGCACCAGAAACATCCCAATTAGACCAACGATTATATAAAGCTGACTGCATACAGAAGAGAATTATTAATGAGAGATGTTAGTAATTTCCAGATGGAAACAAGAGCCACATCTGCATAAAGTGTGAGTAATCATACAGGTGAGAGAAGAAACCAATTACCTCCACAGCAATTCTCAGTACAGTATCTTAACTCTATTGAAAGAGCTAATTCTGTATCAGAGAAATTGTGAAATATTAAGAGGTACTACAAGAGGAAAATACGTCACTTTCCTCAGATATTTCTCTCGTGTGTATGATAAACAGATGAATTGGTATTTGGAGGACTTGTTTGATAAAAATCCTCATTAACAAAAAATGAGGTATTTATTCATAAGTGATTAAAAACCACCAAAAAAATCAAGAAATAACTTTAAGATTCTGCTTATAAAAAGTTACATATTTGACATCTGTAATAGGCATTGTATTACTGGAATCAAGTAAATAATTGACTTTTTCCTTCTTAAGCCAACAGGTAGAAAAAGATTAGCCTTGTCTAGTCACCTGAAATGAAGGGACAGTCATACGGACACCAAGAGCTCTTCAAGGTATGTGAAATTTCATACTAAACTATGGTAAGGCTACTTTGCATTACACAGATAATCAGAATTACATCCTTTTTCTATTCAGCAAAACACAAGGCTGTTTTGCTTAAAAATTGAACAAGATCACTCTATCAAATTTTACTGATAAAGTTTCCAAGTGAAGAAAAAGTATCAAGTTTTTTTTTTTCAAATGTGAATGAATTCAGAAGATAAGACATTCATTCTACAGATTGGGGAGTTCTTATGGCCAACAAAGCAGAACTGGTAAAATTCCAGTTTTAGACTGTTAAAAAAAAAAAAAAAAGAGACATGATTTGTATATATATTGGTGTTTTCCACTCATGAAACTGACAGGCCAAATGATTTTTGCAGGGTCACGCATCAAGTCCGAGCCGGTCAGGCTTTCTTTGAAGCCAAATTGGACTTGACTTGCAAAAAGCTGATGCAAAGGATTTTCTTTCAAATGGCGTTACGCCCCGTTTCACTCCTTACACCTGCGTACACACCGGGAATGGGAAGAACACAAAGCCCAGCTTTCCGTGATGTTTCCGAGGCAGC
This sequence comes from Chionis minor, assembly GCA_013398295.1. Classification (NCBI taxonomy): domain Eukaryota; kingdom Metazoa; phylum Chordata; class Aves; order Charadriiformes; family Chionidae; genus Chionis; species Chionis minor. The sequence goes on from VZSF01004652.1 coordinate 210,577, forward strand.
TCGGCCAGGTCCCAAAGCACCGTAAGCTCCAAAGTTTTCCTGGAAGGGGCCGAAACACTGCATTTTAAGCGTCGTTCCTTTTCAGCGCAACTCAGGAAGTGACAGAAAGCCCCAATCTCCTGAGGCGTTCCAAGGAATAAAAACCGAACGACGACGCCCCACCTCAACCCCGACGGTCGAGCCCAAACCTCTCCCCGGCTCCCACGCAGGGCCGCCTCCCCCCGCGGAGCAAGCGGGAAGCCGCTTCCCCAAACTCCGGGGAAACTCGCACCTTCCCGCCAGCCAACGCCGCTTTCCCCCGCTCCCGGCGGCCGACGGGCCGAGGCGGGACCCAGCGACGCCAAACGAAAGGCGGAAAACTTGACGGGGCTCCTCAACTTCCACACAAGCCGCCCCCCCCCCGCCAGCGCCTCACGGAGCCGGCTCGACC
>VZSF01004652.1:211014-300842 GCA_013398295.1 Chionis minor
GCTCGACCCCCGCCTCAGCAACGGAGCTGCCCCCCCGCCCGGAGAGAGGGGTGTCGCGGGCCCCGTAACCGTGCCCGGCACCCGATGGAGAGCGGAAGGGGCTGCGCTGCCGCGGGATACCGCCGCCACCACGGTGGAAACAGTTAACCCTGCCTCGGCCGGGCGGTGACCGCCCTCTCTCTCCCTCTCCTCCCCGGGGGGCCCCGTAACTCACCTCCGCTCCGCTCCGCCCCGCTCGCCGCCTCCGCCTCCGCCTCCTCCGCCTCCTCCCCCTCCCCCTCACCGGCCGGGCGGGGCCGGGGCTGAGGCGCGGGCAGCGCCCGGTGCGCTCTGGGATGGCCTCGGCGCCTCCCGCCCCTCCCCAGGAAGGAGGAGGAAGGGAGGGGGAGGGCGGAATGCGTGGGCGGGGAGCGGCGGGAACTACGTTTCCCGGCGTGCCTCGCGCGGCGGGGGCACCCGGAAGTGGAGCGGCGGAGGCGGGGAGCGCGGGGCCCCGCCGTGGAACTTGCCCGGGTGTTTCCTGGCGACGGGGGGGAAGTGAGGAGCCGCCGCGGCGGAGAGTGGGAGCCGCGTTTCTCCCCCTCCCGGGCGGCCGATCTACCATGAGACCCGCCATCTTCCCGCTCCTGCCTGACGCTGGCTGCCTCTTCCTCCTCCTGGTGAGCCGCCGGGCCCCCACGGCCCTTCTCCCCTTCCCCGCCGCGGGGAGCACCGGGCTGGGCTGGGCTGGGCGGCGGGCCTCGGGGCTCGTCCCTCCCGGCTGCCAGCGTCCTACCGCTCGCCCCACCCGTGCGCGCCGGGGACGTGCCTCGGGCCGGCCGGCGGGCCCCGGCCCCACCGCGGTGCCGCCCCNACCCGGAACGGGCCGGCGGCGGGGCGGGGCGGAGCCGGGCCTGGGCTCGGCGCTCTGCGCGCCGTGGCTCGGGGCCGCCGCGGGCCCGGGGTATCGGCCTATCGGGCGGTGGGGCCTGGCCCCGGCTCCTCCGCGGGGAAAGGCCGGCCTCCCCTCTTCAGCAACCGGGGGGGAGGGAGCGGGCCGGGGAGGGGGAGGCGGCGCAGCCCCCTCGGGCGGGAGCCGCGGCAGCCGCCAGGGGAGTGCCTTAACGGTGCCTCTGCGCGGTCCCGCTTGTGGCCCGTGTTTCAGCGTTGCCGCCCGCAAGCAGGAGGGGAGCGGGTTCCCCGGCCCGAGTGAGCCCTTCCCGTGAGCGCGCCCGCGGCCCAGTAACCCCGTCCCAGCTCCGTGGCAGGAGCTGGGAAAAATTCCCGAGCTGCCTTGCACCGCCGCCACATTCGTCTTTGGTTGTCAGGCTACAGCGTTCTTTTTTTTTTAAGGCTGTCGTTACATGTGTGATCTGAGCCACCTTCGGGCTTTGCAGGCACAGAAACTCACTGATGTATGTGTTTGGTGGAGATAAGTTGTCTGTGTTATATTTTATCTTTTTTTTTTTTTTAAAGAAAAAAAACCCAAACCCAACAGGCTGCTGTAGTGATTCTTACTTTTCCAGAATTGCCTTGGGCCAGATTCCGGGCCTTTTGTAGCATAAGCAACTTGCAGAGCTCAAGGGGACTTGTGTGAATAAGTTTAATAGGCTTTGGTCTTAAGATCCTCATGTGTTTCATCAGTCTTTTTTTAAACAAATGGGAAAGTAAAACTGGCCAGAAAAAGAAGGAATAATTGGAGGTGAAGGTAGACAGAGCTTCGGGGATCCAAAGGGAAGTATGTAGTAATATAGCTACTAATGAATGAATTAATATAAATGTGAGGACAAATACTTATTGAACAGAACAAGCACTTGTTAACCCTTTGAAATGTGCCCTTCTACCTGGATAAGCTCTGGTTAAATTATTATAACCTTGCTGCAGAGTTAGTCAGTACACGTGATTGGTAGGTTTTGAAAAAATGCATTTGAAATATTTATATATAGATGACTATTTCTAGCATATTATCTCACTCTATGAGAGACTAAAGTGAAGAACCTAGTATTTCCCAGTCATATCTGTGTGTTAAAACAGGAAGAATGTTGCTTATGTGCTAGGTTGGTTTTTAGCATTGTTTTAAGTACAAACTCCAATGAGCAAAAACAAGGAGTGTGTGCTGGTTTAAAATGCCATTTAAATGAGCAAGTACAAGTTAGAGAAAGTGGACATGAGTTAATGAAAGCATTTTTCTTTCTTCATGGTACAGTTGATCAATGCAAATTTAATACGCGCCAGTTAGATCTATGTGTGCCAACTGCAAAATAGGAAATGGCAAAGATACGAAATTTCCCTGTGTTTTAGTTGCGGTTTCTTTGTGCATGGGTCACTTAAACCAATTTCTAATGTGATTAAAAAGACATGTATTCTTCTTGAGGTTTTATGTACATAGGTCAGAGTTGTTTTTTTAAAAAATAAAACATATAATGTTATCTGTGGAATTCTTCGGCATCATGTGAGTCGGGGACCTGTTTTGTAAGGTGCCTAGTTACATACTTGGATCAAGCCAATGAATCATTCCTTTTAGTAGATTTGTTAAGAGTTTTGGAAAAGTTGTCCTGAGCAGACTGGGAGTGGGAGGGATCATTTTTTCTTTAAAATAGCTGAAAACTCTTTGACAAAGTACAGTGTCTATTTTATCGTGGCATTCAGAGAATCTGGTAGGGTGTACCAGATTGGCTTTAAAGTTCTGGTAACTTTGTTTTTCTTGTTACTGACAGCCATGAAAACTTAAGACCAGCAACATAATTGTGATCTTGTTCGATAAGGTTTGGGAGAGCACTGTGCTCTGCATCCAAAGATGTGCCATCTAGCAGAGCCTCTTTGAGCATGGCGGTTGGTGTATTTTGTGGATAAGTGAGCATATTAGTGTTACATCAATGATTCCTGGAACAGAATACAATGATATGTAGCTGTGAAAACAGCTTACTAAGCTGGTCTTGCTTAGTAATAGCAATGAAGTTAGAAATTACGTATGTTTCCTTTCGGATAAGCATATTTCTTTTCTAGATGGGGAAGTAAAATGCTGCAAAAGGAAGAAAAGATACCTTGTCAATATCAAAAGAAGTTCTTTTTTTGTCTAAAGAATTTTGACAGTAGGAGATCACTAAAACTTTAGAGGGCTTTGGGTCTCACTCTAATATTCTTCTCCCTGAAGTCTGGCTGGCTAGAATGGAGATTGCAGCGCAGAGTGTTACAGGGTTACCTACCAGTCCCAGCACAACTCTTTTCCTTTCCAGCTTTTCGACCTCATGTGCTAGCATTGTACTGGGCTGCTGGGAGGCAAAAAGGCGCTGGAAAGAGGACAGAGGAAGTACAGGCTGGTGCGGCGGCACGGCTCTTCCCTCTGCAATGCTGGAGCTGAGTGAAAGGGCGAGGAGTGCACAGCACAGGCTGTCAAGGATCATGTACAGCAGATTGCAAGACTGAAATAAGAGATGCTAGTAATGTCATGTGGCCCCTTGTACTGGTAGATTAAGATGTTTCTGCCAAGTTGGTATATGGCTTAATACTGGGTAAGACAGATCTTTAAGATGAATCTATGACAGTGGAGTAAATGCTCGTGGGACAGTGGCTCATCGCATTCTCCTCAAAGGCAAGGTGTGGTTCTTTGGCTTTGCTCTAACCGATCATTCTTTACATTTGTCTCTGCTTGCAGATGTGTATACTTTGTCTATAAAGAAAATTCTAGAACAGGACGTTAGTACGCATGCCTTTTCTGCATATGTATGAAAGACATTTGTCATATTGCTCAGTACTTCACTGGGAGGCTCATGTGCAGTGTCGCTGAGGAATAGATTTGACTGGCGGAAACCACTAACTGATAGCGAGGGAAAGGAAAGGGGAAGTTCCCTGTGTTTTTTTTCTTCTCTCTTTCTTTTTTATTTTTGGCCCCGTTCTCTCAAACAACTGTAGAAGGATTTCCCAATTCTTGCACTTCAATCTGTGGAGGTTTGGTAGGTTTCAAAACACCACTACTATACCTTTTCTTTATGGTTTGTTTGGAAGGCTGTCACGGTCGAACTGAGAACACTTACTTCTTAATATATTTGGCAACACCTTTGGAAGAGCATGTTCGTCATCACACATTCTGAGGATGTGAAATGCTGGAGTGTTTTCTGAGTCTTAAAGCTTACCTAGTTTTTTTAATAAGTAATAGCATCTCTTCACTTGGAGTTATTACAGAAGCCTGGTGTGTGTTCCGTTTATGATTCAGTAGCCCTGCTGTCTATGTATGCTCTTCCCTATAAGTTGATGCAGTTTATCATTGCCAGATAATATTTATTGTTACAGTTGGTCTTACACTATAAGTTTTTATATTTTTAGTGAAGCTTTCAAAATACTACGTGTATAACAATGCAATTATAGCTATTAGGAGCAGTAACTTAGAAGAGGCGCTAGTCAGTGAACTTTTGAATTTCCTAATAAACTTTTAATTGGAAAGAATACTGTAGGATAATATTTCTGTTTCTTGTTTGACTGCCACTGCCTGTCATATCTTGTTAACAAATTGTGAAAGTAAAAGGAAATTAAATTATGTCTTTTAACTTGATGTTAAATGCTGTAGCAAGTAGTAAGTTGCCCAAAGAGAAGCTGAACTCTTGTACGTTTTATTTACAGAGCAGGTTTCTGTGCATTTGCTTCTCTCTGCGTGTGTATAAACAAACAAATTTTATACTTGGAAATCCTGTTCAAAATGTAATATTCTGAATTTGAGCATTAGTCAAAGGCAAATTTTAGACTACGGAGCCTTATACAGTAAAAGGGATTCCCTCCAAGAATTGCATGTGGGTTCTGAGTTGTCCGTCATCTGTCGTGCCCTCTGAAGAGTGAAATAGTAGTGAACTCAAGACCTTTCCTTAGGTTGGGGTGGGGGGGGGTGAGTAGGGGAAACTTAGATTCTTGCTTATGAAGAAGAATTGCATTCTTTCTACGCCATGTGATGAGCAAGCTTCCTGTTTGGAGTGCCCAGGAGGGAGGAGAGGAGAAACTGAATTGATTCTTCAAACAGAAGATGCAGAGAACACTGGAAAACGTATAAATCCGTTACTGACAGGATATCAGATCCGGTTGCTAGCAGCTGAAGAACTCTGTGGTGACACACCTCCGTTTTCTTTTGATATCATTACTGCTCTCCTCCATAACCTGCTTTGGGTTTGTTTTTTTTTTTTGGCAGGACAGCTTTCTTAAGCAAGAGACTGGTTCTTGTACTGCTTTCTTGGGCTTATTCCTATACATGCCCAGCAGTTATCTCCTGTGTTTTAATCAAACCTATTTCTTTTGAAAGACTTAAGGATTATATGCTACTATTCAGGAGGACCAATTGTTCACCTTGCAGGTTCTTCTGTAAGCCACTTGTATAGTTTCCAGACGCTTTGTTTGCTTTAAGGGAGGGATTTGTCTCACAGGAAAAAGCAAATGTACAAATACACCATAAATTTTATATCAGAGCTTCTTCCAAAGCTCATCAAGAGAGTCTAGAGATATTTTCAAGTAATATGTGCTTCAGTAATGGAGTGGTTTTGAATGCATTAGCAATACCTTTCCTTCGCCCCCCCCATGTTTGAGAGTAGGTTCTTGGTGATTTAGAGGATGAACCTAGGAACATTTGGGAATGTAAGCAGAAGCAATATAGGGTGCTGATGTCAGCCTAAGGAATGTTTTCTTCTAAAACTCGAAACTGGAGAGAGCTCCCCTGAAAAGTAGAGGAGGGCAGGTGCATTTTGGAGAATCAGGAAATGAAGTGAGATCAGATATTCATCAGAAGCATGCTAACCATTGGTGGAAACATACATCTTTTTTTTTTTTTTTTTCAAAGCTATTAGTAATGTCAGCACCTCGTATAATCTAATTTTTTAAAAAATGTTCGTAACTGAGATTTTTAGAAGTTTGATTCACTTTATTTTTTTTTAATTTGCTGACTGTAAAGTATTTCTTTTTTACATTGTTAAGGGTTATTCTGTAAAGCCATTGCTATACTCAGCACTAACTCAGAATGTTTTCACTGACAGTGAGGGTGCTGTATTTCACCATACCAGCTGTAGGATTCTGTCCATATTAAATTATACTCTGGTGATTACAAAAAGTGACGAGATCTATTGAAAGAGAGTTCCATAATTTTTCCATTTTTCATGTATACTACTACTGAGAAACTACCTTCATAACAGACCTTTACAGCTAAGAGCCATTCATGCCATTAAAACATGTGCAAAGTTCCAGTACTGTGCCCTCCAGATAAGCACCTGTTACTTGCAGCCTCTTCTAGGAATGAACCAAACCTGGAAGCTCCTTCACATGCATGCACGTAGACCTTTAACCTGGTAGTGATCCACAAGAGCTGCTCTTTTTGTAGCTGATAGAACACAAATGTTACCTTGTTGGCTGTGGTGGCACTAAGCAAAATGCAAAGTGCGGTGGTCTGTATCCTAAATTAGCTACCAGTTGAAATAGTGAAAGCATTCAGGATGGTAAGTGGGTTTTGGTTTTGTCGCTCTCCTTGCTTCTTGATCTACATTAGTTTGGCTTTAGCAAGAAAGCTTTGATGAACTTTATTTGCCTGATAGGGTCAAGTTGTAGAGTTTTGGGTTTTGATTGCCACTGGAACTTTGGTCATTTAATTGGAAGGGACCTCTGAAGGTCATCTGGTCTTACTCCCTGCCCAGTGCAAGACTAACTTAGATGGGGTTGCACAGGGGTTTTGCCAGTTGAGATTTGAGTATCTCCAAGGATGGAGGTTCTGCAGCTTCTCTGGGCTCCTGGTTTAGTTTTTGATCAAAACCTTGTTGGAAGTTTTATCTGAAAAAAATCTGTTTGGAGCTGCAGCTTGTGTCCATTGCCTCACTATGTATCTTTGAGAAGAGTCTCACTCTGCCTTCTCTATAACCTCCAACTAGGTCATTGGCAACAGCAGTAATAGCTTTCTCTTCTTAGGGTTGAACAAATGTGGTTGTCTCAGCCCTTCCTTTTATTTCCTGTTCTCCAACCACTGTTCATCTTGGTAGCCATCTGCTGGACTTCACTCCCATATGTTAATGTCTGTCTTGTAAAGGCAGTTCCAAAGCTGGACAAAATCCTTCAGATGTGGTCAAACAACAGCCAAATGAAAGAGAAGAATCATTTCCCTTGGTCTACTGGCTGTGCTTTTGCTAATGCATCCCAGTACACAGTTGTCTTTGCTGCAAGGGGCATGCGCTGACTCCTGCTCAACTTGTCCCCCAAGACCTTTTCTGCAAAGCTGTTTTCTAACTGGTTGGCTCCCAGCCTGTATGGGGTTATTCCACCTGAGATGCAGGACTTTGCCCTTGTTGAACTTCATGAGGTTTCTGTCAGGGCATTTCTCCAGCCAATTGAGGTCTCTCTGAATAGCAGATCTCCCCTCTAGTATATAAGCCACTTCCCCCCGAGGAAGTTTGCTGAGGGAGCACTCTTTTTCGTGATTCTGCAAGTGTATGTAAATGTAAAGACAAACCTTATTACATCCCATATTGATCTGGAGAAACTCCATTAGAGACCAGTTGGACACGGTATCTTTGGTTACAACCCTTTGAGCACAGCAGTCCAGCTGGTGTTGTCACTCTATAGTTCACTTATTCAGTTCCTGTATCACTGATTTAGGTTTAAGGATACTTTGAGACACTGTGTTAGAAGCTTGCTAATGTCAAAGTAAACAATGACCAGTATTCTTCCCTCATTTACAGAGCTAATCATCTCAGTACAAAAACCAGTCAGATTAATTTACTCTTTCTAAATCCATGCTGGATGGATGTGACTTCTTGAAAGGAAATTTGCCTCCATAACCCTCCTGCGGACCCAGGAAAAGGCATTTTGTCTGGTTCTGTGGCTCTATGCACGTCCAGCTTGCTTAACAGCTTTCTAACTTGGTCTTCCACTCATGTGGGTAATGCTTCTCCTCCTTGGTGCTACTCTACTCCTAAGCTCAGACCTCATCAGTAGGAAATCAGACAAAGACAACATTGAGTATCAAAGCCTTTTCCATGTCCTTTGTCACTATGTCCCCTACTAGTTGAGCAGCAAGCCTAAAATTTCCTTAGTCTTCCTTTTGTTACCAGCATACCTGTAGAACCCCTGCGTTACTTTTAACATCCCTCTCAAGTTTCAACTCCAGCTGAGCCTGAGCTTTTCCAATTTCATCCTGCCTGCTCAAGCAATGTTCCTAGACTCCTACCAAGTATTTATTTTCTTACCTCTACCTTCTATGTATTCTTTTGTTTTTTTTAAAAAATACAAACAGAACAAAAAACCCCAACCAAACAAAACAAAAAACCAAGCCAACTCATCCAGAAATTCTGTGTTAACCCATGTGAGTCTTCTGCCATACCTACTTTCTGCCCAGTGGAGCAGATTGGTTTTGTGCCTTGAAGATGTTGTCCCTGAAAATCAATAGGCAACAGATCTCATGGACCCTTTTGGCTTTCAGAGCCATTTTCAATGAGTGGACTGAATTGTTATTAAGACCTGAGTGTCTTCAGATCTTGTCACTTCATTTCAGGGTTCTGTAAGGTACATTTTTCTATTAAATAAGTATCATAGTAGATTATAGATGGGAATTGTTGTGTGACCCAGTCATTGGTGAGCTATATCTGAAAGTTTCAGCAGCAGTGGCAATGAAATGAAACACTGGAGGTCCCAATGGCTTGTTTTGTGTAAGAAGGAAGTTACCACATTTTATGTGCTGGAGTCTCCCAGCTGCTTCGCTTTGGGACCAAAAATTAAGGGTGTGCTAACCCACAGGGAGATTTCAGGCGTATGGTTTGCTGCATTCAGTTTCAAAGGAAGATACTTCTCTATGGCATTGATTTCTTTAATCACTGAAACTTTGTATCCTAAATGGGGTTTACAGAGCAGGAATCTGAGCCAAAGGTAGAGCCCTGGAAGTAAGGTCTAGAAAATGACCTGGTTGTGTGACACACTTTGTGCAGACAGCATGTCTCCCGTCTTGCCTGGCATCAGTGATTCTTGCCTGGTTTCTGTGTGTGTTTCATTGAGGTGCATCCAAAAAAAAAAATAAATAAAGCCTGTAAGGATGTCAGTTCTTTTGGTTTTTATTTTTATAGATTTGTGAGGAGAAGCGGGGAGAAGAAAAGCAGTCTAATCTCTGTTGTAAGATAACTGGCAGTAAAGCTTACATTTTGTCTCCAAGTGCGTTTGTGTAGGAACTGAGCATAAACATGGAGAGAACTTGTTCATTAGGATCTCTGCAAGGAAGTATTTTGAAAGGCGAGGAATAGGTGCCTGTTCCAATGGTCTCAAACAAGAAAACAACAGCTGTCGTAGTATTTTGCTGTTTCCCATAGCTGTCGTGATTATGAAGTGATGATATAATTAACTTTCTCAAAAGCTTCACAAAGGGAAAGCTTTTCAATGATGTATCCGCATTTGTAATCCCAAGAAGAGCTTTTTGTTCCTTTAGTCACTGTCTATCACTTCTGTTTCTTATAGTTTATTGCAATCCTCTTTCTTAAATCTTGCTGGAAACACTTAGCCCCTAAATTCTTTGCCAGTCATAAAAATTATGGATTTTCATAAATGTGTATATGACAATACTTTTTCCTTTTTTTTTTTCCTTCTCCCTGTTGAGTCAATTCATTTGGGATTTTGGACAGAATGACTGAAAGACAAATTGGTTGCTTCACAAAGGTAATTAAGACAGTATGTGGTGTGTGGGGGGGTGAACAGTCAGGGGTTCTTTCCTACTAATGATCCGTTAATTAGTGAAGGGAGCTCAGCAAGTGTATGGGCCTCTCAGGAATTACCTTTGAATGACATTTAGAACTGCTTTGGTTAAGAACCTGTCATTGCAGGGGGGAGAGGCCTTTTTCTCTGTTTTTATTAATTTATTTTCTTTTCTGTCAACATAGGCCAGCAGAATTTGCTAAACCATGCAACCGTGTACATAAAATTAGTGTTACATAGCAATTCAATATTATTTTAAAATAAGCTAATACACAGCTGTGATACCTTGCTGAGGATTTTGTTAACAGTTTTGGTTGCAGCAGTCCTCTGTGTTGAGAGCAGTAAGCTCGCTACATACAGCTGGTTGATTACAGAGCCCACGTGTCTGATACTTGCTACCAGTTCAAGCACCGCACCATGTGAATGTGTTCGTATTATTTTTAGGACCAGTCTGAATACTTGCTTGAATATTTTTGTGGGGGTGAGCCTGAAGCTGGCTGGGTTAATACTTCTCGGGGGAGATAAACCAGCAATGGAGTGTCTCTGTATCATGTTCTTTTGTGCATTTCAGAATACGTGGCATGTGTCCTGTCCTCTGCATTATTTACTCTTCTGCTGTCTGGAGTTATCCAGGATAAATTGACTGCATATGTGCAGGCCTTTAGCAGCTGTTTAGGGTAGAAAGAAAATAGCTCTTATGCAGTCTGAAATTAGCCACTTACTCTTCAAGCTACATGCAGATGTAGTCCCAAAGGTGAATTTTTCTCTTCAGATCTAGGCAACGTTGCTTTAATCAGTGTTCTCCTGTAGAAGATAGGCAATGGATTAATTGTAAAATATATCTTCTTTTTTTTTGCCCCCCATTTAAATTGGGAGATTTCCCCAATGCCAACATGTCAATTAGAATGCAGCTGTGGAGTAGTATTTCTATTACTGTTTATTTGGAAAGGTCTTATCCCTTATCCTCTTACATGTCATTTTAAGGTAGCAAATAATAAATACTAACCTAAAAATTGAGGCAAAGCATTTGTGAGAGACATGCTAAAGGATTGCCAGTAAGCTTTAATATACTATGATTTGTAGTTTGCACATGTAGAATGGAAGTTAGCGGAGTGTGCATGACAAATTTGTCTGGAATGAAGGAAAGAAAATAACGCAGTATAAATTAAGATGAATTTTTAAGTGGATTTATTCTAAAGTTTGTATTTCTGATGCTAAGGGAATAGGAAGCTGAAGCAACAAAACCACATTGTGTTTTAGAAAGTTTATAATTTCAAAATTCAAAGGTGTCCTTCCTTATTTTGATTCCTCAGAAAAAGAGGGAGGAGCAGCAGTAACACAGGACTGACTCTCAAATGGTTTTAATGTCTCGAAGGGTTTTAATGTATGGACAAATGCTTTGTATGTTGTAGACAGCTGTGTCACAAAGTACTGTGGTGGTCTTCTGATGATTACACAAAACCTTAACCTGCTGAAATATTAGGAGGTAATCTGAGGAAAGGTAGCATCTCAATTGTGCTGAAGGAAGCAAAAAAATCTACAGCACAAGGAGGGTCTTAGTGATATCGGAAGTATTATTGCTAGAAACTCTAGATCTGAGGTTAATAAATGGGGGTGGTTGCGTGCATATTCATGTGTGGGTTAGTTCTGGCTGAGATTGCAGGGCGTAACATGGCTGCGTAATACTAAAACTGGAAGAAGGTAAGAATTCAACTTGAATTGCTAATTGTCATCTGTACATTTGCTGCTCTGCATTGAGATTGTTGCTCTGTTGTTTAATTCTAACCATTGTTGCCTTCAGCGTCAAATAAGGATGAGCCAAATCAAGCTGGCTGTGCTTCTGTGCTGTCAAACCAATTTTGTTATTTGTAAGTACAAATAGGCAGCAGCACAAATATGAACAGTACAATTTAAACAGTATTATCAGAGTCTGGTTTGTCCACTTGTCCTCCCTTATGTTGTCTCCACAGTGGCAGTTAAACCAGTATGTTTTGCTTCCGTTTAGGTGACTGGGTGAAGATAATGACCCCAGCTGTATGTTTCACCTAAGTATTTTGTTTGTCTAATTGTCACTTCTACTGCCTTTTTTTTAACCCAATGCCTCAGCTGCATAGTTTAAAGCAGTGTAAATCCTGCACCTCTGGAGCCACAGGATTGTGGTACTTCATCTTTAATTGCTGATACGAATATGTGAACTGCAGATTTCTCTAAGGCTGCACTTTCTGTTTTATCTAAATTGCTTCTTAGGTATTTCCATCATGGAGGGCTAGTTTATACGTGTTTATGATAGCCCTTATTTTTCCATTTGAGCAGTTGGTTTCAGCAATTCATACCTACTTTTAAAACAAGTTCCAGCCTGAAAGGTGTAACTGAACAGGCTTGTCTTTCAAAGTTCCTACCTTCCTTGATACACAAAGAGACAGATGACTTGTTGTTTTGGAGCAGAAGAGTGAAAAGGTGCTCAGTATTGCAAATAAATGATATGTTTATTAAAAAGATAAGCAGCTGAAAGTGAGTAGGTGTTGAAATTGAGCATTTTGCTTGAAATAAGTTGCTTTTCGTCTTGTTGAACAATAATCTCAATAGGTATTAAAATCTACTAAAATAGAAATTGTGTTTTACTTTTAAAGCGCTAGAGTTTTACTTTTAAAGTGGTAGAATGTGTGTAGGGAGCAAATATGGAAAATTCAGTTACCCATTTATACATTCAATCCTGCATATTATTCCAACATAGCAAACGTTCACGTGACATAGGAAATGCTGTTTCTTGTGAAGCACTATATCTGGTTTTGGTTTCTTCCTCCAAGATTATGCCGTAAAGGAGAGCTTCTGAACTCTGTGGCTACTCTTTCCACAGAGTACTATAAAAGTTTTGGTTTCATTTTAATCTCTATTTTCATAGCTAGTCTGAGAATGAATAAAACATACGTGTGTATATATGTTATAAAAAAATAAACAAATATTTCTCATTTCTTGTTCTGAGGTGGCCCTGTGTGTAAAGACTAGATTAAAGGGCACAGGAAATACTGTAGAAGATCATAGTGAATAATAAGATAGTGTGTTGCTTTCTGTAGTGATCCATGGGGCTCTCAAAACACAGTTCCTAATAAGCCTTCTACTTAGACTTGACTATTTATATGAAATGACTCACAATTTCTTCTATATTGCTATGCATCAAAGTATTATGCAAAATATTTTAAAGGCAAAACTGGCTCTGACTTATCTTAAAACATAGAGAAGAAAGTATTGAGAAATGATTTGCATTTCAGGCCTATGTGATCTGCTACATGAGGAATGGCATTACAAGTACACGCTCTCCAAGGTTAAAACTTTCTACAATGAACACTTTTGGAAATGAGCTTTATGTGTGGTAGTGGCCAAAATAGAGAACAGACCTTGACTTGACTTAGTGGAAAGGGGCAGCAAACTGTTCTGCTCTGCTTGCCTTATCAAAGTCTTGACAAGACAGGACCGAGCTACCCTTTTTCATATTGCTGGATCACAGCTTTAACAAGTTCAGAAGGTGCTGGCTTTCATGTACAGCAACAGCCGCTTGACTTGCGCTAATCATTTTGGAGATTGCATTTGTATTTTACGTGCTTTATTCCTCTTTGAAAGTGAATCCTTGTGTTGTCACCACATAATCAGAGAAGTTGGTAGACACGTGAAAGAAAGAGTTATCGGAACACAAGCTTGTGTTTTTTTCCTAAAAAGCGGCACAAACTATACCTTTTTTCCAGGGGAATTCTAGCTGCTTGTGCAAGATAAGAAGCTTGGTAAATAAAATATCTAGAGATTCTGAGTTTTCAGTAGGTTTTTTGGGAGCTGAATTCATGGCTTTGAAGCTGTGGAACAGGCTTTAAGGTAGGCTTGTATTTCTGAAAATGTGGAGCACTAATGGTTATTCATGAAGTAATACAGTTGTTCGGACACCTGTTTACATCTTCTCTAGGTACATGGACTGTGTTGCCTGTAAATGGATGTTTAAGACAAGAAATCAGTACCTTATGGCCCTGATGGGAGGTTGTCCTTCTCGCTCCAGGCCAAGAGAAATAACTGAAAATTAGAAATAGTTCAAACGAAAATAAATTACAGGTCTCATCTCTGTGACGTGTTTTTTAGATGTGCTTCTGGTCATTTTTTGAGCCCTGCTTTAAACATTTCCATAAAAGACGGTGATCCATAGGTTTGCGTCTAGGGACTTAAGCTTTAAAATTGTGTTTGGGTGCATGGTTGTGCTACTAATAGCTTTATGGAAAAAATGCAATGCGTTAAGCTGCACATTGTGCTAATGATGTTTAATTTTCATCTCTGCAACGGACTTTTTGAATGAACCTCTTGTGTCTTCTAATAATAGTTCACAAACTGCTGAGAACATAACTTACCCATTTTTCTGGGAACCTTCACTACTGTGGTAACAGGCCATTGAGGTATCTCTGAGCTATGAATCGTTCCCAGTCGTACACAACAATCCTGCACCTCTTTTGCTTGTGTGTTAAGTTCAGTTGTAGGAACCACTAGCTGTGAGGATTTTTCCTGATTTGGAGTGTCAAATCAACATAATTTAGAATTTTAAAGATACCGGTATAACTTGTGAATGGGATTTTTGCTTCCAACTTTTTCACTGGCAAAAAGTTCTTCAATATTAATAATACATGTACCTACACCAAGTATTCCTGCCAGACACTTAAAATGGGAGTAGATGACAAGGTATCTGGAGGAAAAAAAAAAGTGCTACCTCTTTTAATACGGTGATCTCTCTACCTAGCTCTGTGCAGTTATAGCACTGTTTGGCTAAATCATTGTAAAATTGACCTGCCTGTCAAGGCTAAAGAAATAAGTTTAGTTTTCTAATACATATATCGATAATACGTATTTCAGTATAGTTAATTTTTATCTCTGTTCTCATGGAAGTTAGTAACTACGATCCTTAAATCTATTTTCAGTAGCTCCCTTTGAGTGTTTTAAATTTCCCTGATTAAATTTAAGATATGGCTCTTGAGAGAAAAATAATAGCAAAAGCATTTTTTTGTTCCAATTTAAAATGTGCTCTGAAAATCTAAATATAGCTCAGAAGTGATCATTAGTTGGTTTTTTTGAACCAATATCGTTTTGTCTCATAGTCTTATGATGAAAGTAGCTTACATTACTAATAAAAAACCCTGCTTAATCAACAGGAATGGCAGCAGTTAGTCTAAATTATGAAAATGTCCAGGCACAGCCTGGAATCAAATGGTGACAATTAGGAGTTGTACTGCTCTCACTGAGAGGGTGAATAATGTTGTTCTTTTATTTTTCCCCCACCATTCTCTACTCGCTGTTATCTCTCTCTGCTCTGAACTTTGTGGTTCGTTATAGGGCTTCTGGGAACGCTGCCAGCGAGATGCTCCTGATTGATGGTTCTGAAGCCAAACTTCAGGGGCTCTTACAATGTCTGTCAGCTTCGGCGTTGCTGTCTCCCGGGATTGCTTTCCATTTGTATCATTCTACAGCTGGCTGTAAACCCATCTGCTTCCAGTTGTCCAGGGGTTTAATGCGGTCCTCAGAGCAGCAGCAGATTAGTGGCATGCATAAAGAAAAAGGTACTCGGGGACCGAAAGTCAGCCACAGAGTCCTGTGGGGCTAGGACTTCAGGTAGTAACTTCGACATGTCAATCTGGATTTAGATGCAGGCTAGAGCCAGTTGCCAAACAAAAAATGATTTTGTGGTGGAGGAGAAAGATGGTTTAGTTGTGTGCCTGCAGGATTTCCCAGCAGGAGGAAAAGGTAAATGGAAAGTTTAGCAAGTGAAAATGAAGGCTGTTCTTGTTGACTGCCTTGCAGGTGTAGTACTAATTAGAAATCACAATGCTCCAAGAACAGATTTTCTGTATTCTTCAGACACTTTGCTCTGGAACTGAGGACCTCTGTTTCATTATGTGGATTAAACAATAAAGCTGTGAAGACCTAAAATGCAACAGACCTGTTTTTTTTCCTTTTCTTGTAGTTTTAAGATTGTGCATAGTTAAACTGTTAAACTCCTCCGCAAGAAAATGTTGCATAAACTATGATAAACTTAGAAAATAAATACCACTAAACCTATAGGCCTGTCTCTTCTGTCCGGTTAGCAATAAAGAACTAATAGCACTAACTGGTAAGAGTAGAATGTTGATAAAAGATTGACCTCCATCTCCTGAATAACCGGTGGGCTTCGTTAATGGATGTGTGGAGTGGCAGCTGAACAGCAACACTGTCAGCAGTAGATGAGTTGAAATTGGGTGCACTTTTATTTAAAATCTTTGGAAAAGAGATATGAAGCCTGATGGAGGTCTGCTGTTTCGGGGGGAATGGAATGGGTTTTGTCCAGGCATTTTGTTTTGTAACGCTGCTTGCATAGCTTTGCGCGGTATGTCAGAGGAGGATGTTGTCTTTCAGGCAGTGCTTTGAGGTCTTTGATTAGAAAAAAATAATACTAATAAAAAGAAGCAGAACCAGCAACACATTCTGTAAGCATATAAAGCTTTCTGCATTCATTTGTTTCAGTCTACAGTTTGTTTTGTCATTTTTCTATAGTGCTTAACAATTGTGAGTAGATCATAAATGTTTATCTAACTTGTGCAGTTTCACATTCAAGTTTTTAGTATTCTACTGTATTTTTTTAAATACTCTTCTTTCATAACTACTTAATTTTACCTTCAGTTTTTAGTAATTTAAGCCTTTAAAAAATACAAAAATATAGCTAATTTTATCCAATATAAAGGCTGTGACCTGAGTTGTTTTCAGGTGTACTTACATACCTGATTTCCTTTTGAATTATTTTTGCAAGATGCTTTCTTCAGTGAGTTTGTAGCTATCTTGTGAGGTCAGTTGGAAATTTTTATTCCCCCCTTGCCCCTTCCCTGGTTACAAATGTGAACAGCGATCCATGTGTCCTTCTGATGTAGGCCAGTGGAATGCAAAGTTTGCATGTAAAAGTAAAAAATTCTGAAGACTTTTTTATTTTAGCCAGTATATTTTTCGAAACGTATGTTCAGTACGTGTTTTATAAAGTGTGTAGCTGACATTCAAAAATTATTTCCTCAAAACTGTCTTGTTTTCTGCCCGTGGGTATCGTGCACAGGCCTCATCAAAGGTCAGAAAATATTCTCAAAACAGCATAGGTTGTTAGCAATTTAAATAAGAATTTGTATTCCTTCATGTTAAATATTAATACTAGTAATATCATAAACCCTCTTGCATCTCATGGGACAGGAAGATTACTGGGTCAAAAGGATGTGTTTTCTTCCTTACAGGCATTATACCTTTATGAAAGCTTCAGCTGAAGTGAGTCTTGCATATTTATTGACATTTCTTCAAGGAATGCTCCCCCCCCGAATTTATCTACTTACTGTGAAGGTTTTGGCACCCACAATTATTTAGTCAGTATAAAATGTTTAAGAACATGATTATATTTTGACAAAACAGAATTTTTCATACTTCTAGTGGAAAAAGTATTTCTTTTATCTCGGGTTTTGTGCAACTTTTGGGTAAAGATGTTCTTAGTCTCAGTATTTTTCCACTGCTGTTTAATATAAAGGGGCAACAGCATATACAGCTTAATTTAATTTTCACTTTCAATATATGAAGACGTTTGGGATCTTTATTTCAGTACATGCAGCTTGCACCACATTTTTCCGCAATAAGTGTTAAGAAAGCAATTGAAAATTTTATTCATGCTATAAAGAAGTATTAGTTTGGATTTGCTTTTTCTGCACATAGCACAATCTAGTAGATGATTTTATTGGTTCCTAAGCCCTGTGCTTTGATTTTGCAGTTAAATATTTGCATTGCAAGTTAAGTTGTATTGTAGCAACCTGCAAATGAAACTGCAGTTCCTGATCTATTTAAGAGATCTGCTGAATAACATAGCCTGTTTCCTGATTGCGAATAATATGCTTATCTATGTAATTTATCCTGTTAGATAAGATTTGTGTTGCTGCTGTAAAAGTGTATTAGAAAAACCACATGGGTTTAAGAAATTGATATCTTACCTGTTCGGTCTGTTTAGATAATACAAACTGCTGAGCTCCTGTGAAAAGGGTTTGACCGAGACTTACTGTGGAAATTCTTTCTGAGTATGAATGCTGATGCAGAGCTGCGCGCAGCAGCTAAAAAGTTCTGGCTTTTTAGAGGCTCGTGTGGATTTTCTGTGTAAACAAGCATTGTCCAAGATTATAAGGAGGATAAGTAATTCTGTGGTCTTCAAGGGTACGACCAGAGGTTCTTGAGACCTTGCAGGGCAGCTGGAGCCTTGGAACTTAGATGAGTTTGCAAAGTTACCTGTGGTAACTTTGGATGACGGCCAACTAAGTGAATATGGACTCCTTTATAGCCACAGCCATATTCCAACTGTTGTTATTAATCATATGCTGGTCCAGTTGTACACAAGTTGTATCTAACCTAACGCTTGCGATGAAACGGCATGTGTGTACAAACAAACACTGTGCCAGCTCTTGCTCATGCTAAACTGACCCGTTACTACAAATGTAACTACTACTACCAGCACCTCCCCGTAGCAACACTGTGGAAGCTGTCATCCCTTGCAGGCCCAGGGGGTGATGAAGAGGTATCCGCACTGATGGTTGCCGTCAGCTGTCGCTCATCTGGGGGTAATCTGACTGAGGTGGACCAGGGTCCATGTATGTAGCTTCTCTCTGCAAAGACTGAAGGCAAGGTCATCTCTTCTTGCAGCATCTTTAAAGGAACTTCCCCAGTACGGGCCTGCCACAACTTGTGTGTTGCATGGCTTGCTTAATCAGGTGTTTTCTTGGCAGACCATGCCGTGACGCTGTTGATTTCGACTATGGACCTTACAGCTCGACCATTAGTTTTGTTTCTATGCAGACATCTTAAGGCCACAATTCAGACATTTGTGTTGGGCAGTTTAAGTGCCCCAGGAAGGGTGTGCAAACTCCACCGTAGATTGTAGACTTGCATGTTAAGGTATCTTGTCCAATTACACAGTGAGAAGCGCTGGTACGTATTTTGTATTACAATGGCTGGTGTTTTTTGAGTCTGTAGTATAAGATGCAGCATATATGCTGCCCAGTGGCCTCCATATGGGAAATATGAAAGAATCAGTGTTTTAACTCGAAAGTGTTTAGTGATCCCTAAATCAGAAGGAATTGAGAATGATTGCTGCAAATCTCAAACTACGTGCCCTTTACAGTGGTAGCTTGTGAGCTATGACCATGTCTCGCTTTAGAAGTCTTCCACAATTTTTGAAGCAAATCTTAACAAAAGTAGTCATTGGGCATAGCTAATTATTTTTTTAAAGGCCAATATTTGATACACAGTTGCAAAATATGTTAGAAAACTTGCTGTTTGGCACGGAATTAGGTGTTTGATAAATTGTAACCAGTGTCAAAGACAAGTGTGCCCTGTGGGCTCGCTGCTGGTAGTCCTCTTTATGCTTCCAGCTAAATTTTCCCTTGGTGTCTTTGGCAGAAGCAGATGTCAGCTCTGCCTTTCTAGCCATAGGCTTATTTTCTTTACAGCTAGAAGGAGTAAGCTAAGGTTCTGGGAATGTCAGTAGTATGTGTGTCATGTGCCACCACGTCTCGGTGCGAGGACTGATTCTTCAGGTATCATTGGGAATCTGTGGTCTGTACCTCGCCCTTGACCTGTGCATTCCTGTCAGTTCTCTGCTGAAAAACTTCCTTTCCCCTTCCTGCCTCCTCTGTCAGCTGAATCATGGAAACCACGAATGGAACCATAAAATCATGGAAAATGAGGCTGGAAGGCACCCAAGTAGAGAGTCTGGTCTGAGCCCTGGCCCTCCTTAGAGAAGTGCTGACTTTCTGACCACGTTGCTGAGGATGGAAACATTAACGTCCCAGACCAGAATCTGTATTATCCTGCTCAAAAACTTGCACGCTTATTTCTCTCAAAGCAAAAATAAGTTGTAACTCACTGATGTCTTTCCCACCTCTTCCCACTTTTTCCCCATCATGTTTTGAGATGAAAGAACTGGGCCTGTTGCGGTGAATGTGAGGGTGCTCTTCCATAAAACTGCGTATTGCTGTGGTAGTTGCATTGAGTAATACATATGTTGCTTTGTAATTGAATGATCTGGCTGACGCAGTGTCGCAGTCCGATACGCCGATTGCATGCCAGGGACTGAAGCAGTATCAAGAAAAATTACAGAAGTAGATAAAAGACTGTAGCTGGTGGAGTTAGCTATACTGAAACGGTTTTCTAGAACTGCAGTAAAAAGAAGAGACCATTACAGGCTTTACCTAATGAGAAACTTTTTAGGCAGACAAGCCCTGTAAGTGACAAAAGGAATTACTTGTCCCTGGGCGAAACTGCTGTGCCCATACACTTCTGGGCTGTGCGAGGTTGTTAGGTGGCTAAAATGGGCATTTCATTTCTTTCTTCAGAGTGAATTTATGGATAGAAGTTATTCTTAAAGGTACAAAATTTACCTGTAATATTTCTGCAAACATAATAGAGAATCATATGAAAACAGCCAATTTTGCTTTAACTGTGAAAGTATTTTATATCTGTAAGTAATTTTTATTTGTATACTTGTAGTACTGCTGTGATGTGAAACGCGTCGACTGAATTACAATTATTTTACTGTTCTTCTCCAGCTTTTGAACTGAAGCATTTAAAATTATAGATATGTTACTACTTTATTGCTGAAACTTCACATACCTTACTTGTTTGCTTTCTCTTATTAGGTGTCTTGGCTTTTTAATCCAACAAGAAGTGAAATAACAAGTCTAGATAGTGGAAATATAGATGACATTTTAAGTAAGTACTTTGAAATTTTTTTTTCTTTGTATGTCTGCAGTCACTTATCTGTGTGACTCTTGCAATGTTATTAAATGGATATGTATTCCTTAGCTTTGAAAATATGAATTGTAATCAGCATAAAAGTATTAAATGCCTATGATCAAAATTAGTCATCCGAACTAATGTATCGCCTAACAAATTACTTCATTGTAATGTCAATGAGGATTTGAAGTGTCTAAGAAAAATACCTGGTATCTTGTTTGAAGACGGGAATGCTCGATTACATAACCAAAATCTGTCAAGACAACATTTTAAAAGTTTCCCCCAAAATAGCAGCAACGGAAACCCGTAGCGATGGGCCTTTAGTATCTTGCTTGTTCAGCTGTTTTTTCTCAGGTTAAACATTGTCCTGAATATGGTGGTTCATAGAAAGGAGACTCATTAAATTAAACCGATGTGTATTCCTTGTCTGAAATATTTTTCTCTGAAAAGAATGCAATTTGTCTGTATCTGGTTGTTTTCACAGGAAAAAAGTTATTACATTGTTTCAAATACATTCAGAAAAAAATCTTTATATTTTATTTAGGTCTCTACTAGAATCTACATACTGTTGCAGGATTGCTTTGTGTAGTAAATGTATTGTTAGGTGATCTGTTTGTAAATACCTTTTATACAGCAGAAAATATAGAATCCTTTCATAAAATGTTACTCATAAAAGGGAATATATGCCAAGTGTAAGTACTTTAAAATTTTATCCTATTACTTTCAACAAACACTTTATGCCTTGGAGGTAACCCTGAATTTCTCTGTGCTTGTTAATTTCCTGTTCACCACTTGCATTCCTTGCTGATAATGAAAATCTTGAAGCCATAATTTTAAGCAAAACTGTAGTTTTTCCCAGCCTTCTCAGGAGTCGTCTTTCCAGCACGTTGTCTTTTTCAGGCTTCCAGTATCTTAATCTTCACTTGTAACAACTTTGTTACTGTCAATAGTGCAAATTTGTCTAGCAACATTTCTGCTTTTTTTTAGAAAGCTGTGGTTGATATTCTGTAGTTCCAGTATTTATTTCAAGGTTGGGCTTTTTTTTTTTTTTTTTTTTTCAATGTCTAGGCCACCACTACTACTAAAAATCAAATTACAGCATGGTTGTTATATTGTGTAAAGATCACAGTTTATTTTTGGGCAGGAGATTTGTCTTTCTAGTTTTGATATATTTTCCTTTTTTTTTTTTTGGTATTTGAAAAATAGTGTGTAGGAGCATTATTTCACTGCCTCCTCATCTATATCCCTACAGTATTGCATTTTTTTTCAAGTGCCCTTTAGCATTTTTCTTTTTTGGGGACTGACAATTTCTCTTCTGCCTTTTGCCGTAGTATCTAGCTTCTTAGCAAATAAGGCAGGTAAGGACTGACCAGACAGAGCAAGCTGCACAAGCAGGCTACATGTTGGTCATTCGTTTAGCCTAAATAGTTGATATTTCAGATTTTAACCATTTTTGAACAGTTGTGAATAATCTAGATAATGCTTAAAAGTTATACTAGAGTACAAGTTCTAGCTTTAAGTGCCTTAATTTTAAATCCAGAATTACTTTTTGTCTCAAGTGTCACTTATTACTTCTTTTGTGTCTTGATACCTGAAGTATTGACATTTTTAATGTCTAATATATCAATTAAGTCAATAAAATACTTGACTGAAGGCCTCTTTCATCACTTTCCCATTTCATATAGATTATATTTCAGATAAGATTTATCCTAGCATTTTTCTAGCAGACTAAGCTGTATGCTGAATAATCTAGAAGTATTTGCTTTTATAGTTTTTGTGTGTATATTTATAATCTCAGATAAAAGGACTAAGAAATTTGCCTCACAATCTGACATTGGGTTTTTTCTTTCAGACAATGCAGATGTTGCTTTAGTTAATTTTTATGCTGATTGGTAAGTTGTACAAGTTTTGTTTCTGTGTTTAAACTTCTGTCTTTTGAAAACTGTCTTGTTTGGCTGTAGTTTTCTAATTGAAAATGCTTTCAAACTGTTCTTTCCTAGTTTATTTACGTCCTGATTACTTCCCTTTCTGCTGTTCTGCCATCTTTTGTTTCTTTCAGGTTTCCTGTCAGAGGAAAAAGTGGTATTACATAGTAGTATGGAATAAGATGCCGTGTCATTGATTTTTTTTTTCTTTTCTCCTCTTGGCAAGACCTAGCTCCTTAACATAGTCCAAAATATTCCATTTTTTTATATGTTGGTCCCTTGCATGTCTGCTAGAAAGAAAAAGGCTTGAAATTACACTAAAAATCAAATCCTCCTCTAATCTGGAAGACGTTCCAAGTGGAGAACTAGAGAAATTACAGTCAAGGGACGAAATCTGAGCAACTGGAAAAAGAAAGAATTTGGAGCCAGATTGGTTAGACATTGTGAAAGACCTACTTAGAGGGACCTGTTTACTTGAAATTATGGGTTGTTCTTTTTAAACTTGCATATAAAATCATTGTTAGAATTAATTTAAGCACCATATTGCTTTTTGTTGTTTTTGTATAAGAAGTAATTTTAAATGTTCTGTTCTGCTCCACCGTTAATAGTTTTTAAAGAATCTTTAGCAAGGAAGAAACCAGAAAAGTATTCAGAGAAAATAAAATTTTACATGCAAATTAATATAGAAAATTAGATTAGAAAAATAAATAATTTTCTGTCTTCCTTGATTAAGGTAATCTTGAATGTAAATAGCTTTATAATGTAAAGCAGTATATAAACTGAAGCACTACCCTTTAAATATTCCTCTCCCTGCTGTTTTGCTTTTGTGAGCATAAAAGATTGGCCTTCAGAATCAAAGGTTGTGTAGGTGATGAGACTTCTGAATTCCTTGTACCTCATTCACATCCCATTGTATGTCTGAGTCTGTAGGTCTGCATGGCCTAGAAATACCAAGCACACAGAGCTTTACATGAAAAATTTATGCTTTCCCTTTACTGCTAATTCATTCAACTAGTTGCAGGCTAATTGTAATTGTTTTTAGAAGTGATTTTGAAAAATTCATACCCAGTCTTTTCGTATAGAATGAAGTTCTCAGTAAAGGTGTTTTTAATGCCTTCATTTAAACTTTGCATAAAGATGGACGTTATCCTGATCTAAATCAGTTTAATAACCTTTGTATATACCTGTCATTTTATAGACAATTTTTATGTTTAATTAGTTTGCATCTGTTCACTTGCTAACACAGACTAAATTGATAGTAGGCACACTTAAACCAATGGAATTTTTCTAGATTTTCTAGATCTAATGCAAGAGAGATTGCATTAGTTTACCAAGCTGTTTGTTGAAATAAATCTTTATAATGATAGTACAACTAAGTAACTCATTAAGTAAAAAAACTAGGTATAATCTCTTACCTGTTCTGTATAGACTTATGCTATAAAGGGTGCCTTTTAAAATAAAGAAATAAATAAAGAAATAAATTAAACTTAAGATGGGTATTCTCAGTTTGTGATCTGCAGATGCCAGGTGGATCATGGACTACTTCAAAAGATTTTTATTGAAGATAACCAAGGAAAGCAAACCTACGGAGAGTAAATTTAATACATTGAAATTTGGGGTCAGCGTCGCCACTGAAAAACCACTTTCAGATTTTGCAAAAGACAAACTGCAGGAGGCTAAAAATCCCTGTTCTAATAACTTCTGTGATAGAGGGAGGATACCAATATTTTAAAACTTGATGTAACAAGGCAACAAGTGTCTTCTTTTAGGACCTTATTAGCACAGGTCTTTCTGCAAATCCCCACTCTTACCAAATCCTCTCTAGAATAGGTTTGCTTTGAATTTAAAGATTTGCATCCGTTTGCAAGTTGATTCACGTTATAGTAGGGCATCATTTTGAAACATTGCAGCCTTTGTTATGATCATTACATGTCGGCATGCAGTAATAACCCCTCAACACGCTGTACTGTCAGCCTGTGATGTAATGTCACCTTTGAATGAGAAGAGATCGGTTTCGCTGATGTGGATACTCTGCCGTAAGGGTGGAGAAGGGTGAGGGACAAGGAAGCCATATGTAACATATGCATGCTACATACACGCGTAGCGTACAATTGTGCTGCCCAGAGTCAGGTTTTTTTCAGACAGTGGCCTCAAGCCCTTTTTGTATTTTGAGAGCAAAACCTGCCTCTTCGCTTGAATGTTTGCTGTTGTAGACATAAGAGCAACCCCAGGCTATCACTGTTAAGTTTAAGCAGGGCTTCAGTGCAAGCTGTTTTATAGCAAGTCTGTTCCGTGAGGTCTCATTCTGACAACTTCTACAGTGCCATTATATGTCTTCAATTTAAAATTCTGCCATGTGCTAAGAAGAACAGACTATAAAATAATTTTATTGACATATTAATAATGGGCTTGTGCGCTAATGTTACCCTAAGCTCCCCAAAGCCACCAAAGCATCTTTACAATCCTACAGCCTTTTCCATCAGCAGAAAGAGACAATTTTTTTCAAAATGTGACATGACTGAAAGAAGGGACCCAGGGGATTCTCTTTGTTTGTAGTGCTGTAGTATCAGTCTGTTCAAATTCTACCAAACTTGAGCAATAATAGGAGAAGCGATATTATAACTTCTATTGTTGACCCGTACAAAGTTATCTTTGTGGTATTTCTTAAAGGTGATTATTGGTGAATAATTGAATCTCAACAATCCAAGTGACTTCTTTTACTGTATTTTTAAAATTATTTCCCCAAGAATAATTCAGGTAGAAAAAAATGAAGAACAGACTTTCTGAATAGCATATATTTCCTGAAGGCTTATAATTGATTAATGGTGCTTCTTCAGCAGATAAAGCAGGGGGGCACATCTCGAACTACATATTCTTTTAGAATGATTTTTTTTTTCTACCTGAATTATTCAAGTTATTTTTGAACCTATTTTTATTCATTCAGTTACTGGCATGGTTACAAGTAGATGTTCTTTTCCAATAGATTCTCTTTTTTTTCTTTTTCCTTCA
The DNA here is from genome assembly GCA_013398295.1 of Chionis minor. Classification (NCBI taxonomy): domain Eukaryota; kingdom Metazoa; phylum Chordata; class Aves; order Charadriiformes; family Chionidae; genus Chionis; species Chionis minor. The sequence goes on from VZSF01004652.1 coordinate 236,418, forward strand.
AAGGTTGAAATATTCCCTGACTCATCAATTAAAATATTTCAAATTAGTATTTTGAAGTTGTGATTTTATGTTCTGTTCACAGGTGCCGCTTCAGCCAAATGTTGCATCCTATTTTTGAGGAAGCTTCTAATGTAATTAAGGAAGAATATCCAGATAAGAATCAAGTGGTGTTTGCTAGAGTAGACTGTGATCAGCATTGTAAGTAAATCCTGACTTGCGTTTTTCTGTGCTATGCTGCAAGTAAGTTATTCATTGTGTTGAAGAATGTACGAGACAGCAATTTAAAGTGTAGTTGGACCTGCCCCATCATTTACCCCAGAGTTGCTTCTATGCATCAGTGAACCTGTTCTTCCAAATTTGTCAGGGCAATCTCCAATGTTGCTTTCTCATTGCATCCGTAAACATGCATTTATCTCTGTTCAACCTGTCTCATTTAACGGCGGGGGGGAGTGTGAGGGAAGAGCTAGGATTATAAATTTAATTGTCTCATTGAGGGGTCAGAGAAGCACTAGAGCTACAAATGGTGCAGGTCTTCACAGCCGAGAAAAGGGAGGAGTAACCCTCCATTGTCAGTATCAAGATGACATTCTGCTCAGGTCTTCCCTTCAGCGGGGACTCACGGTTGACTTTTGCACAGCCAGGAGGGGATCAGAGCTTTTCTCCTTTGCTGTTAAGTAAAATGTAAGGAACTTCTGCTACACACTGAAAGACAAATTGATAGTACTGAGGTTTTTATTATGGTGCTTCTTATAATGTAGGACCCGGTTTTATGCTTCTGGAAGAACAGCACTTGCAGAGATAGTTCCTTTACAGTGACTTCTGATTCCCAAAGAATAGCACTAGTTGCAAGTGGCTTCAAATCCCAGCAGAAATTCAGTTCTAACCAATACTGATGATAATATTTAGACAAAAGTGCTAATTTGGAAGAATAACAGTTGGAAATTTGAGGAATCACTGTTACTAGTTTGTATCTGTGGCATATCCCTGGGACTTACTGTTGACCTAGTAGTTTTGTTTTAGTGCTCTGTTAAAAGAAACCCTAAAGAGCGAACCTTATAGGACAGAAAGAAGTCAATTGCGTATCTGTGAAAAGTAACTAGTTTCATTTACCTTTTTCTTTCCCATTTTGCCAATCTAACTTTTTCGGTGTTAGAGAGGATTTTTCCCTGTAATGAGAATTCTTGGCTTGAAGTGTCTTGGTTCTTACTTGCAGATTTAAAAGTTGGTAAGTCCACTTGAGCATCTTCCACTGGCACCATTTTGTGCTCTATTTTGTAAGCATGCATGTAGTTGCCCAACAGTAAGAGCACATCTTGTGATCTTGAAAGAGATCTGAAGCATAAAAAATCCCCGAACATTTAAGGGAGCAAACAGTGTCAACTCAGATCCTAAAATGTAAGATAAGCTGATTCTTCAAATTGTCAGGAATGGCCAAGGAGATTCTGTGTTGTCCCTTCACAAAGATCAGCAAGGCCGATTCATGACCGCAGGAAACTTAACTGCCTCTGATATGAAATCTTTGAATCACTGGGATATTGGACCCCTGTTATAGCCTCAGCTGGAAAAAAGACACAACAGTTTTCACCTAGGGTATGTGAGCAGCTTTGAAGCATTCAGCTGCCTTCCTACAGTGCAGTGGTGGGGACGCGTTGGTGAACTGTTACAAAAGTTGGAACCTACATGTACTTGAAGAGCGATAACATTAGACACACCGTTGTAGAATCTCCTCCTCTGAGCAAATCTCTTCTAGTGCCTTGAATACAGTGTAGGTAAGTGCACTTGTGTAACTGCCTGGAGCATTTCCAGAGCAGCAGAAAGGAGAGGTGTGCTTATTCTTAGTGTGCTTCACAAGATATGCTTTAGTCTCCTTGACTTGTAAGTCCAGTAGTATTCTTTCTTTCTCATTATAAAGTTGTCAAAGTGAATGTTTTCCTACCTCCTTACTGAACAGCCTTTTCTAGAATCACAGATTTTTGGGGGAGTTGCGGGGGTGGGGGGGGGATTGGTGCTGGGGTTTTTTTATTTGTTTTGGGGTGGGTTTTCTTTTGTTTTGATGGGTGTTTTGGACCTGGAATACCTTCCCAGATCTCTAAAACTTAAATACATCTTCAGCTTTTTTCTTATTCACACTTGGTGTTCTCTTCTGCTTCCAATGATCCATCTATACAGTATGTGCTTGGGAGATCTTAACCAGAAGCATAGCATTAAGTATTCAAATTTGCCATCCCTAACAGTCAATTTTCAAGTAAGGCAATGATATCCTTTGGAGGAGTATATTGAAGGCAATGGCTGATAGACGGTCTTTGCTGAAGTTTTTTTATTGAGCTTTTTGTCTTTCTTTGTTCTGAGATGTACTGTAGGATCTACACAAATAAACTATCCTTGATCTTTTACCACTGCAATTGTAGAAAAGAAAAGCAGTTGTAGCAAACATACTGATTGTGTTTGTACCAGCTTATTAAACCAGTCACTCTACATACTTGAAATTACTTTTGCATATATTTTTGTATATATTCTATCACTTTCATTGTCTAAGAAAACTACCACCCCCAAGTACTTGAAACACTTGAGAAGCTTGTTGCTTGATCTTCTCCTCATATGCTCGTTGAATGGAGCTCATCAGAACTTGTCACAGAGAGCTTAGGCCTGGATGGCAGAGGAGATGCAACAGCAGGGGTTATCTTCCTTCCCCTGGGAGTAGGTGTAGTGGGCTTGGTAGTATGAGGCAGCCGAGAGTTTTGGTCTTTCTTTTCATTACTGGAATACCATGAGTTCTCTGTATTTAGTCTTTGTGTCCTTAATTTAAAAAGTAGATGAGCATGACTTCTGCCGCAGAAGCTGTAAAACGTGAGGATTAAAAATAAAACCCTATAATGACAGACCAAGTCTTTTTTCCCCCATTTGCATTGCTGTTTTGAATTAAAATAGCGAAGCGAATTTGATAGCGAATATGTCAATGTCGTTCCTGGCTTCTAGTGTTTATTTGTGGCGTTGTAAGCAATGGTATGTTTCTTGGTACCCAGTTACTGGGTATGTCCTAAGGTTTTAAGTATTTTAACTTTGATTTTAATGTATGTAGTAGCAGCTTTCTAGTAAGAAGGTGGATGTTACTATATTATCCAGCTTGGGCCTGCTGTAGTAGTTTACTAAATGTTGGAGTCAAGATCGTTACTGTCTTTTTTCCTGTTTCACCTTTATATTTTTGTGTCTTTACATATTTTAGCAACTCTAGAAGGTTTATGACAATATTTTGGGGTTTTTTATGCCTGCAGATTTCATACCACTAGTAGTTCACTGTTAGGATGATGTTCTAGAGATGGTGGATTATTTGCATTACAAGCGATCTGTTTCTTTTTGAAGCCAAGACTCTGTAGGGAATCCAAATAGCTGATTTTAGTCCACTCAGAAACAGCTTTCAGAATGGTCAGCCAGGCATAGATACTTTCCATTTAATGCACTATTATTGAAGCACACTGCAGGGCCCAACAGCTCACATCAGCTTCTGAGGGTAAAGCAAATTAAAGAGAATTATTGATGCACTGCCAAATGTTTGATGCTTAATGACAAAACCATCATTCTGTCTGCTCTTATAGCCAATACAAAGATGTTTTTCTGGAAAATGATAGGCTCCAATGTCATTAAATACAAAATCTAAATATTAACACTATATTAAGCCTCTGCATGTGTTATATTTTATATCAGTTTATACTATTGTGGAAGATAATTGTAACTGATATGTGTAAGTGAAGTCATCGGGCTGTTTTTAAGCTGATGTGGAACATGCACTAAAGGTAAATCTGCTGAAGCAAGTAGTTGAAGCAGGTACTCTTTCAATTTCCAAGACCTCATCCTTTTATAACCTACAAATATCTAAGTTCCACTACATTGTTTGCTGCTAAAATCTTTGGTGGGTTTGGTGTGTTCAATTTAGTAATTCACTTGCCTTAAAAATTAGGCACCTCTATTCTAAGTGTAATACCTGGTAAAAATGACCTTCCATATAAAATTATAGAAGATCTTTCTGCATATACATTATTGGAAGGTTTTGTTTTCGTGGGTCTCTCTTTTTTGCTTGCTTGTCCGGTTTTTGTGGGGTTTTTTATCCTTTGTGTTAAGCAGCAATGTTAGAAACTTACCTGGTGCCATGGATTTCCTATGTTTCTGTTCTCTGTGAGTGAATATTGCAATATAGAAGAACTCATGTTTCTGGAGGAGAGTTTGTATTTGGAATAGTTTCTGTGAATTCAATATTAGGAGTTGTGGTACAGAAATCTTATAAATTAAAATGTGTACTGGGGGCTTATTTCTACTGCACCGTTATTTCCTTTGATTTCTGAGTTAAAAAATAATAGCTGATTTGAATAAATCTTTGTGCTTCTAAACAGAAAACAACTTCTCTCAGTGAAGTATTGAGAGATGCTTTGCTAGACAGACTGTTTAGGAAACTCCTGTTCTTTCTTTTAAAACATCCCTGAGCGGAACTCTCATGCAGTGCAGTGAGCTGCTGATCTCTCTGGGTCTGGCCATTCCTGTAATGTGTGCTGATGTTATTCTTCAGAGTTACTTAGGTTGTATTGCTACTGTGCCTTTGATAAGCAAAATAACTCAGAACACATTTGGAAGTTCATAAATGAACTATAAATGAAACTGTAAACAAGCTTGAGGATTTCATTGCATTCCTGCCACTTTGACTGCAAAAAAGTATATTGGTCTGAAAGTCATCTTTGGATAAAGTATAACAAGTGGAAGTCATTCAGAGAGGTTGTTGATGGCTCTCCTCAGGAGACATTTTGTTAGCCTGTCAGAAAAGGTTACGGGATGCCTAGTGATGAGGCCCTGCTAAGAGCAGGCATGGCTGTTGTGAATGCTCCTTTGCAGCAGAAGGTGGTCTAGATTTGCCATTTCCCAGCTTCTTAGTAGCCGAGTTTGATGTAGAATATTGATTGATACTCTTGTACCTGTTTTAGTCCCACATACAAGTCACCAGTATCACAGTCACCAGGGTAGGATGCCTAGTGCAGATGGTCTCCCAAGGTCCTTCCTAATTCTGCTTCCTATTAATATGTTTGTGTGGAGGTGTCACAAGAGGAGTAATTTAACTGGGGAGAATTAATGTGGTATTATGAAATACTTCACAATAAGGCAAATGTAGTGCTGCATGTAGGAAGGTAGGAGGCAAAAAGGCCTTTTAAGTGAACTTAAAGAGAGAGAGAGAGAAATTAAGTGAACTTAAATGAAAGGTACCTATCAAAGACAGATTTCATTTCTCATCTGCAGTGTGCCCTGGCAGGTAGCCTAAGGGACTTCAAAAGATGTGATTGATCTCAAGTGAGCAAGTGGAGTAGTCACTTGGTAGTCTGAGCTTCAAATATACAGCTGAAAGAATTTGTTACCTTTGAGATGGAAGGTATTGCACAAGGGTGAGGAAAAGTTAAAATGATTTGATACAAAAAAAGATTACTGTTAGATTTGGTAAATTCAAGCTATATATATCCGTGTAGCTTGAATTTGCACATATAGCTATGCAACTCCTATAACTGTCATGTAAAAACAAAATTAGAAAATGCAGTAGTTTGGGTTTGTGCTAGCTCTTCCTCAGACAATATGAAGACCTTCCTTAGACAAAGGGACACTATGAGTATTTTCAGAAAATACAGGGTTTGAGTTTTGGAACTTTGATTTTCTTCCAGATAATTTTTCAGGCTATTGTAGACTTCTGTTTGGCATGTGAATTGCGTCAGGTGATGCCTTATATTATGACATGGGCATTTAGGATAATTATCAGTTTTGTTCAAATCATAGTGGACATGTTTTTGGGGAGCCAGTTCCATAGACTTAAATTCTAAATATTTGTTTGGTGGTGGTATGAGTTATGGCCCTGGAAGACTTAAGACAGCAGATGGAGTTAATAGTGGGGTGATACCCTGACCCTTGTAAAAATTGTTGGTCGTGTGGTGGGAAGGACCTTTTAAACTAAGTTGGAGCAGGAGCCTACTTTGATATAGTGTGTCTTGTTGCAGTGTTTCAACATATTCATCATTGTACCTTTAGTTTAGTGACAGCGGACATGAGATTCTTGGTGGGTGATGTGATTTGATGTAGCAGCTGAAGTCTGAGGACAGTGTGGTGGCATGTTAACCTAGAGTGATGAAACCTGAAGCCATCTGGGAATCAAGTCCCAGGCTGCATGTTTACCTGAAGCTGTAGTTTAGGTAATGTGTATACATGCCATGTGAAAAGCCTGACATTCCCTCAAAAAGTGGGTTTTGGCATTCCTTTGAATAGAGGAACAAACAATGCTCAGACAACAGCAAAATGGCTTACAATGCAAGAGACACAGTAAAGATACAGATCACAAATGATAGCTCATAAAGGATGTTTTCTTGGAGAAGCTTGCTCGGAAGACAACGGGGGAGACTGTCTTGGAAGACATGAGTGTAAATGTCAGGATCCATGTAAAAGTTTCTTTCAAAACAACAATAAAGCTGCTGTCTCATCCCTATTGTAAAAGGCAGCTTTGCTTTCTCTTCAGTAGTCCAGGAGAAGGATCAATACAGCCTATCTATGAAGAGAACGGAGTGACTATGAAGACTTTCCTCTTAGACTGTGTGGAATGAATAGTAGAAAATAGACCAGGCAGTTTAGAAACAGTTGGATGCCAACAGGTATCCATGCAAAACAGGGAGGAGAGAATCATTTGAATTCAGCAGTCATTGCTCTGCTTGAGTTTGTGATTTGTAGAAGATAAGATCATCACCTACCATCAGTAGCTTCCTATCATAACTAGTGTGAAACTATTCCAGATAGTATAGACACTAGGCTTGTGATTTCATGATTAATTGGGCAAAATACAAACTCAAGGTTTGTACCTTTTAGATACCTTAGTACCTAAAGAAAAGGTAAAGTTGTAGCTGGGAGACTTTTTTTTTTTCCTTCTTTAGGTGCGTTACCCTTATCTGTTTTAAATACCTCTTTTCATCAGAAAATTGGCCATGAGAGTGTCTGGAAATATTTTTAAATTTAATTTAGGATTTACTATAACTAATACGATCTATGAATGAGTTCAAACAATATTCCATGTATTTGCATTGTGTATTTCCAATTTTAAAAGGAATATAATTTTGTAGTTGCTCTGCTTATGCTAACCCTACCTGTATCAAATGCCAGGGCTTAATGAAGCATTTAAGGTTTACTCTATTTGACTTTTGAATTAATTCAAACAATTTTTCATGTACTTGCATTTTATATTTTGTAAAAAGATGGTTTTCAAATACTTACTTGTGTAGGACTGTCATCTCTCTGTGTTAGTTCAAATATCAGTATTCATGGAATCTCAATGTAATTTGTAAAGAGCATGCAAGTTCTGACTTATGAAATAATGTTTGAATTCAGTCTTGACAGTGGGCATTCTATTACCATTATTTTTTTTTACACAACTTCAGCACTTGATGAAGATTCGCATCCCTCGGGAACTGCAATCTCCATCTCTGAGAACCTTCAAGACCCCCTGAACGCCCATTCGGCAACCTGTGCATCCTCCTCTAACTGTAGAAATAACCTGAAGGAAAAAGTCCATGTTGTGAGACCAAAAAAAAGTGTAGTTTTGGTGTTGTCTTGCTGTGGGGTTCTGTAGCAATAACAGTCTCTAATCTCAATGTGTTTCTGCGAAACCTTGATATGTAAGTGCTCCATGTCTCTTATCAGACCCTGGGCAAGTTTTGATAGACTGATGTACCATCTGACCAAAAGTCCTTCTATCAATGGAAAAGAAGGGCAGCAAATGCTTTGTTGCTGACATTGTTTGTCTTCTGCTGAGTAAATATAAAGTGATTCCTCCCCTGCAATACTTGCCACCAACTTGCAGGCAGCTCTTAGGTACTTTAAGTAAAAAATGATGGAATTTAAAGGAAAACACTATTAATCTAATACTTGTTAATGTTGAATATATTGGCAACTTCCCTTGAGAAATTTGTATTAATTTCACGTAAAAGTACTCTGAATAGAGGACATAAAATGTCTTACCCTTAACTGTAATTGGTGCATTAAAAAACTCTTCTGGGATATTTAGGAAACAGGTCAAGTCCTTTCGTAGTCAAAATTGATATTTTGTGATATTTCATCGTGATGCAAAGCTTGTTAGGAACTGGGCTTAGCTGGTGAAGCTTTTAAGCTTACTGGTTTAAGGGATGTTAAGGAACATTTTTGTGGAGTAGATATAGTTCTTGATCCTTTGTTGTGCGTGTTTGGTTTTCAGTTCTCAGACTCATTTAAGTTGTGCCGCTGGTATAAAGATTGTTTTCAGTAACTAAAGCTGCAAGTGATTAGTAGTGTTTTAGCAGCAATTAAAACTACTGATGGCTTCACTGAGAGTTCTCCAGGCAGCAGGGAATTTAGATTTTTTTTTTTTTTTTGTTACCTTATAGAAATCTGAAGGAGGTGGAGAACTTCACATGCTGGAGGACAGTTATGGGCACAGTTCTATAGGGGAATGACTTACTTGCAGTTGCAAGGGGTTTTAATTTTGGTTTGCGGCTAAGAGGTGTATGTTAGCTACTCAGTTTCAGCAGTTTGCTCATGACAGCTGCCTCTAAATAGTAGTTTTGATGGACTTCTGTCTCTGTTCTCTTTAAAAACAAGTAAGCGTAAGATAGAAAGCAAATCTGCTTTGTGGTAAATATGTAATTGAGAAGAAAGGATGTTCTTTCTTGTCAGAAGGGATTAGTTTTTAAGTCATTCGGTACTGTGCCAGGTATGCTGATGGACTCTCATTTGGTTGCCTTCCTGCTGGGGGCCAATCCAGGTCACCTGAAGGTGTACCCTTGGACTTCTAAGGAGTCAGCGAAAAGTAACAGGACAGGCATTCAGCCCACACTTCCAATGCCTTCCTCTCTCTGTGGATGGGGTAAAACTTCTCTGTCTCCAAAGGACAAATCCATCCATTGAAGTTCACCGTCCCTTCCTTTCCTTGAGAGAGAAAGGGAGAAGGGGAAGTGGGGTGGGTGTAGTTGGCTGGAATGAGTCACCTCAAAGGATTAAGCAGCTCTGGAAAGTGGGCAGACTGCTCACATTGAGGGATTTAGTTGGATTTAAGTACAAACAGGATTGAGGTTTAGGTAAACCGTATCCCACCCTCTAATAGAGGACACCCGGTTTTCACAAGGGCTGTGAGATTTGTTTGTTTGTTTCTAGCTATATTTTCCAGGGAAGAGTGAACAGGAGGGCATAATTAAAGAAAAGGAAAGTGCTTGCAGAAAACTACTTAGCATTACATGCTTTGTCTTTGTTGTTTGGTTTTAGTCTTGTTTTCCTAAGAATCCAAAGTGTATCTTGTTACCTTGTTTCCCCAGTCCTTCCTCTTTAAAACTCCTTGAAGCTTTTTGCTGAACTTCAGCCACATCTGCAAGAGGGAACAGCGTTCAAAGCTGTTAAGTACTTGCAAAATTTGATTAAAGCGGTTGCTGGATACTGGAGATGCTCAAACTCAATTTCTGCACTGCAGCAAAGGTTGCTGTGAAGAGTCAAGGCTGATGGACCTTGATGCTCCATGTGCCGTGAACCACTTGCTGGTTACCTATAAGTTTCCCCGTCAATGCATGGCTGGGAACTAGCTGCAACACCTATTGCAACTTGCTGTGTCACACTGATTATCCAAAGTGGAAGGGGGACAAAGGGAACTTGAAGTGCTCTGGGGCATAGGGAAGAACCAGATTTTTGTCTTAGTGGTGGTTGAGATAAGGAGTGCGCATTCATGGGAAACTGGGCTTTATTGATCCTGCTTGGCTTTCTTCTTTGCTCTTCTAATTTTACTGTAATTTTACTTTCCCCATTTTTTTATTCTTCTTTTACATTTGTAAGTCTCGTGACTAAATAACTTGTAGTTAGATAGCTGACCTGTTATAGAAAGGTGAAAATAGCGAGTGCCATTATGCCAGGTGAACGCAAACGCATGTTACTTCCTTGTATGAAGCTCTGCGCGGTCCAGGTCTAGGAGATAGCTGGGCTGCGTGTATAGATGCGAATGAGGAACTGTCTTGAAGGGAATGCTGACACTGGTTGACCAGAGAGGTGTTTGCCTTCATTTAGGAACCCGAACAGCTCAGAACTGTAACAGCAGTGTTCTGACCTTCATAGACTTCAAGAAATATTTTGCACAGAGTTCATGTTCTCTAAAATTTAAGACACAACAGTTCCAGCACTGTAATTGAGATAAAAATCACAGTTTAAAGAAAACTAGGGGATGATTTATTGTGTTAAAATTTTCACATGTGGATTAATTAACTGAGATTTAGCAAGCTTTTAAGGTTCTCGTGTACATGTTATACTCTTAAATTGGCTTTCCTAGTTGTTAGAAAGTGTACTAAATGAGTATAGCTGACCAAGTTGAGTCTTTACTTACCCGAGATTTTGGTCTTGACTTTTTAATGAAGATCAGTATATGTGAGAAATACTGTAGCTGCTATCCATTCTCTCCCCTATGGTGGTGTTTGGTTGGGTTCTTTTAGTTTGTTCTTGTTTAAAGATATGGAACTACTGGTTCAGAGTTTCCATTTATATGCACTCATATACATGTATAGGATACCGTGTTCAGTGTATTTCTGTATTTGTAGGGTTGTGGTTTTATTTTCTTAATTTCTTTTTAGCGGATATAGCGCAGAGATACAGGATAAGCAAATATCCAACTCTGAAACTCTTCCGGAATGGAATGATGATGAAGAGAGAATATAGGGGCCAGAGATCTGTGACAGCAATAGCAGATTATATCAGGCAGCAGAAGAGTAACCCTATTCAGGAGGTCCAGGATTTGGAAGAAATTAGTTCTCTTGATGTAAGTCTTTCAATTTTGTTCCTTCTGATTTTTTTTAAAAATGTTGAACTGGTGAAACATAATGTGTTTGAAGTACATACTTACTTTTTCTTTCCCTTCAGAAATGTTGTGAGTGCTTTTTTTTTTTTAAACTGTGTGGAAAACTGGATCGTTTCCAGTGTTTCAAATTATTCTGATATAATCACTTCCAACTGTATTCATTTTGTTACAATAACTCCACTACCAAATCACTTATTTTACTTTTAATCATTTGAATAGAATTATGTGTTGTATCTGATAAGATACTTCTAATATTCCTCACTGGAAAAATATTCACAAGAATGCTTCTCAATATTGAAAAGGCAGAAAAGAAATAACTTCTGTGCAATTATTAACTGTTGAATGAATGTCACCTCTGTATTTAATATCCTTAGGGAGCAATGATAGTTTTTGATAGCTTTAGGTAAGTTATAATTTAACCTTTGGTTTTACAGCGCAGCAGAAGAAATATTGTTGGATACTTTGAGCAAAAGGACTCTGACAATTACAGAACCTTTGAAAGAGTAGCGAATATTTTGCATGATGATTGTGTATTCCTGTCTGCCTTTGGGTAAGTTTTAAAATTGTTGATTGTGTGACTTCATTATTGAAATTATGTTAATGAGCTGTATGTAATTTAATTGCATGGACTTCTTTAATACTTCCAGTGTGGCCTAACTGAAGCGACTAGACCTTAGTAGATAAAAACACCGAGAAGGATAGGAGGAAGGGGGGAGAGAACTCCTCCTAGCCTTAATGTTTCAAATTTCTTCTTGTTATACAGATTTACAGCAATATTTAAAAATATTAAAAGATCTTCACTGGAGGAAGAAGAATAAATTGGGAGTGAGCAATGCCCTTTTGAAGTAGCATGATAAAATGCAACTATAGATTCTTTCTGCAGTGTTTAATGTGCCAGCACTAAGCATTTAAAGTGATTGGGCATTAATGTGAGTGCAGTGGTTTGCAGTCTAACCATAGGTGCAAGATCAGGAATTTGCATGGGTTATGGTAGCTTTTATACTGCATACAGTTGCCCTGAGGGTTTTTTGAATTGAATGTAGTGAAGGATAGTGGAGAAACTGAGAGGATGTATCAAGGTAGAAAATACTTCATTTGTGTGAACAAAATTTGTTGTCAGTCACTAATGCCTCTTCCAGTGTGTTTCCAAAAAAAAGTTTGTGGCTCTGGGAGAGTATTTGTGATGTGCAGGTGACTTTTCTTTCCTTTACTTCCAAGTTAGGTATCCTGTGTCTGTATAAGCAGCCTTTGCTATGAGAGAATAATCAAATCTTATAAATGTGTGATCTGTAGGTCTGTCAGTCTTATTCCCCAAAGAATGGCCATTATCTCAAATGTTTTCTGATGAGTGCATCCGTGCTCATTCTCAGGACAGCCAGTCTGAGTTGTTACTAGAATTTAAAATTATTTTTCGCCCCATCATACGACTTTTCTCTTCAGGGATGCCTTTAGAAAAATCATTAGTAAGACAGTGATACTTCTAAGATTCTGTCTTCTATTTTTTGAGTCTATCTTTGGTTTTCTATTTGTCAACTTCATATAAGGAGAAATAGTCTCCCATCACTCAGTGTTAGCATTTGGTTGTTGGATTCCATTCTTGAAGTAGTTACTATGGGGTTTTTATTTTTTTTTTCTTTAGATATAAGCAATAAGCAAACATAACGGAACAGATCAGAATTTAATTATTTGTAACCTACCTATGTTAACTACAGAGTGCACAGCAGTCTCGGCGTTACTCTCTTCTCCAGAAACCTGTTCCCTTTCTTGCTTGGAGCTGTTAGTGTTTTAAAGTGCAGCTTTCCAGACAGCAACCCCAGAAACTAATTTTTTTCATCTCTGAGTGGCTGTTGCTCTCAAGCTTCCTAAAAAGTTATATGTGAAAAGACTTCTGAGGGAGGTACTTGGCTATATAACAGTGTTTCTCTGTTCAGATTATATAAAGCAAACTGTTTCTTGGTGAGCTGGCGCTGATTAGTCAAACTCTGACTGAGCATCCTAACAGCCTCTGGGAGGGACTTCTGGTTTTGCAGTGGACAGAGTTCAACAGGTGTATATGGTAACGTGAGCTGTCGTGTTCAAACTTAAACTGAAATAAACTCGAAACAATCAGCTTGACAGGAAAAAATTAATTACTTCGCTTACTTCTGTCAAGGCAGAACTGTTCCCCGCTGTGCCAAAATGATTCTGGCTTTAGGTAGTTGCAAAAGCTTATTTTTAAACTGTATTAATGGTACTTAGTTGCAGAACATCTTGATACTTTAAACTATTCTTGAATCAACTGATCCTTACAGTTCTGTTAAGATTTGAGGTGACCACAGAGCAAGATAACTGAGAGAGACTTGTAAGCAGAAGGCGATGGGGGGGGATGAAGAGATATTAGAGAGAGATTTTAGAAGTAGAACTAGAGAGGGATAAATCTGAAATGTTTGTAGACACGGAAGAGAATGGCCTTGTGCCGCTGAGCCACAGCATAGGAAGCCAAATGCAGAAACCAAAGCAAACAGTCAAAAAATACTTTTATCTTACAAGACTATGACAAACTGTAGATAGCTTATGGAAGAGAGTGACTAGTGTAGGAACTGGTTTAAATTTACGTTAGCAAAACATAATTTTTGTTTGTTTGTTTGTTTGGGGTGGTTGTGGGAGGCTCACCTTCTACCTTACCGCTTCAAGAAGAGAAAAAATGCAAACTGAAGTGTTTCTATTTTGGTAGTTGTTTTAAAAAGGTGTATCTTCAGGCCTTTGGGATTTTCACATCATGTCCCCACTTTATTTGACTGGTCTGAAACAAATCAGTCACAAGTGCAGTTCCTGAAGTGGAAGAACGCAGAAGAGGACCTTTTGGGTTCCACCACAGGCTTGCCCTAGAGCATATATTTCATTACAGATTATTATCAGTTTATCAAGCAGTGATTGGGCAGATGACTTCTATGTCTTCGCTTCTTAGTCAGTGAAGGATTGTGTGGGATGCGAGTGGTTTACCTCAGTGATGATGGTCACAAAGAAGCCTAATTTCACATTAGGGGAGCTGTCATCATGTCTGGAATACAAAAATGCATTTTAAAATACATGTCTCTGAACTGGTGCAAATGCTGATAGGTATAACATACTATGCAAGACATCTTTTGCATGTGATAAGAAAAGGATAATAGGATCAAATGAAATAAATAAAACATAAGTACTTTGAGTTAAGCCTTATGAAGTCTTTTTTTCTTTTTTTTTCTTGTCGCTCGAAGTTGTTCAGACCCCTGGAAGATTTACCTAATCTTGCAGTGAGATAAATTGAGATATTTTTAGTTCTCTTTTTTTTTCCTACCCCTTACATCTCTTAATCAGTCTTCACTGATGCTTATATTAAGTCCACAGAAGAGATACTATAATTGGAGAAGCTGGAACACTTTGCTAACATTTCCCAGAGGCTGACACGCTTTCTTTTTAGCCTACGCTAAAAGGAAAAGAAATAGGTAGTTCATTTTACTCTTTTTGTGGCATATACAGCCAGTCAGTTCTGTCTTGCCAGCATGAGTTGGAACAGCAAGGCATTGGGAGAGAAGGCGAGGAGGCCTCTTTTGAAGTCTGAAGGCGGTGAAAGGGTTTATTTTTGCCAAGAACTTACTTTCTTTATTTTTTTCTGTCTCTTGTGTTGGATATGCATAGCTGTCCCAATTTGTTTGAATAAGAGGTGATAATTTTGGGGGTACAAGCTAGCAGCTTTCAGGGTTCTCTGTTGTGACTGGGATTATGGAACCACAAAATATTCCAGAGGCAGAGGAGGAACTTACTAAGGTGACATAGTAAGCTGAATGACAAGAGGAACTTTGTGTGTTCTCCAGCAACGCACAAACCACATCACCAGCAGTCAGAAACTGCATGCTGTGTGTTGTGCTCCCCAGATCTGTTTTGAGGCTAAAATGAACAGTGTGGGCTTATTTGCTATCTGTCTTCTCATTGCCTGTGCCGTAGAGCAGCTCAGAGCCCTTATTTATCAGGGCAGGTAAGATGTAAATTTCTAATGTAAACAATGGAACAGGATAAGTAAATGCAAATGAGAAGCCACCTTTCTCTCCTTTTCTTCCTTAAGAGTAGGTATTTATATTTTTTTTCATTTACATGATAATATCAATTCATTAACACTTTTCTCTGATGGTGTCTTATCTAAAGTTGTACCAGCATTCATCCAGTTGCACTTTGATGCCTTTAGTCCACACTTGTAATCTTAGGGATACATCTTGCTGACTCCCTTAATGCCCTCTCATCTAGCTAGGCCAAATTTCTGTGGAATCACTTTATAGTTTACTTTAAAGATCAAGGATTTTAATTCTCAATTTTTGAAGGACTAAAAAGAAGTAAAGAAAGGATAGCAAATTTTAAAAAATGATTTTTGGTATCTCAGTTATTTTATTTGTCCGTACCAAGACATGCTTACTGGTTGGTTTGTTGTAGGGCTATTTCAAAAGCAGAGAGATTTAGCGGAGACAATGTAATCTACAAGCCACCAGGGGTAAGTGTAACTATGTATTTTATTCTGCTTATTGTCATTATATGTGAATATGAACTAATGGAGACTATATTCAGATCATTCAGTGTGTTACTGCATCTTGAAATTGCATTTCATCACTAAATAGTGTGAGAAATAGGGTCATAGGAACTAGTGTTTCTGAGTCAGTGAAAAAATCTCAGGATCATTTGTTGCCAATTAAGTGCACAAAACGTAAATCTGTCATTTTAAATGTCAATGTCCGGAAATGTTATTTTTTTCTTAGAAACAAAGTTGTCTCATCATGTGTATAGATGGTTTGTGTTCTGTAGAAGTCTTAGAAATCTATGAAGTTCAACAGCTGGCGCACTTCATATTTTTCAAAGCAAGTGACAATTACAAAGTATTTTTCTGACTTCCACTTGCCTGTCTTGTGTGTCTTAGTTCACAAGGGCTAAGAGCTGTTCTCTTCATTTTAAACAACGCAAAGCAAAAAACCAGCCAAACAAAAAGTAATTATTAAAATTAACTGTATGTTAACAAACTCCCATAAACATAGCTTTACTTAAGGAAAAATTCCATACAGAAGAAAATGTCCAAGAATTGCTTTTTTAGAAACATAATTAATATCTGAAAATCTGCTCTTTTCTCAAATTTAATGTATGACAAGGGTTATTTACAAAAGAGAAATAAATTAAAAAAAATACTTAAGGGGGGAGTTTCAAACCGTTTTCTGGGAAAACAGAATTTATTACGTTACCTAATTTATGTGGCATTTCTGAATTAAAGTGTGCTTAATCATTGCCACAGCTTGTAAAGTCATGCTTCACTTCATGTTAACCAAAATTGTAATTACATTAAAAGATGACAGCACTGAATTCTGCGTTAAAACTACTAGCAAATAAAGGAAAATTATTATTTATTCATATCTCTTTGGCAAAGCAAATGTAAAATGCCAGTTTCAAGTCCCGTAGGACATTGAGAGGGATTTTTAGTGAGTCTTTGTAACTATTAGCATGGAGAAGCTTAATTTCTGCATCTAGTTTATATCTAAATGGATTTTTTAGGTAGGGAAATGCTATTTCTCAACCTGACTGAAGCCTAAATAGCGTTTATTTGAAGCACCCCTAATTTGGAAACAAAGTATACTTTCGATTCTTCTTAAGTTTTCTTAAAAAGTGGAGTTGACTACATAAATGAATATATATAATATTTCTTTTCTTGTTGTACTTTTGTAACTTAGATAACAGAAATGTTGCATGCACAAGGGTTGAATATTGGTATACAATTGGCTTTCAATATTTATATGGATTTTGTTACTTTTATGTTGGGTAGGTAATCTTCTTTGTAGGTAGGAATGTAATTTTTACGGTTTCTCAACTAGTGTATTTTTCTTTTCAACAGGAAAATGCTCCAGATATGGTGTATTTGGGCTCACTAACCAATTTTGATTTGATTTATGCATGGACACAAGATAAATGTGTACCACTAGTCCGAGAAATTACATTTGAAAATGGGGAGGTAAGAATTTTTTCTACCATTCAACTTTTGGGGTTTCTTTCTCAAAACCAAAATGTCTCTTTCAAGGTCTTAAAGCCATGCCAAAAAACTTTCTGACTGCATTGATTTTGACAGAAAATAGCTGTCAGGTAGTGTCTTTTCTTTCTTGGAGCTTTTTGGTAGACTTGAAGTTCACTGGAGGGAGATTTTTAGTAGTTTCATACACTATCGAAGTAAGGGGTTATTATCACACGTATAGATCACGTAAGAAGTGTCTGGTGACTTGTAGAGTATGGACAAACACTTGAACGCTAAGAATCTTTGTGTGTAAGAATGTGCGTGTGTCTAGGTATGTATGGGCAGGTTGTATTATTCATCTAAATTAAGTCCATATTATTTATGCAGAGGTTATGACTAAATCATGATTTAAGATCCAGACATAAATGGTATTTAAGTGCTTTTTGCATCTGTTATGAAACAACTGTCTCTACTCAGGGTAGAAAATTTCCATGTCAGCATGTCCATGACAGTTTGAAAGAGTAAGATAGTTGTGAACTATCCTTTGGCTACAAACAGCTTAAAAAATCCAGTGTTAAAGTTAGTAATAGAAAAATGTTACTGTATTAACCACTTCCAAAGCATTATCTAATAAATGAGGACGTTAAATGGTGGCTGACCATCTGTGGAACTGGCAGTTTTCTAGGAATTGTAATAAAAAAAGTGAAAATTTTTTTTGTCAATCTGTGTTTAAGCACTGGTACCTTCTTGATCTTTTTAGCTTCACATGCTCTTTCCCTTGAGTTTCTTCTTTTAGCTGTAATTCGTAAAATGGAATTTGCAGGATTGCTTTTAAACATCTCTTTTCTTCTCATTATCCTTACTTTTTTTCAATGCTTTTCTGTTTCCTTTTGTAATTTACTCCTCTTTCATCTATTTCCAGCTCCATTTTGGTTTTTTTTTTTTTTTGTAAAATAACCAACAGGGGGAAAAAAATCTTTAGAAAATTAGAATGTTTGTAGTATCTCAGAAAGAGTTTTTGTACATAGCCACAGCATCTGCTAGAAACTCTGGTGAGGTTTGTAACAAATTGCAGTATGTTGTCCACAATAGATTAGAAACCAAAGAATTTGGTTGTATGATTCGTTCTTACTTTGCACACTTACTATCCTGAATCTGCAGCGTACGCAGCACATGGGGCACGCACATGTCAGACTGCATGACAGAGGGAGGGGTAGGATGGGATCCACAAAAATGGTTCAAGTACAACCCTCTAGTCAACTCTGCCAACTTTCATTGGAAAGATCTGTTAGTTAAATCTTAATTCTTCATTTGCAACTCAATACGTAAAAGATGCCACACGTTAGCATGTTTAGAAGTGTGTGATGGAGTTTTCAGTGTACTTTTCCCGTGGTGAAATTGAATTCAGAGCCTTAGAAGTCAAAGTTCATTGCTGTCAGCTCGTGCCACGTAGTGTCACGGTTTTTCTGGTTGTTCGCTCAACCCCCGATTCCTGTTTACCTAGGCAGATATTTAGAATGCCATTGTGACATTTTGCCTAGCAGCACTTGTTTAAAAATTTCATAGCTGCCAGTACCCAAACAAATTTAAACATGCCAAAATAGAGGTACTTCTGCCTGAAATTGTATGGTATTGAAATGGTCTTTTAAAGCGTATTGCATGGGCAATGTTACAGGGTAAAAATATGAAGTGCTGTGACTGTTAAGCTGTGTTTATGGTACTAGAATACCATATAAGTCAGATAAAGACAAAAATTTCTACCAGAGACTTTAAAGTCAATTTTTAAGAATAAAAATTGGCCTCTGTAAACTGCTGGTAGGTTTTCCCCTCGCTTTCTTAATGTTTTCATTATCTGATAAGTGTCATGGGCTGGCTAGCCAGGAAGATGCCCGGTCTGAATGGAGTCCATCATTATGACTTTAGACAACACATAGTAACTGAACACAGAAGCAAGGTCATCTGCTCAAGAAGACTGTCCATTTGAGAGACAGTCCCTGTACTTGGTGAGCAAAGGCTGTTGGGATCAGTCCTATCATTCAGAAGAAACCACTGTTTAACCTGTAATCAGTCTGTTTAGTTTTATGTTGTGAGAATACAATGAACAGTGTGGTCTAACGATGGTGCTGAACTCGAAGTTTTTGTCTACCTCAACTTTAGCAAGGCTTCCAAGCAAAAAAAAGGAAGGTATGTTATAGAAACCAGTCAGGGCCAAAACTAGCAAGGCTTTCTAGCCAGTTCTCCTAACAACCTGTTGGAGATGAATTGATTTTGTGAATACAACTCGCCAACTATAAGGGATTTAAGTATGTGGATATCAAAAATGGGATTTTTCTTTTAGCTGCTCAAAAGCAAGAGGGAAGCTTAGAGCCAGAATGCCAAGCTCTGTTTGGGAGTTCTCCCTCTGGAAATGTACCTGCTGAAACAAGTGAGGAAACAGAGCCATAATCGTAGTGGTAACGAAACAGACTTTTTGCCACCCTCTAACAGGAGAGGAGGCTGAGACCCAGCCCAATTCATGTGTGTAAAAATGAGAATGAGCAAATGCGATTAGTGGTTGACTTAGGGATGGATTGGGAAGCTTGGATTTCATCAAGAGCACTGAGGAGCTTTGCGATCTGCTGTTAAAAGACCAAGCTTTGACTTGGTTTAAGGGAGAATGACCGCCATTTCGTGTACACTATGTAACTGGCTGCCTACCAATATGGTGGCATTTCTTCCAACCTACTGCAAATCAAAAATATCTGAAGAAACTCTTCTCTTTGGTGGCAGAAGAAACGACTGCTGTCTTTCTCAAAAATACAGATTTTATTCTGCTACAGGCTAGAATCAAAGGAATAGCAGCACTTGCTTGTATACTAGTTGTGCAAATGAAAGATAGGCAAGAATGTAGGCATTTGTTAGATGATAAATGATTATTTCTTCAACTGGGCTGTAGCAAGTTGAGCTGCTGTTCAAAGGTACCTAAAAATCACTTTTGAAGCAAGCAAATACAAGTTCTTCCTGTTTTGTTTGAGTTTTGAGTAAAAGAAAAATCCTGAATAAATTATTCAAGGACTTCCTACATTTATCTGTCCCTGGACAGAGATCTTTGAAAGGCACTCAGGCTGCAAGAATGCATTCCTATGAGGAAATGAAGCTTCCCTGTCCAACAAAGGTTTTCATTTCTTCATCAATTTTAGTAATATACTAGACTGAATTTCATAATGGTGTTATACAGATGACCAGTCAGAACACATTTACTGGCAAAAGAGCAGAACTTGATCATAACTGACATACCTGTGTCGTTACCTTCTGCTTTTTGGTTTTTTCTTCGAGGTGTGTTTTTTGTGGTTTGCTTTTTTTTTTGGTGGTGGTGGTTTTGGTGGTTGTTTTCGTTGTTTTTTTTAAGGATGGAGTTATTTACAGATACTTCCTCATTGTGTTATGCTAAGAAAGCACCAACTTATTACATGAACCAAGCTAGGACTGGGTCTAGAATACACACTCAGTTTTTTATAGTATTTAATACCATGCTCTTCGGGCCTTACTGCTCTTTCTATGAAGTTGTATTTTCTCAGAACTGGCCTATTTCTTCTGAGCAAGTATTCAGTGCAGGTGTAGCCCTTCCTGAAATGTTGATAATGAAATACCTTCATTCTTTATCTGCTGTATATGATATAGAGGAAGGAAACATAGTTAACTGTATCACTCGGGTATCTTAGATGAAGGGTTAGCAGTTAACATCTTTAGTCCCGTTCTTTCAACTGTGTTTAAAGTAGACATCTCACAGAACTTGAAAACTGCTGGAATCACTTACTTAAGTGCCCTTAAGAAATGGAAGAAATGAGATTTGTCATTTGTTTTCTGTGCAGGAACTGACAGAAGAAGGTCTTCCTTTTCTCATTCTTTTCCACATGAAAGATGACTTGGAGAGTTTAGAGAAATTCCAACAGGAGGTTGCACGACAGTTAATAAGTGAAAAAGGTTTGTAGTAACTCCTACCACTTCTTGTTTTTACTGACATCACTTTTTTTCTGGCAAACTCAGTAGAGTGGAAGCAAAGGCCAAACAGAATCCTAGCTTTAAAGCTCTTGGGACGAAAGGGGTTTTTGTACTTTTGACAGTGAGGACTGACTCCTTGGGAAATGATTAAAATAGGTACACAATTTATTAGTAAGTAACTATTCCAGAAATCCTTCTTGTCTAAATGACTTCAGTTGGGAGGGCATTAAACAAAACTTCAGTTTGTATTGTGGCCGAAAACACTTTAAGAAAATCCATTACTCTGATGTTGTTATTTAAATCTATTTTCAAGTTTGCTGTATCTATCCAATATCTCCTCCTTTGTAATACTTACAAAAGTATTTAGGGTTTGAAGAGAATAATAAAAAAACTTTAACATGGATTTTTGTCTGCTCACAATTTTAAGGTACAATAAACTTCCTCCATGCCGACTGTGATAAATTCAGGCACCCACTCCTCCATATTCAGAAGACTCCAGCAGACTGCCCTGTTATTGCCATTGATAGCTTTAGGCACATGTATGTCTTTCCAGACTTCAGTGACTTGTCGTAAGTATTTTTCTTTGTGCATTTTAATTTGAGAAGAACGAAAGAAAAAGATGTGCTCATATTTTAATCAGTACTATGATCGGAAGATGAATAAATCTGGGATAGGTAATGCTGCCTATGTGTGATTCGGTGTCAGAGCCTTTAAATGATAAGAATTGGTGTGAAGTGGTTTAAATGGAGTTGCATTGCTTTACGCAAGAAGAGAATCTCACGTTGAGTTTTTAGATGCTGCTCTCTTATTTCAAAGTTTTGCTGTTTTCCATAGTTGTTAGGCATTTGGAGCCTGGCGTGCTATTTTTAGTGGTGATCTAAATATATCAATTAACTTTAAATGGAATGTTTAAGTGCTGTGTTATGCAGTAATTACTGTAAAATGCACCATGTACAAATTCCTAGCCGGCTGGTTTGTTTTTTCTTGCTGCGTTAGTCTAAACCTGGAAAACTGGCAGAGGAATCCTTGTTGCATGGGTTTCCGAAATTCTCTGCGTGCAGCTTGGAAAATGGCCGATTATTTGCATGTTACCTGGATAAAATATGCGAGAGAGAAGTATCAGGGTGCTTAGGGGAAATACCACTTTGATAATCCTGTTTACATCAGCCTATCTCTTTATCTTGCACTGCCTTGGAAGCAGATGTTCTGTCTCTTGTGGTTCAGTTGAGGAGTGAAGATGTGTAATTGTTATCTTCAGGGACTTTCACCATGAGAGAAGTGTTCTGTCTTCATCTTCAGGCTGTTAAAATCCATTTTCTGTCTCAAAGGAGGTACCTGCGTATACACTGCTTGTTAAGTCCTGGTTATATGCCTAGGCTTTGAGACTTGAATTTTTGCCCATTCATATTTCTAAAAACTCCTGGTATTTCATTTTTGTGAAAGCCA
The DNA here is from genome assembly GCA_013398295.1 of Chionis minor. Lineage (NCBI taxonomy): Eukaryota > Metazoa > Chordata > Aves > Charadriiformes > Chionidae > Chionis > Chionis minor. Next base: position 258,704 of record VZSF01004652.1, read on the forward strand.
AGGATTCGAAGCTCAGACTTAGCATGCAATGTGGATGTAACCCCATGTCTAATTCTGCCATTCCAACGGGCATTTTTCTACCTGAAATATTGACATTTGGAAGGAGAATTCTCCCCATAATTCTCCACAAGTTTGTTCTTAAAACATAGTCTCTGCTTGATGTATCTAAATTGTGCTTTTCAAATATGTATGTATGTGGAAACATACAAAAGTGTATGTATTTTCCTCCCTCTTCCCTTGTCTGGAAGATCATGTTCACTGTACATGCTAGCACTTTAAAAAAAATAGTGGGATATTTGCATTTTGAAAGTACTCTTTTTTTTTTATTGTCACTTTTGAAACAGCCCTAAAATAAATTAGTATCTCTTACAGGGGAATAGAGATGTTTAGACTTTCATGTTTTGTTTCTGTGAAACACTATCAGAATAATAAAAGCTACTTGTTTGTTTGTATACCAGTTGTTACATACAAATGAAGAGAGAGAGAGAGATGTCGGGATTGTAGACAGTTGCTTGATGATAAATAATTATTCAACCTTACTCTAGGAGATTGAGCTGATACTTAGAAATACCTAACAAACAGTTTGGAAACAAGGAGAGCTTGGAGCTCCTGGGGTGATATTCTTGTGTGTGTGTGTGGTTTGGATTTTTGTTTTGGTCTTGTTTTATTGGGTTTTTTTTCATAATAGGTAAAATCTTAATTCGGAGACTTTCATCCATCTGCAAGGATTTCTGCCACTTTAGTACATTTTCTGGACTCTTTTACAAACTGGCCCCAGACTGTCTCCTGTAATCTCAGTGCTGCCACCACGCAATAGGGTTGGGATATGGTACTTTCAGAACTGGCCCACGAAAAGATTTCCACTCTCTTTAGGGAGTTCTCTTCTTGGAGAATAGCCACTTCATGGGCAAATGAGACCACCACCCAGCATTTTGGCCTAATGCTTTGGCCACCTGGTCCTATTCACCCTGCTGTTTGAGGTGGGAAGTGATAGTGGGGAGTGTTCACCACATCAGCTGTAGCTTCTCAGTGAGAAACGGCTGAGCTACAAGAGGCTGTAGGCGCCAAGTGGCCTTGCTGCATTAGGAGAGGAGAAGAGGTTGGAGAGGAATGTCTCCGCAGTGTGCCTGACCTAGAACAGGGCAGGAGCCCTAGGTCAAGCAGGGAGCAGTGATTCTGCTGTCCCTGCAACTGGCTGGAATGTACCCCCATCAGTATTATCCCAGTGTTATCTGGGAAGGGAAGAGATCCCTCAAAATACCACTGTAATACTGATTAGTTACAGACGCTGCTGTAGTGATGCCCTCTGACTATCTTCTACTGTTTTATCCATAGAGTTTTCTCATGATCTGAAATACTGCCGATAGCCCGTCTGACCACACTTTGTCCCTCTTTCCTAAATGTAATAATTGGTCTGATGAAAGACTCCCTACAAAAGCTGTCTCCATTCATACGTTACCTTTTGATTGCACGCATAGTGCTCGCATTACAGTTTTTTGTCTCATCTTTAATACCTGCTAGGTCGGCCCTTCATTTTAAGCTTTTTAGTCTATTTGACGTTGCACAAATAAAACTGGATGCTGTAGTTTAGCACGTTTGCTGTGGGTGACAGTAGATGATCTCAGATTAGATTAACATTGATATCCTCTTAGTGCTTATCTCCAGTGTCTATGCAGTTGCTCAGGCACTAGAGAGCCTTTCAAAGATGTTTTGTCAATACTGCTACCCAACTGTCATTTGTATCTGTAAACTGTGCATTTGGAACCTGCTGTTCCCTCTTACATTATGGTTAGTGGGGAGCTGCAGTGAGTATACAATGAAGTTATCGGCTAGTACAACTCTGCGGGAGTTATTGAAAAGATGAAATACTTGCTGTGTTCTCAAGAGACAGAGGAAAGAAAAAGAAGCTGGTAGGATACCTTAACAAAACATTTGGCTTCCTGTCCTCTATTAATCACCTAAAAGTGGACATAGTGTGCTAGATAAACAGAAATTGGCTACTCTAAACAGCGCGCTTTAAAGCTTCTGTGTTTGGACTTAACTTGTAATAAACATGTGGGTGTTTCTTTTGGATTTGTTCCAGAGTTCCAGGTAAACTGAAGCAATTTGTACTAGACTTGCATTCTGGAAAATTGCATAGAGAGTTTCATCATGGCCCTGATCCAACTGATGTAGCACCTGGCCAGGTAAGGTTACGACAAATACATTTAATTTGGCCATCTGATAAAGCCCTTTTTTTTACTCCTTGTCAGAGCTGTACTTTCTAACGTGTGTAATTTTAACTTCAGTCGCTTGAAAGAGAAACATGTTTGTAGAAGCATAATGCTGCCCCTTCTGCTTGGCTCTTCCTTGAACTTTCTTTGGGTAAAGGCAGGGAGAGCACTAGGGGGAAGTATGGTACCTGTTTGCCTTGAATAAGGGAAGAGAATTAAAAAAAAATATATTTTCTCCACTGAAACAGAAGATCTAGGACCAGATGACTGACTGTTCTGAGCTCATAAGAGCTGCTCTTACGTTCTCATGGGATTTCAGTGCAAAACCTGATGATGATACATCATAGATGCATTATTTCCCACATGACACACTATGAGAGGGTGCTTCTAAGCAATCGATTGATTGAATGTTTTATATATTTACTCATAGTCACCAATCCAAGCAGGAAGCAGATTATTACAGCATCAGCAAAAGACTGATAAGTGGGAATAGGGCTTATTACCTTTATTAATTCAATTAACAGGCGGCATTAATAGTGGTCGCAGGCTGCATTTGTCAGTTTGGATTCCTCACTGTTCTGTTCAAAGGTCGTCATGCTGTATAATTACATGCCTGGGAATCACTCTTAGGATCCCTTCAGGAGTACAACTACAAGATCCATCTCCAGACAAAACTCAGGAGCACCTCCATGTTTATTTCTGCCAAGAGGCAGAATAGAAAGGACAGAACCAGCCCGATTCCCTCTGCTCAGTCTTCTAACTGTACCTTGATCGGCCTTGTGTCGTCTTGATCCACTGCTCAGGTCACGTGCTCGGTGTCACGCTGAAAAGTGCAAATGTTGCAGCCTGCCAGCCAACCTTATCATTACCTCGGGCACCCTCTAAAGAAATAACTGTTCTTCAGCAGTTCCGTTAAGTTGCATCTTGCATTGCCTAGGGCTCAAAGAGCCACCTTGGTCCCAGAGGAGAACTGGGGCCCTTGTGTTGGGGTGCCTTGGGCCATGCCAGGACCTGTGGGTGAGGGACAGAAACGATTTATGGCTACAGGCTCATTTTCCTGGTAATCTGTGGGATGTGGTAAGGGTAGCACTGTGCCAAGCCGTGTGAGTGCAACCTCCTGTTGGCCTGCTCAAAGTTGAAAGATTTAAAGGCATGAAAGCCCTGGAGGGCTTGCCTCTGGCCAGGAGAATGACTGCTTTTGAATGTTGTTTCGGCTGGCTGCGAAAAACACGTGGGCTGAATTGCCTCAGCAGTAATTCATTTAACTGGTAACTCCCTGTGTTTCTCAGGAATTCATTGAGCAACCAGAATTCAGGTCAAGGGGAGATGCAGAAAATAGGGCTGGAGACGGAGGCATAAGCCAAGGCAGTGGGTCAGCTCAGAGCTAGACAGGCGTGTGCGAGGGAGAGACGCTCCCAGGCAATTGCGATCCGGAGGAGGCTTGGCCAGGGAGGCAGGAAGCCTGCCGAGTCCCTGGATCCTGCCGCCTGCCTGGGCACAGGCTCATTGCCTAGAGCTGCAGGCTTGCTCTTGTCTCCATCTTACCCTGAAAAATGCACACAAAACCTGGGATGTTTACTTTCTTATCTCCATATGGCATCCTGCCATCTTGTGGAAGATGGATATGCCCGTGCGATGGAAATACCGGCCTTAACTAAACTAAAACCGTCTTGGGTCATGTGTGTCCCTTGAATTGCAGGTTTCAGGTTGGTGGGGTTTTTTTGTTTTCCATAGAAAACGAATTCTAAAATGTTTTGGCAGCGCTGTCACTTTTGCCCTGGTGTATCTCAAAAACAAACACACTAACCAGAACACCTTCAAAGCAAGTGGTGGATACGCTCAGATCTACAATGGGGTGCATTTGAAATACTTTTGTCACTTGTCTGGAAACTTATGTGATGGCCATTACCTTTGAGATGTGACAACAGAATGGATATCCTTAACTGATGGTGCTTAATTAATTACTGCATGTGTGCGTGTGTATTCCATCTACTCAGGACTTATAAAGTGCCTTCCAAAAGAAAAAAAAAAGGCACCTCAATTTGTGAGAATGCTGGACATTCGTGCACTCCCATAATTAATGCTAGGAGTTCATTTAATGGAGGTGATTGGTTATTAAAATGAGTCTAACAAGCAATTTTACTGTTTGTTCTGTTTTCCAGCCAATTCAGGATTTAGCAAGCAGCCCACCAGAGAGCTCATTCCAGAAACTGGCACCCAGTGAACATAGGTACACCTTATTGAGGGAAAAAGATGAACTTTAAAAACTTGAAATAATCTTGCAAGCCTTTCAGACAGCAGCATTGACTTCTGTGTGGTGGAAATAGTAAACCTATATTTTCATAATTCTATGTGTATTTTTATTTTGAATAAACTGAAAAATAATTTTTTCTCCCCAGGCTTGTAAATACATTTGTTTGGTGGGTCATTCTGTACAGCATCTTTCAAACAGTACGTTCCTAATGCTATGGTAAAATATCAGAGACCCATCCAGACTCTTGATCTAATTCTGCTCTGTAAAACTTTTATAATTCAAATGAAGGTATCCTTGCCAGAGACATGCTGTTAACTTGCACTATCCCATTAAATAGGACTTTGGGGTTGTTTTCTGTGTAACCTTGGTAGTATGTGCTTTTTCTTCTTCTTCTTCATGTGAACAGCTATCCTGGTAATCTATTTCTTTGTCACATTTTTCTCCAACTTAAGAGGGTCTTCTATTCTGGATACTTGGGAGGGGAATAAATTAAAGTTTTACAGAATCTCGTGTGGTGCTTTACTGGGTGTAAATGTGTAATCAATTAAATGATTCTGACTATTAAAATACCAAGCAAGGAAAGGAAAAGTTTTAATGATGATGGCTGTACTTTGAATGTAAGGGCTGTATTGACCTGCTCTGATTTCCTGGAATTAGTAAGACTGTTACATTATCCACACAGTTATGTTAAAATAACATGACTGTTAGAAACCTTGCAAAGTAGGAGAGGACTAGGGCTGGACTGCCATCTTAGTTTTGTCAGTCTGAAATTAATCTCTGTATGAATGTGTTACGATTAGGGTTTTGGGGTTTTTTTTAAGGTCCCTGCCTTCCTGGCAGATGTTTACTTTCTGAACAACCATTGCAAATTTTCAGTTGCTCTTTTTGTCTGGTTTGTGCCTTAATTTACTGTATATTCTTTGAATTCTGCTCTGAAGAAGGAATTGCAACTTTTCCTTGTGGGCTTTTCTGTTGTGCGTAATACCAGAATACGGGCTTTTCTCAATGAATCTTCAAGCTGTTTGAGATGAACACATAGAAACTGTAAGGTGGAAAAATATCTAATTTGGGGTGCATTGCTGGAGATGAATTAGTATTGGATTTGTACAGTACCCTTACTAGAAAGAATCTAGGTCCATGACTTCGGCCCCCAAGGTTTAGTGTCCTCAAAAGCAAGCTTGGTCTTTGGCTAGGTGGACCACTGGCTTCATACTTACTTCAGTGACTGCCCCAACTTCTGCAGTTCCCAGCTCAGGATTCCTTTTGCCTCTCAGCCAGATGCCACCTACTCAGTTATGGACAGATGGACACCGTCTGTTGCAGCTGTGGCCAAAGTTGATCCCAAGAGAGGCTGCCGTATCATGCCCCTGCAGCAACAGGCACAGGAGCTTTCTAGGTGGTGATTCTGAGGAGGGAGTTGCTGGTACCAGCCAAGACTAAGCCAGAATTGGTAGCTAAAAAGAGTATTAGAAGATTTTGTTTACAAGCATACTTTTTTGTCGGTTTTGTGACTCTGCATTTTGGAGTGCACATTAAGTGCTTGAAAGCCAGGTCTTCTCCTGCCCCATTCTCCATCTCATGCCAAATCAAGCACTTCTTACAGCTGAGTCATAGCACCTTCCAGTTGGAATTCAAAGATGTGAGCAGGGTATGGGTTTATGGCTGCCACCTGTTATCTGCAGGTGGTGCTACAGAACTGCTGGTGTTGTTCAGGCACCTGAAATTGTAGTCAGTTCCTGCATGGTGCCTACAAGGAGTCATCTTAATCCTTTGAGATTCCTACTTTTCCTTGGGATTCTTATTTATAAATGCTGTTCGGTAGAAGATGTCTGAACTTCTCTTTCTGGGGAGATGCTACCTCATCATACACCCAACTCCACCATTCCTTAATCCAAATTGGCTTTTCTGAGTAAGGACTTGTTCCCAGAGCCTTGGCATCCCAGCACTAGGTAGACAATTAGCTACAACAGTTTTATGACAATGACACACTCAAGTCATTTCATGGTGTGTTCATTTAGAGGTTGAACAGCTAAAGTCTAGATATACCCAACATGATGTTGAGGATTGCTTGAACTTTTGAAGTGTCTGACAATAACAGAGAATTTGCCCAGAGAGCAAATGCTGGACAAAATGCGCGATGTGTTTCAAATTGAGCCCTTCAATTCTGAGCATCTACATCAATGGTTTTAACCATTCAGTGCTCAGCTAACCACTCCCTTTAACATTTCTTCAGGCTTTCATGGGAAGTTGTCAAACAATATTAGTGTTATCCCCATATGGAACGAAGCCATTCCAAACTCTCTTTTTAATTGAACTGAAGGAGTCCATTTTTGAGCTAGCATATGCGTATGAGTTACTAGAGGCATGCAACATTTTAGGAACTTGTGTTAATTTCAGCCACTGTAAATATTTCAATAGCTGAAGCATGTGTTTGGTAACTTGACGCAGGATTCTTAAATCTTGGTAATGCAATTATTTTAATAATATAAAATTTGTCAGGGATTAATCTTTTAGATGCTGAAAGGACATAAACCCTGATGTTCTCAATAAATGCTCCAAGCAGTCTCATAGGCAAAAACTTTTTATTTGGTCTGAAAGAATTATGTTTATCTTATACACACCTGGCAATTTAAATGCTAGTTTGGTTACTCAGATGCCTGTGTTTCTTCACATATGTAAATAACCCACCTCTTTTAAAAAAATCATAGTTTAAATAAGTCTCCCAAGTCTACTGTGTACACGATGTTTTGAAATTGCTTCCTTAAAGACGCAAGGAGGAAAAACAGGTTTTGTGCTAGACATTTCATAAAGTGAGCGCATACTGAGCTGAATTTTTGTATAAGCTGTGGCAGGAATTCAGTTTTACAAATTTAGATTGTCCTGGCGTTAGTCCAGCTTGGGGGAAGAGGGTGGAGTCCTCGATGTCTCTGATGTGGCTGCTGTCATTTAAACGCACGTGGTTTCGAAGCATACAGTAGGAAAGCAGAGATGGCTTTTTAAAATCATACAAAGAATCAACCACAGTTTCTGATTAAGAACACCTTTTTCCTTAGTTTCTTCCTTTAAATATAGAAATTACATATCCAAGGAATGAACAGCCTTAGTATGAAGCTGTTTCAAGCTCATTTAATGTGTTTACATCCAAAGTAGATGCATTTAAAGAAAAGTGCTTTTTGCCTGACAGGAGCAAATGAGCTGAATTACTTGGGTCATGTTTCCCACTCCAGCTGATTTTACAGATGTCGGCACTGTGGCTTTAACACATGCAGTTTTGAGAATTTCGCGGTTACTTGTGAAAACTATTCTTGCACACATTGCCTCCCTGAGCCTCAGACCGACTTAAAATACACACAATGCTCTGACTGATAGCAATTCCAATCATCTCGCAGAAGTAGTAAGGAAGAACCGTTCAGAAGATGATATTTGTGCTGTAACTAACAGTTGCTTACAGTGTCTCTAGGCACAAAACCCTGTCATCTGTCATTAGTAGACCGTTATTTCCAATGATGATATCAAAGTACTGGTTAAAAAAAGGGAGCTTTTTCTATAGTATGCTTCCTTATACAGTCTTCCCTGCTAGGGAGCCTTATCCCTGAACACTGACTTCAGTCCTCACCTCTTAAAAGTGGACTCAAGCAGAGCTCAGGATGAATTGAACAATTTAAAAACTTTAAAAAACAGCTTCCCAACCTCAATTTCTGTTCCCCCAAACAGTAGCAGCAATGGTGTGGGAACTGCCCTGGAAGGATGGAGGTAGGACCATATGCTGAACAGTAGATGTGACTATCGTATGATTATGTGACAATAAAAACACATTAATGCTCCTGTATTTAACAATGGAAGTTTCAGAAGCAAGAGGCTTCTTAAGCAGCAGAATAAAGATGGTAAGGGTAACAGGCACCCGCTAGAAAAAACTAGCAAAAGCACTAACAGCATCTCGGCCCATACAGGTTCCTCAGCATGTCCCAGAATGTTGAAAAGGCTGGGAAGCCTAACTGCGAGTGGAAACAGAATTTTTCAGAACTGAGCGGCGTGCAGGAGGTGTGCAGCTGACCCAAACAACCACGCTTTGCTTATTGTAAACGGTGTCAGGTTGGCGTTTGGAGAGCAGTCCCACCAGCTGGGGATGTCAGCTGAGACTGGCACCACTGAAAGGGCCTCGCTGCTTCACCATCCTTTGGCCCGGTGCCTCATGCCGCCCTTGAGAGCTAATAAAGGCCCTCTCCCAGGGAAGCTCTTTTTTCGGCTGTCCTGCCAGGGTGCTGCTGGTGGCAGGAGATGAGAAGCCAGGGCAACACCTAGCAGTAAGCGCTGCTCGCCTCAGCTGAGGCTTCAGGCTCGGAATGCCAGATCTTGTCACTTCCCTCTGTATGGTGTTCTCATGACCAGCCATGAAAAATTACTCTTCTCCAGTAGCAGTCCTGCAGGGTTGCTGCTTAGACTGTTTAATTCTTAAGTATACTTTGAACAAGATAAGTTTACGGATTAAAAAGGAGAAAAGCCGCTTATGATGCTGATCTAATTTGGCTGATGGAGACAGATGCGGGATATACATACGGATTTTGCTCACACGGTATTTTCACCTTTTCCTATGGCAGCTAATGCTTCCCTGTGCATTACTGAATAGGCATAGCCAGTCAGATCCTGGGGGTATACACAGGGTCAGTTTGGGAATCCAGATAAATGAAAGTATAAAGTACTATAGCAATGAAAGAGAGATGGAGTTTTATCCTTGTCTTTAGAGGACTATAATAAAAGCTCCAGCTTCTGGGTGGCGTTCACAGGAAAGCACTACGGTTTTCCAAATATCTCTCTTCTGTTGTCTGTGAGACACTGTGCAAATTTGGCATGAAGCACCTGTCACCCATCATTACAGCTGTGCATATAGCTCACCTAAGAATTTTATAATTAAAAGTTAGCCATATAATATTCAAAGGACTGATGTTACCACATGTGAAAAGAGGAATTCTGACCCTATGGTTTCAGCCCTCCCAAGTAACAGTACTGTTGTCAAAATTCACACAACTCAGCCTCGTATTTAAAGCGTAAGGCCGCAAGTCTGTCATTAGCGCGGCTATCCCACTTTTGTTCCTAGTCAAAATGAATCTGTACTTCAGCTGGATTTTTTGGCACTTTGGTGAGAAAGCTCTGGACAGCTGGAAGAGATCTGCTCAATGATTTTTTGTTTTCTTCTTTGTATCAATTTTCCACCTGTGAAACCCAAAATCCCACCACCAAGTGCAGCTGCAATTCCTGCCACTTTGAAGCCTGCAAGGAGACCAATAGGACCCCCCACCACTCCACCAATGACTGCACCTGCCACAGGCAGAGCTGCCAGCTTGTATTTTGCAGCCTGTAAAAGGGAAAAAAAAAAAGTTAGAATACTTGCCTGTGGTGATGTGCATTTTCCCCTCATTGCTCTTGGCAAGGACTTGAATGCTCAGTGATAAATAAACTTTACAAATTAGTATTTAAGAAAGAGATGATCTACCATCCCACATGCATGACAGAAGCTACTAAAAATAATTCAAAAATTGAGCGCTCTCATGGATCCAGTTGTCAAGCAGGTCCTTTTACATGCTACTGCCTGATTATGTACGCTGCTTATTACCTGGTCCCCACCATTTAATCAAATGAGAAACTGAGAAAACGCTCAGACATCCCTAAATCGAGGTTTGTGGCTTATCAGCAACTATCACTGACATCTACATAGAATGGGATTAAAATTGCACGTTATCATCAACCTGTTGTTTTACACTTCCTTCCTTCTTGTGAGCCAATCATTGAACGCTCTTGTCTTTGCAGGTAAAGCGACTTAGCATCAGAATAGCATTAAAAAAAGCAAAAAAACCCACCCCAACCTATATTTCCTAGTAGCCTGGATGTGAGAGAAAACTACAAGAGATTGATTTTTTTTTTCCCCCTGCTACCTGTGGGTCATTTGTTCCTTATTTCCTTAATTGCTGGCTCCCTCAGCATTAAAGACGGCAGATCAATTGGGTTAATACAGAGGATTGCTGGGAGGCAGAGTACCATTGATTCACCAGCAGGAGCAGATCCCTACCTTCCCCAAGTTTTTGGTTCCCTCTTCAACATTCGCAGCAGCACTGTTGACATGGTCTTCAATCCTGTCAATCTTCTCCTGCTGAGACTAGATGCAAAGGAATTATGAGTGAGGGAACCTGCTGGGAAGCAGCAGTGAGCCAATACACACCATTTTAATGCCTGTAATCAGGGCCCCACAGCCGCTTTCATCTGCTACACACTGCAGCCGTGCAGCCTTAATGGTGGTTCATTAATAGCATCTGATAAACTGTGCTGAAACTGCAAACTTACTTTAAAAAAATCTTAACAGTTAAGTAATAATACAGTGTGGGTATTGTACGATGTGCTGCTGCAGTTAGAGAAAACAACCCAAAACATGATTTCTAAAGCTTTTCTGTGAACAGATGAACTCGCATTCCAAAGGGAAAAATAATCCAAACTATCCTTTTTGTTTCCTGCTGAGTTTCATGTTCAAAAAATTCCTAGCAAGAGCATTTATACGATCAGTACCAACTCCCAACATACAAAGCTACACCAAGAAATCTAAATAGAAGTGTTTAATCATGACATTGTAAAACACTGACTTAACTTTACAAATAGATTAGTGATAGTACTGAAAATACACTTGACATTGCTCTGTATTTTACTGTTTGATTTTACAAAATCGTTCCATCCTTTCTCCAAATGCAGTCAGATTCCACTGCAGTCTCTCAGAGAACACTGGAGCACAAGATAAAGGGGTCTGTGGGTTTGTTTGTTCTTATTTTAATCTCAGCAGTAGCCAAGCTGTTTTATGTCACAAAAATAATGAGATGGCTAATGTTCAGCTCAAAATAAAAGGCATTCTGAACTTTTTTCCCTCTTTCCAATTCGGAAATTGCTGAATCCACCAGCTCTGGTATCCTCATCTACTATCCAGTCCACCCGCTTTAGATGCTTGCTATTGTATCTAATGATGGTTATGTGTAAAATCCAGAAAGTCCTGGGAATGGGAACTCCCCTTTTGAGCTAACGCTGCCACCATTTAGGCTACTAAATAAAAAAATTTTGCAGTCCCTCTCCAGCCTAATGAATCTTAGTCTTTTTTTTTTTTTTTNCGTATTCAGCAGCAAGGACAAAAAGCTATTTTATCTTTCCCAACTCACCCAACAGCAAGGAGATTAAAGAACTCTCCTTGGGAGATGAAAATTGTGGGTTTAAGTTCCCTGTGACACAGGAAGAACTAAACATTGGGAACTGAGCGTGGATGATGAGGACGCACAACCTTTTGGCAGCTACATTTGAGAGCAGAGAAAGGGCATGGTAAAGGTGAGGGGAACTCCCGATTTTTCTAGTACTCCTGATTAAGCAAGAAAAAGTACCTGAGAAACACCCACCCTGTGCAGTGAAGGCTACTGTCACCACTGCGATTAGAAACTGTAAAAATGAAGGGACCTGGGTAGAAGTCTGCGGTCGTCACCGTAGAGCTTCTACTAAGGGTCAGCTTGTGGCCAAGGGCACTGGCTAGAACATCTCTGGTGACAAGAACTGTCTCTGGTGACAAGAACTTGGGAGCAATTACCAGCGCTAGTGCTGAAACAGAAGACTATTGCCTTCCCAAAAAATTACCTTGACAAAGCCTGAATCAAGAGGAGAGCCACAAGGATACTGATCAGAGCCACTGATGTAGGGAAGGAAGAGCTGTTAGTTTTCTAATCAGATGGGGCCACCAAGTAGTTAAACTAATGTTTTTGAACATTCCTATTCTGTTGGTGCTTGAAAATCAGGAGAAAACCTTTCACCTTACTGCTAGACAATTTGATGTAAACATGATATGCAGCACCTACGACTTTGGAAAGTATCTAATGTACCATCTTTGACACTACAGGTGTATTCCCTGTAGGCCCCAAGTAGCAAAGACGGCACCTTTGTGCAGGCGCCTCAGCTGACTGTGGGGAAACTGCTCTGCCTGGACTGGCATCTTCCTGAAGTTCCTAACAGTGACTAGGATCTTGTAGTCTTGAATATTGGACTGAATAAATTCAGTTAATGTTATTCTGCTATTCTGTCACTTTGATCAAGCGATAGTAGCTCAGTCTGAGTTCAGATTATGGGCAGAAGTCTTGCTCATCTTTTTTTTCCCCCCAACTAGGAGTTACCCATTCACCCTCTTTTTGTACAAAACTCTTACCTAGGAGAGAATGCAGAATTAATACTTACGCTGACCAAGACAGAAAAATCAGTCACCAACTGGCTAAGTTGAATCAAGTCCTACAAATAAAAAACAAACGTTACTTTGGAATAGTTACTAAAACCAAGAGCATCAGCATGGCAGAGTTTCAACATACCTCTTCCAAAGTTTCCCAGGACTCCGCTGCATTTTCTTCCTGAGGTATTTCAGGAAGGCGGGAACAGATCTGGATTAAGCTTTGGGAGCCGTCCTTCACTTCTGCGTTATATAAAGTTTCTGAATGGGAAACATGATGTTTACAAATAAATGCGCTGGATCAGAATGCAGGTGATGTGCAAAGTTTCTCGCTTTTAATGTTTCTCAAGGATAAAATGATAAATTTAACCTAATTCAAGCCAAGCAACAGCCCCGAACAGTCTTTCTCACAGCACTAGACAGTTTCTTAAAAGGAAGTTATTGCCAAAGAAATAGATTCATTTCCATCGGCACCCTTTCACAATCAGTTCTGAGAATGATATTAAATTATACTGCTGAATTCAAGGTCAGTTAATTAATTTTGCATCAACTGAGCTAAGAAAACTGAGCTTGGGACAAAATCTTTTCATTTACCTAAGACACATAAAAAGCGTGCTTCCAAAACTGAACAGGCAGTTATTCATTTTATGATTGATTATTTATGCTACCGGTTTGATTTTCAACCATTTGGGACTAGAAGAAGCTGGAGGAAAAAGCTTTTGAAGTAAAAGCAGTGAAAACGAAGTAACATGCTGCCCAGCGTTGACTGCTGGATCCAGCTGGGTAACAGTGCTGTGAGGATGACAAACATTTGCAGCTCAGCCATGTAAAGGAGATACTCTCAAGTACCTTTCTTCTAAATCGCTTCGACCGAATGCAGAAGGCATTAGGACAAAGTATGATGGAAAAAATGGGGAATGAGAGACAGTTAGGTGGCACGGGGGGCAGCAGATACAGTGAACGGACACACACATACCTCCTCCAGTCAAAGAGCCCAGTCTTGAGCCACTATGGATGTGATGAGACACATGCATAATTACAGGCAAGTAATTATGTGGTAATCATAGAATCACATGGGTTGGAAGAGACCTTCAGGATCATCAAGTCCAACCATAAGCCTAACACTGCCAAAACCACCCCTAAAGCATGTCCCTCAGCACCATGTCCACCCATCTTTTAAATACCTCCAGGGATGGTGATTCCACCACTTCCCTGGGCAGCCTGTTCCAATGCTTGACAACCCTTTCCATGAAGAAGTTTTTCCTAATATCCAATCTAAATCTCCCCTGGCACAACTTGAGGCCATTTCCTCTTGTCCTGTTGCTTGTTACTTCAGAGGAGAGATTGACCCCCACCTGGCTACAACCTCCTTTCAGGTAGTTGTAGAGAATGATAAGGTCTCCCCTCAACCTTCTCTTCTCCAGGCTAAACAATCCCAGTTCTCTCAGCTGCTCCTCATAAACCTGTTCTCCAGACCCCTCACCAGCTTCGTTGCCTTTCTCTGGACAGGCTCCAGCACCAAAATGTCTCTCCGATACTGCGGTGCCCAAAACTGAACACAGGACTTAAGCTGCGGCCTCACCAGTGCTGAGTACAGGGGCATAATCACTCCCTGCTCCTGCTGGTCACACCGTTCTTGATACAGGCCAAGATGCCATTGGCATTCTTGGCCACCTGGGCACGCTGCTGGCTCACGTTCAGCTGACTGTCCGCCAGGACCTGCGGATCCTTTTCTGCCAGGCAGCTTTCCAGCCACTCCTCCCCAAGCCTGTAGCGCTGCCTGGGGTTGTTGTGACCCAAGTGCAGGACCCGGATAATAATCGCAAACAAGTCTGGCTTGTCATAGCGAGGATGAAGGAATAGCTTGAGAGTATGAAAGGCAGACTGGAGAAGGTATGTATGTCAACACAGTACAAAGATGTGTTAATTTAGATAACTTCAGTTTCTGAAGGAAGGCAGCTACTTCAGTAGGACACTGGTGTTTCCTTCCTTGGGAGGGTAGTATCAAGAGAAAGCTTAATATGGGGAAGACTGGTTAGATATGTCTAATGATATTGAAGTGTAAATATTGCATTAAAACCTTTAGAAACAATGAATGTGCCAAGGTAGTATAATAATATTACATACCTGTTACTACCACAGATATGAACCATGGAAAACAAATAATCATATTCAATAAAAAGTCAGTAATAGTGCATGCTTACTAATGGAATTAATTTAAGATAAAATAACGTTATACATTTTTGTAACATTTGTCCATTTCTCAACATTTTTATCCCAGTATCTCAAAGTACTTTAAGGACCTAATCTTCCTACTTTCAGATCAATAGAAGCCTAACATCAATGAAGCCAATATTCAGCTGTAATTACTAAGTAAGCAGAGTAACAGAGTAACAAGGATGGAGTAAGCAACTTGGGCATTAATTTTGGGCTTGTTTTTCTTTCTAATTATTTCTAATTATTTTATTCCTTTTCCTTTAAGAATCCAGACATGGAAGGTACTTCACCTTCTACAATCATCGCCTGCTCTTCCACAACACGTTTTTGATCTGTTGCATCAGATTAATTAATATTCCTTGTCCCTTTTTGATATCATTAATCATATATCCAACTGTGTCCATTTTTGGAAAAACTAATTCTGCTACATACTCTGACATTTAACACTGGTTTTTAGTATTTTATTCCAGTTCAATCCTTCACAATCTTATTTCTAAATCAAGTTTCTTCTGCCAAGAAAAGCATACTCTTCCCTAATCAGCCACAGGAATGCTAAGGTGGTTGAAATTAACATATTGATAATTCAAAAGCAAAAAAAAAAAAAAAGCAAAATTGCCTCCTCACAAATTACGTTCCCCATTCTTGTCTGTCCTTAAAAATCTATGCTGACCTATTGCAGAAAAGCACATCCTTCAACATACATGAATGACACTGTAGTTTTGCAGGACACGCGATCAAGAGAACTTTATAAGTAGGTTTACACTGTTTTCATTTTCTAATAATTAAAAATTAGTGCGAAAAAACTGCTCAAGAAAATTCTTTACTTGCTTCAAAAAACTGAAGAATAAGAAGGATAAGAGAAGGTGATGTGACATTTGGGCTGAAAGTATGAGTAAGAAATTTGTATTCACTAGTTCACGTTTTATCAAGTCTAACCAATTTTAATAGAACTGAGATGGAAGTGGCTCCACCAGTTCACTTACAGCATCTCCACAGAAACGCAGTAATACAAAACACCCCTGCAGATTTTATAGAGCAGCTTCGCACCTCATTACACTCAAGATAAAAATCTAATGCTGCAGAAGATTCAATATATTGGTTAAAAGACCTTGGTAATTTTAAGAGCGGAGTCTCACCTTTTGTTAATATTTGTTCAAAATGCAATTAAATTCCACTTCTATTGGACCTGAGCCGAGGATGGTGAAGGGGGGAAGGAACCACATCATTTCACTGCCTTCTAAATGGGCGATTTGAATTTGTAAACTCCTTCCTTCTCTACCAGATGGGAAGCAACATGCTACAAAGAATGGGCATACCGAAGCGCCTTTGATTGAGATCAGCAGCCAAGATTTGCTTTCAGGACTGCAGCCTCTAAGCACAAAAGAACAGGCAATATATTGCATCTGTGTTAGCAATTCAACAGAGCTGCTTTCACTGTCGTGAAACTCGGGGAAAAAAAAGTCTGTTTAATTGTATTTAGTTGTCCGCCTGTCTGTCTGTTTCATTTTAAACAGGGTGAATTATTTCCTGCACTCCCGAGCAGACTTGCAGGAGCATGTTGTTCCAGTAATACTTTTCTGTTCTTCTCATCCCAATCTTTCCGATCAACATTTTGTCTTTTTAAAGTGCAGTTATGCTCAATGTCCTCCATACTTTAAGGGTATTTCAGATTAAAAAAGCAGTGCTGTTCTTTGAAATAAAACTCTAGTTCCCATTTACCGCCTATGTAACTGTTAGAAAAGCAATAAGCTAAGACAAGGCCTTTCCAAGGAAACACCTGAATGTATTGAGGACAACTGCACAAAGTTACCAGAAGAAGAGATATTTTAAATTTAATTCTGATTGTAACAGAGATCTCGCAAAGAGTCTGAAAGTAACGGCTAATATGGATGAAGGGGATCACTGAATACCAGAGCTCACTATTCTAAAACTCAAGAGTAAAAGATTAAAGACAATGAGCTCCCCCCCAAAAGAGATATTAACACATTTGGCAAACTGATTAAGAAACTATGGGAGAGAAGTTCCTAAAGGATAAAGGACTGCAGAAGAGCTGGCAGGCACTAATAAAATAGGCTACGCAGAAGATAACAGCAAATTGTCCTGATGCAGAAGAAAATATTTATGGATTCAGCAAGAGCTCTTCAATGCACTGGATACTGAGAATTTGATACACAATTAAGATGAATACAAGGAATAATACAAGCACGTACAGTTAATAAAGACTAGGACACAAATAAATTGCAACTACCAAGGGGCATAAATGATAGCAAGGAAGTTTCTATGAATGCTCGTCAAGTTAGAGGAAGACGAAGGAAGTGTAAGTGCATTGCCAAGTAAAAAAAGAAAATAACAGATGACCCAGAGAAAGATTAAGTCAGTCTTTATGCAAACAGGTAGCTGTAATCAGGTAATTGATACAATTAATTTAAACAAGAAAGAAAAAGAAAAAAGAACAGGCTGAAACATAAGAGAACAGGTTAAAAATATTGAGATGAGCTAGATCTACTCAAATCCTGAGGGTTTGATGAAATTCACTCTTAAGCATTTAAGAAACAGCCTCTGAACAGTCAAGCAAATTTCTGAGAACTTGAGTAAGGGAGTCCCAGAGGACTGCAAAAGAACAGATTCAGTTATTATCTTCTTTTTTTGGAGAGGGAGGAGAATGCAGAAAATAGCCAGACTTTGAAGCCCACAAAGAGATTACGACAAACTACTGAACAATCAACTACAAGATACTGAAGGTGTTGGAAAAAAGTCAAGATTCATATGTTGGAAGTCAGTTCAGGGGGAGTTTTATTTGCCTGGTAAGAAGATAGAAGTTTTTCACTCTGAGGGTGGTGAGACACTGGAAGAGGTTGCCTGGGAAGTTGTGAATGCCCCATCCCTGGAAGCGTTCAAGGCCAGGTTGGATGGGGCTTTGAGCAACCTGGTCTAGTGAAAGATGTCCCTGCCCATGGGATGATCTTCAAAGGTCCTTTCCAACCCAAATCATTCCATGGTTCTGTATTTGATACATCTTGACATTCATAAGGCTGATACTATGGCATGTGACATTCTTGAAAGCAAGCCCAGTCTTCCAAATGTACTTTTCTTTTCTCCCTGTTTGACCATTGGACTCACTAGCTTGTTAATCACACTTGAAAGAGTTCTTGTAGTTCTTTATATAGCAACAAGGGCCATGAAATCACATTTGATGGCAGGTTCTTCCACAATGCCATTGATGGAGAATACTCTTTCCATTTTAAAGACACATGAAATTTCCAAACCATTTTAAACAACACCGCTACTGCAGCAATCAAACTAATTACTATCATGTGGAAGGATTTAATCCTGATGTAACCAACTTTCTCACAGATCATGAGCAGAGGACACTAGCTCGTGCCAGGGCATAATAAGGGCTTCCCCTGAAGACAGAATGGCAGAACAAGGAATTAAAAACATTTTGCAGAGAAAGGAGGGAAAAACAGCAAACATGTCTGACTTGTAGCATGTTAACAGTGTGTTTTCAAAATCTTTTCTTTAAATGGATTTATACTGTTTTCTGCTTTCTTACCAGTTACTGAGATAAAATGCCACAGGAAGAGATGTTCTCCTTTATATAGAAACTTGCTCCTCTTTACCAGGTATTTCAGCAGTGGCATATTATAGTGTCTGTCATACCAAAATTGTTTTCTTCTTGATGTTGTAAGCAGTAATTCAATGAAAATGGCCTAAATGATCGCTCGCACACAATCAAGTGAATTGCAGGGGTGGGGGAAAGAAGTCAAGCAACTGTGAAACACCAATGTAAGTGTTCTTTGTATGAACAGCTGTCTATTTCAAGATCCAAGGCTATGGGATCTTTTTCACGGAAGGCCACAAATATCTCATTCCTTAAGACACTTTAATTAGAGCACTCTCCACGTATCAAAACTCAGTCCCGGGTCATGAGAAAAGGGTGGTGATGGGAAAGAAAATCGGCTTCTTGATTAATTATTCTTCAATGGAAATCTCACTTGTTTACTTGTTACTCTGGTCAGAAAATGTGGACTGAATCCAACAATACAGATATCAGAGATACAGAAATGAAATTCTACTACCTCCTCCTACAGTTGCAGATCTGGTTAAAGCGGCATCTTCCTGTCCTTCCAGTTGCTTTTTAAGTTCTTCTGCAGATTCGGAATGGAGCTGCAGGAAGTCTTTTATGGCAAATGAAGCTTCCTCTTTAACTGGATTTATCATTCTCTGCAGAACTGGGATGTCTTCCTGTCGGACTCGCAAACAGAGCTTCTCCATCTCTCTCATATTGGCTCGGAGTTGCTGTAACAGTTTTAAGAGTTATTTTGTAGCTTACTACGTAAGGGCACCAGACACCTTTTGTGCTTTCCCAAACAGCAACTATCATCTTGATTAGCTGTAAATAATCATTAAAAGTGTCATGTCTAAGTTTTAATAAACTACGACAAAAAAAAACCCCACTCAAAGACCCAGCCCTCAAGCAATTCCCTATGTTGCAGGTCACCTCTCCTCTACATCCATTTTCTTTTCCAGAGGGCACAGTTTGACTGCAGCTGGTTCACCTGTCAAAGATGCCCGCAATAACGCAGTGGGTCCTTCCTTTGAACCCATCCTGGGTCTCCCAGACTCTGTTGTTTTGTGACCCTGCGCTACTCCCTGGTCTTTTTTGTACTTCTCCTGCAGAAGAGTCACCCCATAAAAACCACAGCACTCGGCAGAGAAGGGGTTTGTCCTCACCTGAGGTAGCTCAACCTAGAGATGACCCCTTCCAAGTACGTGACCCACCTCCCACTCCTCCTAAGGCGGATGACAGTCCTGCAGCCGACAGCCGTACTGAGCGAGACGGCAATTTAATCACCTCAACCAGGGCTCAAAGGTGTCCACAGAGGAGAGCCCCGGCACTTCCACGCGCTTCTTACCCGGAGGTGCCACCACATCGTAACCAGCTTGCTAAGTCTGTTGTGTGTTTAATCTCTGCTTGTCAGTTCACTCACTTCTCTATCTATCAAAAAATTAAACGGGGGGGTGGCAGCTCCCAGCACGGCAGTCCCTAAACAGTGCAGTGAGGTGTCACCAGGACTGCCGTGTTGGGAGCGCAGCCTTTTTGGACGTGGCCTGCTTTCCATAGGGGAAACTAAGCTACCTGCCCCAGGAGAATAAGAACCAAAGGTCAAGGAAGAGATGGTACCTATTATCTTCTCTGGTGAACTAATCGATCTGTCGTATCAGCCAACCGCAAAACCACGGAGAAATGTTTTTTGAAACCATCCCCATCAATATTTTGATTTTCCTGTTGTCAATTTTATACTTTACCCACTTCTCCAAGTAGTCAGCGTGGTTTATTTTGGGTTTCAGTTACAGTATTCAACTATGTAATTACTGAAGTTACCATTTCAGTGCCTGCGATCCATTTAGGCCTTTGCCAAAATATTTACACAAGTTGCAACAAGTTAAAATAATATTCAAATAAGTGATTGCTTCTCAGAATTTGCTTTTTTTGTTTTTTTTTTTATAATAAGTGACTGTGGTGACTATAGCACTGCAGGACACAATCATTTGCAACCACCAACTACCGCAAAACTATCGTTTTCATTTTGATAAGACGACTTCAGAGACAAAGAAAAAGGATTACTTCCCCCCCCTACACACACACAATATTTGGGGTTTTTTTTCCAGAAGAAGAACAAATATATTTGTTTCACTGGAATATAAAAATACAATAGAATACAGAAATACTTCTTTAGTTACAAGAGTTTTGAGAATGTATAAACTATTCACAACTAGCAAGAAGAGTCTGTGTGCAGGTATCTCCTGTGAGATAAATTTCTGTCTACAGCAAAAACAGAAGTTTCTTTTATTGCCTAGGCTTTTAAAATCTAAAAATGTACACAACTTTTCATTTTCTACAAATGAAAAGAAGAAAATTATAGTTCAAATTATACCACTCATTGTTTTAGGACAAAGTTTTTATTTAATTATAAAAAAATAAGGCTGTAATAAAAATAATATTCATTGCATTACATTATAAGATGATATAATAAATTTATTGCACTATTTACCAGTTGTTTTGAATGTTTTTCTCACAGCAGAACAAGAGAATGCATTTACACCAGTGAGTGGTTAGAGAAAGAAAGGTTTTCTTCAGTAATACAAACCAGGTACAGGTAATGCCTTAGAAAGATAATATTGCTTACCTGGAAAAGCAGGAACTAGATGGAACTTATTTTATTTATATACTCTACTAGAATTAATTTATTTTTAACACGTATGAAAAAAAATAGTAGAAATATAATTGGAGAAGTAGTAAATTAATTCAATAATAAATTGAAGTAACACTGCACAAGTCATATTAGGCAACCAAAGAAAGAACTATTGATTTGTAAAAAATCATTTGTCAAATTACTAAAGAGTATATTCTATTGTATGCTTAGAGTACTACTTGACAATTCAGGCTGCATGATTTAAGGCTAACCCCGGGTAAAAACACTGATTAACAATTTTTAAAAGGGAGATACAAAAAATAACTTTGTAAGATATTGAGTTGAATTATAAACATGGCACCCAACAATTTTCCTCATATATTTCTCATCTTAATCTGCCTTGCTCTTACTGTTACCCTCCTCCCACGGTCAGTCCATAAGTACTGAAAAAGGGGGAACGTCATCACTGTCATAGTCCATCATATGCCAAAATTCTCAGTTTATAAAATCTTGGAATTTCATTTAAAAAGCAAACCAGGACTATGTAGGCACAACATTTAATTATCTATTTGTGAGAATTATATGCAAGGGACTGAGTGAAGTTGATCCTGCTGTTTTGTTTCAGGAAACAAAATTATTATTATCCTGTCTTTGGCCACAATGGAGACAAAAAAAGATACGCCAAACAAAAACCACGTTCTGAAACAGTGACAATAGTGAGTTTGGGATGAGCTACTAATGCTTCCAAAGTGGCTTCATTAAAAAAAAAAAGGAAAATTTCCCAGTTGAGACTGAGTTAAAATGTAGCTCTGCTAAGGTTTTCCACCACTGCAGCTGCAGTTGGGGCAAGTTACCAGTATGGCCAACGCACGGGTATAATGAGTACAGTTACTGACCGGGCAGTGACCAACACAACCACCAACTCACTGCTGGAGTTTTCAAAAATCCTGAACGGGAGCTTCGAGAGAAACAAACTACCCACCCCAAGGAACAGCTAAATTAGATCCTCACTATCACTGTTCATTATGACCTCGCTGATCAAAGAGAAAGAAAAAAGATGAAGGAATCAAACGATGATATTTGCCTATTTGGTGAAATTTAATTTTACTACCTCTTCCTTTGTGGTTTTGGAGAGGACTCTTGTTCCATTTATTGTCAATTAAACAGAAGCTAAACGGATTCAGCCTAGCAAGAAAGCTAAGCCCCACTGTGAGGAGACACGTCTTAGAAGCTCACCAGGGTGTAACGTGATAAATGTTATGGATATGCAAATGACTGTGACTTCTTTTCATAATCATTTTAATGGGACAGAGTTTAATTTCTGGGTAGAGCATAAAAGTATATCACCCCCTTCCCAACTGTTTCCACTTTTAAAACCAAGCTTGCTCAGCGAGGAAGGTAACGCAAAATCCTGTTTTCATTTATGGGAACTCCTGAGTTTTGAACTCACCAAATTCAGCCCAAATGACGCCAAATTTTTCTTTGTAATATTTTCAATTTTTGGTTTGTTATCTTCCAAAACCAATTAACAGCCTTTGTTTCAAATGGCTTTCTCTCAAAAACTGTGAGAAAATAAAGCTGGCAAAAATCTTGGGAATCCCTTCAAAGCATGATCTGCTGTCCCTATTTTATTTCTGACGGTTGTTTATCTAATCTGGTCTTAAAAGGACTTCTGTATGAAGAGCTACAACCTCCTTGATGTTACATTGCAAGAAGTCACGATCCTAATTGCTACAGCCTTTTTACTCATGTCTAACAGAAATCCCTCTTGCCTCAGTTCAAACCAGGTACTTCTAATCCTCTCTGCTCAAAACAAAGGAAACAACATCCTTGCCATGTTTGCAAACAGCATGCCACCATCAGCCATTTTTGGGCAGAATAACTAATCCGTCAGTCTTTCCTAATAAGTCTCATTTTCCCAATTTCTGAGCATTTTCATCACTTGCTCTCCCTGATTACTCCCTAATCAGTCCATGCCTTCCTTAAAAGTGTGGTGCCCACTCTGGAATAACTATCCTCCCTGGGATCCTACTAAGGCTGACCGAAGAGATTGTATGAGAGACTCTCCCGTTTATACATCCCAATCCTTTATTTGGCTTTTTTGCATCACTACCACACAACTGGTTCACGTTTACTCTGTACCCCTCAAGTCCTCTTCTACAGAAGTTCTGGCCCAACAGCTTCCCATGCTGCGTCTATAGAGCCAACAACTGTCCTTGCCCTCATCCAAAAACACATTGATTTTTCAGGTGTTTTCTCAATATTATTATGCATTCTAATTCTGTTCTCTCCACCAGAATCCCTTAGTCTCTCCCCCAGCTTTATGCTATTTGCATATTTTTCCTATATAATGAAACTAACGTTACATGGCTATTATATAGTGCTTTCACTCCTAGGTCTCCAAGGACTTCATTGGACTAAGGCTCACTGTTCTTCTTGAACAGATGCAGAACTGAGGCAGGGACACAAAGTCTGAGCCAAATTTTTCTGAAGTGTCCACAAATTTGGTGGTATGTCTGGGAGATCCACCAGAATGGTGGACTCCCTCTATTATATGAATAAATATAACGGATTTTTTTCAGAAAAGTAAATGAGAAGTGGCACGGTTTTCAAAAGTACCGTGAAAAATCTATTGACTCCATCAACATATCCAAAATGGAAAGAAACAGAAATCATACATAATGAAGTTGCACTGCTTTTCCGTTCTTTTCAAAATCTTTACAAATTCAATAAAAAATAAAGAATAAATTATAAACTTCTATCAGAAAGTAAAGTATAAAAGGAGACAAATGAGCCAATGAAGGCTTCACTTAAATTTTTTTTTAAGTTAAAAAAAACACTGTTGCTGAAAATTACTGTACAGCTCTGTCCATTACGCTTACCTTATTACTCAGCACACTTTTAAGTAACTAAGAGAAGGAATTATTGTTAAGTATTCAGTTTTCTGAATTATGTTTAAAATCACGAAGTATCTTCCCATATTCTGCTCCTCCTAAGTGGTTTACGAATGGGAGTTCCTCTACAGATGCCTTGGACACACAAGAAAAATTAAAGACTCTCGAAGGAATTTGGGAGTATTAACAGCAATTTTCAGCTAACCAATAAACCTTATACAAAAGAGTAAAAAAAATATTTTTTTTTTGGTATTTGTTTTTCAGAGCAGTAACTATTCTTCACTAAGAGTGACAGCTGAATTTTCAAAGTAATGTAACTTGATGAAAAAGAGATGCCATGTTTCCAAAGGCTTTACTGTAGGCTGTCTTAAAATACCATCATCACGCTCAAATACGTAACACTCGTGAACGCCACCACCACCACCGTTATACCAGCAACACCTGTCTGTTGTGTGCAACCAATTTCATTACAACTGAGAAAAAGTAACGGATGACAACAAAGAAGGAAATAATGGAATTCCTATTCAACTGCAGGCGAACGCACCTGGCGACCTGCAGTACCACGGCACGGCAGAGAGCCTGGGCTATGCTGCCACAGCGTGCTGCTGGTTAAGGACACATAACACCACAAGGAAATGGGTAGGAACAAAGAGCGTAAGGACACCTCACTGCTTCAGCGCTGGCCCAACATGAGGCCCTCCGGGGCACCAGGATAATAAACAACAGGTCTGCATGGATACATCTTGTACAAATGTCAAAGGGCTGAGAGGTGAGGTGGAGCTTTGAACAACCTGATCTAGTTGAAGATGTCCCTGCTCGTTGCACAGGAGGTTGGGTTAGATGACCTTTGAAGGTCCCTTCCAACTCAAACCAATCTATGATCCTATGACCAACACCTTTGAAAAGGCAGAAAGGATTTGAGCTGTAGAATGATTTCTCCCTGTAACATGTGGTATCTCTACCAGTTATATCTGAAATATCTGAAGTTCTATCTAAGGCCCCTGGCAACAGCTACCTGAAAATCGCAGTGTAAGTAACTGCTTCAGCCATGCGTCCCTGGCAAAACTGAGGTCACCAAAGCGCTCAGAAACACCAGCACTCTCTCCCCACCAGCCCGTACTGCTCCTAACGCTACCAGCTAACTGAATCATGGTGGTCATGCCATTATCACACTCAATCTCTGCCACCATCACTCTCTTTTTCTTCTTCTTCTTGGTTATATTAGCACTAAATGTAATGTCATACACATTTTCCAATAGTTCAAACTCTTTATGCTGAAATAGTACATGGATGACACAGGATCTGTCATGTCCAACAAATTGGTCCCTTTTTTAGTTTATCTCCTGTCTTTCGTGGGTTAATCACTGTCAACTGTCCCTCCATTCTGCATGTTTTTGTTTTAAATTAAGAAGTAAATAGTGCCTCCAAACAAACCCAACATCTTAAACCCCCTCAAACATAAATATGATTTTTGTGAGTATTGCAGTACCTTAGCTGTACAAATGTAATGGTGCCTTCACTTATCTTCCCTGGACTTTGAACAAACCAATGTAATAAAGGATGTATGTTACAAATTTCTTGACATAGGTCAAAGAAACTCTAAGTGTAAGGATATATTTACCGTACAGATGGCCACAGGCTCCAACAGGGAGCCGATTTTACTTAATTGATACTATAAACTATTTCCTGCGGCAGAAAAGACTCTCATTTACCCTGCTTCTCATGCTCTACCAGTGTATCTGCATAGTATTCCAAAAGATACTTAATTTGAAAACTGCATAATTTTAAAGATGGCACAGAAGGCATGAACCATACAACTCGTCTCTATAAAGATTTACGTAAGAGATGCCTGACTCACAGTCACTATGACTGTGATGAAGGCAGTTCTTAGGTGTTACAACAAAATACTGCCATTTCATTGAAATTAACTTAAATCTTGAAATAATTAACTAATTGGATGGCACAGTCAGCCTATATGTGGGCAAAGCCTAGCAAAACTGCCTATTTATTCAGGCCTAACATTTGAAGAAGTCCATGGACCATCCCTAAAAATGACGATCTACAAGAGTACATTTGCGAAAACATACACAGTATACAAGAGCTATTTTCTCAGTATTTTTGAAAGGCTGACATCATGCGCTATACAAAGATTTCCACGGTTTCTTCACTCTTCTTTTTGGAAGTTTTTAATGTGGCATTCAGTCACCAGAAAGAACAGGTATACATTTATGCTCATCTATACTTCTATTATAATTTTGACCATCATCAAAAGTACAACAGAAGTAATTATTCTGGGTAAACTGAAAATTCAGAAAAATGGCTAATTATGTGCACATGGATTAAATGTAGAGTGGCTGTGCATATATTTGTCTAAAACCTGTGGCGGATGCCTTGGGTCAATATTGACTTAGGGATTCCTAATGTATTTTTACAACATCTAATTTTGAGAGCAAAGTGTGTGCTGCAGAGAACATTTGGTATCACAATAATTAATCTGATTTCTTCGCAAACAAACAGATCACAAGTCCATTGGTAAACATTTAAACAGCTTACAGCAAACACATTCTACATGTCATATAATTTATTATCAAGTACTCCAGACTCCTAACTATTTAATTAAAACAAAGAGCTAGTCTACTCTGCTTGCATGGACCCAGATACTTATTCTGCTCTCTGGGTATCAGAATGTGAACCACTTTAATACATAACTTGAATCCACATCTAAAAGCAGTAAGCAATAAATAAAATATAAGACAATTTATTTTGGCTAAAAGTACAAATGGGAGGCTTTAGGTTCAAGACAAACAGAAATGTTTCTAGAGACAAATATGATGGTTTTTTACTAAAGCACTTAACGTATTTTAAAACATCCTCTTCAACATGATTACTTTTTCTCTAATTATTGATAGATTTTGTCTTGCTAAACAAATGATTCTGATAATTAAGAGTTGCAAGAGTAGCCTTTCCTACCCCTCAGATGTGAAAACAGATTAGAGCACAGACATAAGCAAACATGCTTACAACACCACACCTGTTAGAATGCCATTGTTTTAAAGGGACTTGCACCTTTAGAAGACTATTCTGATATTAAGAATAAACTTATTGCATATTCAAATTTCAGAAATGCTTGGTGAAAAATCAAAATAAACATCCAAACCTCCAAACAACAGAAAAATGAGGTGGATTTCATAGGTAACTGCTTATAACCTAGACTAGAAAACCTCATTAACACCTTCCATTCCTCAAAAAACATGCATAACTCCATGTCTGCCTACTGTCTAATACTGTTGTTCAATCAGGATTGAGTTCTTCTTTGAGTTTTTTTCATTTTTAGTCTGGTCTACTTTCCCACAGCAGTCAGTAAGACATTGCAACAAACACAGGAATTCACAGTATTAGAATTATAAAATACAGTGGTTTAGGACTGTGCTACTCCTTGCTGGCACAGCATGCTCATCTAGATGCAGCATAGGTCAGAAAAGGTTTGTTCCACTAACAAAGCCATGCCCCTTCTCTGAACAACCCCTATGAAACCAACACAAGATGCCTCTCCTGCTGGCAAAAATGTATCTGTCCCCAGAGTTTTGCCAGTACAGCATGTTATAAACACTCGCTGCCTCAGCAAACTTTGCAGTTCAGATCTAGCCCTCGTGGATTTTCTGCACTGATAATGTTCTTTGGCTGTGTGCTATTTAGCCGTGTGAAGGCTGGTGTTTGGCATTAGCTTTTACATCATTTTCATCAAGACGTGCATTTTTTTAGAAATGAACGTAAGATTCCCTGTGCGCCGAGTTACAGGTGACTATGCATGAAGTCACTGAGATGATGCCATGCTGACAAACGTGTCTGGTGTTTCCTCCTTTGATGGTATGACACATCTAACGAGAGATCTGCAGACCAAACCAGTGGCCCAGATGTTCTGTGTTTGGTCTCAAACCACACTTTAAAATTAACAGCATCCTTATTGCAATTCCTGTCTTCCAGTTTAGCAATGTCAGAAGACAGTTTGCAAAAGACCAGAGTCTCTGAAATGTTGTTTGTTCAAGAATCCTGAAATATTTCTGACTGCATTTGCCTCTAATAGGAAACAATTAGGAAATCCTTACCTTTAAATAAAGTAAAGCAATACCGTGTACTTGTCAAATCCATCTGTCAAATAAACATCTCTGTGATGATCCACCCCTGAAGCAGTCAGTACTATGTATGTAATTTAATTCCATTAATAGCACAGTCATTTTAATATCCTTACCTGAACTGTTCGTCCTGCGTTAATGTGCTCTTCGTGCAATCTGTCCCAGAGCCTGCATCTTTGATACTAAAATAAAGGAAAAATACTCCATATAATTGCTATTTTTACCAACTAGCCATGCAGAAAAAAAGAACCTTCAGTAACTAATCACTTTAATTTTCCAAAATTGACAGTAAAAAAGCTGAGTCGTAGGCATTTCCTCTGCAACTTTAGAGGTAAACAGCAGTGTATTTTGTGAATAATTTTGTACAATGTATTTTACTGAACTGCAGATAACCAGGGTTTCAGCATCAGTTTTTAACAACTAAGAGATATTGCAGCATCCTGATATTGCTGTGGCATAACTCCTCAGTGGTCGAAGAACAGAAGGAGGAAAAAGTAATGGAATAGGGGATAAGCAGTACTGGTCAGGTAGGATAAAAAGGTATCTGATATTATTTACAAAGAGAATCGCATTCATTACACAACACTAGTATCTACATTTTCACTTACCACTTCTATATAGTTACAAACACAGTTAAAAAAACCATCAGGGCAGATTTGACACCTGCATGAGGCCCCACTAACTTCAATGGGAAACCATCCATACAGCATTTTCCACGGGACAGAGACTGGAGTAATTATTCCATTAGCAGAGAGCAGGTTTTGCCACATAACTGCGTATCATCACATATAAACCTTTTCATCATTAAAATAAATCAAACCCTGGTATTGCCAGTGGACATAAATAATATAGAGACATCATCATGAAAAAGATTAGTAAAATAGTAGGAGTAGAAGCTGCAAGTCCTGGAACATGGGCTGAAACCATCAAAGATGCATTTAAAATACTAGACAATATTAAAACATTCTTTTTCATTGTTTAAATAGCAAGACAAAATATTTACCATGATTTCCATGGCATTTTTATGCAAAGTTTAATTCCTAAATTTCTTAGTATGCTTTGTTAGGAATAAAAAAATTCTATCTACAGCCTACACATTTCCTTCACTCTTTTCATAATTTTAGAGGCCACAGCAATAAGGATCACAAGTTACTCAGCTTCATAAAATACAACAAGAAATCTAAAGTTACTTCTTATTTTCAGAGAAAGAAGTTCTTTCATGTTAGGATTACGTAATGCTATGGAAGAGAAAAAGTTTAGTGTTCAATTAAGTCAGATCAAAGTGATTTTTCTGGGAAACTAGCAACTTCTGCATAAATTATTATGCCATTAAAATTACTGCCATTGTTCTTTAAAATAAAAGGGACACAAAATTCCAAAACAACAGTAGGTCTTCCAATTCATTCATCCCTGAAAAAGTACTGAAATAGTAATTTCTGAGGGTGGAACAGAAGGGGCTTGGGGAAAAACTACCTTTTCAATTTCAACTGACTGTAATATATTTTCCACATACCAAACAATTAAAAAAAATTCATGTTTTCCAGTTAAGAACAACAAGAATTCCTCAGGAAACCTTTATTGCTCTTCATAATTTCTACTAGAAATGCACAGCACGTTTATTTCTTTAAATATTTAGAAGTTTTATTACTTTGCTTGAGAATTCCTAGTATGCTAGTGATGACTTCAAAGAATCCAATTACTTAATACACCCAGAGCAATGACATTCATGTGGTCAGAGAATTCTTCCTTGTTGACTTGTCTTTTTCATCCAACACAAAGTACTCCTGGGCAGTGTTCACTCTGGGAGACTCAAGGATAGCAAACCTTGAGAAGGGATGGTATCGACATTATTTATCATTAACAAATAAAAGTAAAACTGAAAGGGTCCACAAAGTAAAAACACTTACAGAATCATAATGTATCAGAGCAGGTCCAAAGGAGAGCCATGAAAATGGTGAAGAGGTCTGGGGCACCTCTCCTATGAGGACAGGCTGAGAGAGCTGGGGCTGTTCAGCCTGGAGAAGAGAAGGCTCCAGGGAGACCTCACTGCAGCCTTTCAATATATAAAGAGGGCTTAGAAAAAAGACAGAGACTTTTTACTAAGGTCTGTAGTGACAGTACATGGGACAATGCTTTTAAACTGAAAGAAGGTAAGTTTAGATTGGACATAAGAAAGACATTTTTTACAATGAGGGTGGTGAGGCACTGGAACAGGTTGCCCAGGAAAGCTGTGGATGCCCCATCCCTGGAAGTGTTCAAGGTCAGGTGGGATGGGGCTTTGAGCAACCAGGTCTAGTGAAAGATGTCCCTGCCCATGGCAGGGGGGTTGGACCAGATGGTCTTTAAAGGTCCCTTCCAATCCAAACCATTCTATGGTTCCGTGATTCTGTCATATTTAATCATAATACTTAAACAGCAAAATAGTTTGTATTTTACATCAGAAATACAAAACATAAGGTTACTCTTAGACACTCAATCTCTTTTCCTCTTTGCCCCATTCTCTTCTGAGAGCTCTCTTTAGAAAGAAATCTTCATGCTTATGCTCTGGATCCCTTCCATTTCTCCTTGAAAGTATCCAGAGGATATGGACTGAACTCAAAGCTTTTCATAATATCCTCTGCATTAATTTTGTAGCAGGTAGAGTCCACCAACATTTCTAAAAGCTCTACAATAAATGTCTTATACAAATGTATACACTCTGATGAAGACTGCAGTAAGACTCAGATATCTTAATTTCTCATTTTGTGTCACCTTTACGGATCTTCCCACCACAACAATGGTCATCAGCCAAAGGTAAAAAGCGTTTCACACAACATCCTTTAACTTTGGCACAGTCACAGATGTCATGTCTTCTCTTTTGAACAAGCATGTATTTCATTCCCTGTTTTGGAGTGAAAGGCCATCCAACACATGGAATGTGCTTTAGAAAACAAGAACTCTTTAGGGAAAACATGGAAAGAAAAAAAACCCTGAATACAGAGTACTGATTTCCTAAGGATGTAATTTTTAAGTCTTCAGAAACTGTCATATGGGAAGTTGGACTCTCAAATAGTTGAGACGCAATGACTATGGATTTATGGTAGCCACTTCCTCTGAAAAGGTGTACTCAAGGTCAAATTTCATTATATATTGATTTTATAGTTTCTTCAAACAGTGATTTAGTAGATTAATTGTTTGGACTATCTCTGGAACCTAAGGTTTAAATCAATATTCATGAAATGAGGTTAGAGATATTGGCTTCATCATAAGTAAATAATGTTGCTGCTTTAAGCAATTTGACATAATTAGTGATTTTTCGCTTAAAAGTAGCCTGTAAAATAAACAGGACCAGTTTCTACAAAATTATCCTTTTACCTCTAGGGATGTTTGGTTTACATGGCTGAAAGTTAATTTTACAAAAAGTATTTTAGAGAAAACCATTTAAGCTGCTGATGCTGACAGCCCATAAAAGTACTGTAACACATTCATGATGGCTAAAACGCATGTGAAAGGTATAAAATGCAAATTATCATGGAAGTATTTCAACCAAACTAGCGCTAGTGTTCTGATAATCTAAAACTATCTAGTGACAGATTTCAAATTCTGATTTGCCACATTTTTATTCTCATCTTCTATCAATAGAGTAAACTTTGGAATACCTACAGTTCTTACAACCAGAAAAGTATTAATTAAAAAAAAAAAAAAAAGAGAGAAACTTGAAAAATTCAAGAACATTACACTGAGTGTGGACCTTTTAAAGAATCTGGCATTTAGGGACTATTTTTATACTCAGATGTATTACTTCTCCTAACTGTTTGTGTCATATTTTTTGTCAATACACAGAAGTTCTGGAGTCTTTAGTACTGCTGAATACCTCCTGGTATAGTCACCAATTGTTTATTTAAAGGTTTGATCCAGTTACTTGTTTCTAATAATTCTACTAATTACTAATCCAAATATCCAATCTGCCAGGACTTACGCTGCCTAGGGATGTAGAAATTTTTAACAGTGTTCTGAAATCAGAAGGACAAGTCTATACTACATGTTGCTACCACTTCTTGCTTTCATAGAAGTGTTGCTCTAGAGGAAGCACAGTTAACACTCTAAGAACTATGTTTAGAATTATTTAAGGATTTTTCTGACGGCACAGATCATTTACACTGATACCATCAACAACCTGAAAATCTCAAGAAATGTCCAAACCGATACTTTTAGATTGCATCAGATTTTTACATTCAAAATGTACAACTCAACTACTCAGTAAAGCATCTCGGTATTTCACTGTGGTCACTGAACGCCATTACAGTAATACTGCATTCTGTATTGCCTGTAATTAAAACCCTGGCTAAGCACAAGTCTCTCTGACAATGCTTTGAACAAAGTGTTAGATCGGAACTAACCTAAAAACTCATTTTATTCTGACTGCTAATATTTTCTGCATTTTCTTCCAGACACAGAGAACTATTCTTGCAGTGATCTCCCCTTTTGTCTGCAGAACAGGAATGCCTGACACAAATGAGTTGCTGGGCCAATAAAGGCTCCAGCTGACCAACACACGGCTGAAGTAAGCGGAATGTATTTATTTCACCCCTTCCCTGACACCATGGTAACGCTATCTGGCTAGATACAGCGTAATTATTCTTTCTCTAAATACATAAAAGATTTTCAGCAGGATCAACCCGTAACTGGCTACATCTCCTCACTGACCCAGTTCTGCAAAACACAGCAATTCCCAAGATCACCTCTCACAGCGGTAATTACTACACAGGGTAATAACTGATCATGTCTCTCTTTCTCATTGCTGCACCCGATGCCTTTTGAAGCTTCTTGATAGGGTTTTTATATATCCTAAATGAAGAAGGGGTTACATATATCGTCAATACTTAGCAAAGAATCTATTTAGCTATACAAAGTACTACTCTTCAAAAAAAAAAAAAAATCAGGCAGCCTAACAGTTACGCCCATGCCCGCCATCCTCTCTCCCTAATTACTACCTTACACATGTCAAAAGCTTGTCTTTACCTTCAAAGTGCAAGAAAACCATTTGTGTAACGCTCATGTGCCCTGCTAATCACTGCCCATTCTGTCTGGCAGGTCAGCTGCCCACTCCCATGGACAACCAACCTTTTTCCAGTGACCACCCATTTGCTCCTTTCAGGCAAGGCTGTAGCTTTTTATGCCACCCTTTTGGGGGTATTTATTAACTGCACCCCTTCATTTCTGAATGCCTTCTTCAAGACTCTGAAGAATGGTACACCTCACTGCTCCGCACACATTGATGCTGTTGGGTTTGGGTTTTTTGCCTTTTTCCAAGGCAAAAAAAATGCTGAATCAGCTGGCATCTAAGTAATGAAATGAATTATACAAATACGGAATAACAAAGAGTAAACAGCAAGCTGTGACTGAAACAATAGCTCATCTCATTCAGAAGTTATTGCTTCAGGCAAATATTATACTAATACGCTTTTCAGGGGTTTTTTATTATTGCAGTTCATATCCTTATTGTGTCCTTATTACACCCTGACCAGAAAAGAGTAAACAATTACCTCCCATTATCAGTCCCAGCAGATCCAGGTCTTGTGCTGTTCCAGTTTTAATCTCATCCCATGGTCAGCCACCATTTCTGCACTTTCACCTTCCGTCTGAGGTACTTCCTCACAAGCTCCCCCCACCCAATTCTTTATCTATTATTTACATGAGCCAGGAGGACTTTCCTCCTGGGTACAAGTAAGGGGAAGTAAGAAGATGAGACTGTGGGAACACAAGAAAAATCATCTCCTCCTTTTCATTCTCAGATTCAGGACCAATCAAATTAGCAACACCAAGACATAGCTCTGGTAATTTCTAAGCACAGGAGTGTGCCCAGTGTTGGGTAAATCTTTAGCAATATTCAGCTGGGGGAGTTTAACCAGTATCCAGTGAGTACCTGCAAACCACTTTTTTTTCAGAATCATACCTCTTGCCTAAAATGTGGCAGACCTTTAGAAGCACAGCAAAATGGATAGTCTGAACAAAGACCACCCCACAAAAAACCTCAGGTTACTGTTCTAACACATTACTGCTTTGAAAAGAAATTATTATCACTAAACTATCAACCACTATGACTTAAACGAAACATTTCTTTCTAAAAGAAATTAGCATCACTTGAAGAACACATTATTTCCTGACTGTGTTCTCAGAAACAAACATGTGGATTTATTTTCCCTCCTCCCCCATCCCCAAACTACTCAAGGCGGAAACCTGGCATGGAAAATTTCATCCAAAAGGTTACCCACTTGGTAAAGTTACAGTAAACTTATAATTAAGTTGTGCAAAAAGTGACAGTAGCAAAATACAAAACAGTTTCAACAATAACTTTATACACACCCTTCAGGCCATACCTTTCAGGAAATCAAAATCACATTCACATATTTTCTTACCATTTATTCATTTCTTCCCAAGGTGTTAAAAAAATCTAGACAGTTGTCCTACACCACACAGATATACATATACACTTGATTTTATAAATTGTGAACAAGGCTAGTGAAATTAATATGATGCATGATTTTTCAGAAACGCATACAAAACTACAGACACTGTCACTGATTCTTCTGTGGTGGTAAGTATAATCTTTTCGAAACAAACACATCTTTTATCAGTCATTTCAACAATTCCATTGCAATGTTGGTGTTATGGTGGAGTGAATTCCTGAGTCACTCTCTCTCTTCCTTTTTTTAGCGGTGTCACCTGTTTTAGTAAATCTCTTACCACATTCCTCAACAAATCAATTTCTGTTTCCACAGGCTATAGTTATAATAATAAACAGAGATTGAGAATGTTTCGAGTCTGAAAACTGGTCATCTGTGCTGTTAAATTGTTAGAACTGATCCTGGCATAGTTTTGGCCATGCTAAATAGCGCTCTCGCATAAAAAAATCCAGAAAAGGGTAAAGGAGTTATAAACACAGAACGAAGGCTATTGCCAATTAGCAGTGTGGATGCAGCCACCCTGTTTTGGAGAATATTTCTGCAAAAATAATTTCTCTCACCTCAGTTTAAAAATATATATAGAAAAAGATAGGTATAAACTAAGGTATTCAGAATAGTTGGCAGCAAACCACTGTGACTTAAAAATAAAGTAAGACTATTTAAGGCTAGAAAGGCTGTTTTCCTTGCAATTTACAACTTTTTAACACAAAACAGTAGTGTTGATTGACTAGTTCCCACTAGTAAAGGCCTTTGTACACACTGAATGACCAGGCAATGTAGAAGTTTCATTTTTAGCGAAATTAAAACATTTAATTTAATTAATTGAACTTTCCATTCAAATCTCTACATAATCTTCCAGCATGACTGCATCTATACTGCAAAAAGAACTGTAATAGTAAAAAAGAAACACTAACCTTCTCGATATTTATTTGGTGTTTTCTTAACCTCTCCAAATCTGTTGGAATTGCCACTTTAACGAATTTCTGAATGGCAGGTTCAATGCGACGCAGCTTAACTTTTTCATCATCTTCAGACATCCTAAAAGCAGTTTTCAAATCGGTACTTGCCCAGTATGCCTTCACCAAGGTAGAAACCCCTAAAAACCAAAGAATTACAGGCTTTAAAAAAATGTGGTAATTTAGAATCACTTTTTAAAAGAAAGCAAAATAAGGTAAATCAGTCCTTCCAATAATCATGTACATTCCAAAACTACATTTGAGCAGTATTAACTACTTAAAATCTGGATACTCTATTTGCATTTAAATGTATTATTTCCATTTATTTTCAGGCTTTGGAGATCATTTTTCATAGATAAAACTTACCCCAAAAAATATATAGCTGAGTAATTAAGGCAGACGCAAACTTGCTTTGCAGCATAATGATAGATTGAAGCCTTTGAAAAAACCTTCAAATTACATGCTTTGCTTGATCAGAGTTCAAGTTTTGCCAATTTACATTCTGAATCATCTTAAAAATCGTAAAATATGTCCCGAAAAGACACCAAAATAAAATCAAATTAGGAAGTCCATTTCCAAGAAAGATTAAGAGCTCCTGAATGAAGATTTGGACTCTGCATTGCATTTGTCCCCCGCTGAAAATAACTAAGGAATCACCTAAAAAGGGGTTTAAACAGGTCGCTGAAATATCTGCAGGACCAGTGGGTGCATAAGCAGCCTGAATTCTGTTCCCTACACATACATAAAACATAACCTTGAAGTTTCACTTCTCTAAAAGAAAGGTATGTAGAACTGTATATAATAGCATTTGTCTACCGAGCATTTGAGTCATATAACAGAATTCCATTACGCTGAATCCAGATAAGGGGCAAGAAAAAAATTATTGTGAGATAATTTTGTAGTTTTAATACTGTACAAACAGACGCTATTTAAATGAGATTTTCTTTCTGTATACTCCTTTTTTAACAAAAACAAGAAGTTGAATTGCAGCCATGTATGAGAAAGTTCTGTCGCAAGTGTCAGTAGAAAGACACACGTGCTGACTTGCTTATAAGACAGTTCCTGTACCACAACAGCAACTGCATCAGAAGACTTTCCCTGATTTTCCTCTTCCAGTAATCAAACCAATTTAAAATAATTAAACTAACATAATCCTCCTGGTACGGATGAGGCACAGCAGAATGTAACAGGTTAAAAAAACTTCCTATTTTTCACACAGCCGAGCGTATTATTAACAGTGAAATCAGACATGCTTTTTCTCGCATCTAACTACAGTGTGAAAGCGCGGAGGGAGCGTTGAGGTTTTTCTGAGACCTGTGATCCCTGCAGGCAGAGAGAGCGTGAAGGCAGACACCAGCTGATGGCACTGGGCCTTCGACTGAACCGCTCAAAGTTCCGTCACAGCCCTCACCTGTAGGATGCAGGGAGGACACATAGGAGTCTTCCTCACCTTCAAAGGAGCCAAGTGGTACGCATCTTCCATCAGGCTACCGAGAAAGCTGAAAGCGCTTCTGGCAAAGGGAAGTTGGGTTTCTAGAGGAAAACAGTCCCAGATTACTCACCTTTTACAACACGGCTGCAAATAAAATGATGTTGTGTTTTTCTGAAGAACAACACACTAATGGAAGACTCTCCTCCTTTATCTATCCCACCCAACAGAGACTGAAAACTGGAAAAATTAGTATTCACTGAGAGCAGACTGAGCTGGGAGAAGTCAATCTTTACAGCTTCACTGGTACACCTTTTCCTTTCTCAGAACCTCAGAAGGAAATTACTCCATCAACTGACTTTGCAGTCATTGCTAAAACATCCCCACTTCAAATTACAGAGACCTACTATCAAGCAGTCTTACAAATCCCCTTCTAACTCAAGGCACTTGATGTTAATAGTTCTTTGTCCAAATCTTCAAATAAACATGCAGTGGGCAGCCTCACGTTTTTCAGGATGTGAGAAGAACTTTAATCTTTAATTTACTATTTCCACCATTCTAAAAATAGTAGCTTAAATGCAAGATGACAAAAAAAAATACGCTGGTTCTTCTATTATACCTTGGTCACTACAGCTCCTAACATTTTTGCAAGAGCCATTCGTATTTCACACTTAAACTCCATTTTGAGCCTAGAACAGATTTTTTCTTCTTGCAATGAACAAAAGATGAAAAGCATCATACTCCAAACTGTTTCCTCTTCAAAACCACATTTAATTTCTTGACAGCTTATACACTAATCCACGAGTTTATGACCTAGAATTAATTAAAAAATGGTTCCTTAAAGATATTTAGCAGTCATGTCATGGTTTTACTGAATCATCTTGAAGAAGTGATGACACAAATTCTTCAAACTTATCACACGAGAACTCACAGAAACCCACAGCCCATTCTGTCTTAGAACAAATACAGCAGAGAGTAAGCGAAATCCATCTTAATTTTGTCCTTAACCTTTAACAACATCTAGAGATGGATAACAGTCAAAATTGACAGTTTAGATGACTTATAAACTAGACCACTGTAAAGCAGAGTTAATGTAACCAACGGCCATATGTCTTGAGTAGGTGATCTGAATAAGCAACGGTTTTAAATTCAAAGATTTGGCTGCATACAGGGCTCTGGATAGTCTTTTTCTTAAAAATTCCCAGACAGTAAACTAGCATTCACGACAGTGTCTATGAATCTCTTTACGACTCTGCTGCCTAAAATTCACTGTGCACTCAGTGTGAGAATCTAAGAAAGAAATATAAAAACTCCTTACATTCTTATCAGGTCTCCTGCTTAATATTCTCTCAAACAGTATAGTAGCTTTTGTAACAAAAATTCTAAGCCTAAAATTACCGGTAAGAAAATACGCAAGGTCTTACTTTGTTTCATGTTTGTGTAATACGGTAAATAAAATTATGATTACAAATTTTTGTGATGACTATATGTTCATTCCATATGCAATTTCAAGGAAACCTAAGGCTTCTTGCATATTTTATTTGGTTTGTTTTCCCAAGCATAACTTTAACAATTAATTTCCAAAGCTGTAACACCTGGGTTTTGAGTAATCACAGAATAACAGCATAGTTTAGGTCGGCAGGGATTTTCATATGCTATCCAGCACATGCTGAATTAGATGTAGTTGCACAGGCTCTTGTCCAGTCAAATTCTAACACCTCCACAGATGGGTGCTCCACACACTCTCTAGACCCCTCCTTCAGTGTTTGACCATTCTCCAGGTTAAAAACAAACAAACAAACAAACCAAAACAAAACCAAAAAGACCTTCCCTGTAGCTAAACAAGCTCATGTCCGTTGCCCCTCATCTCATTGTCACGCACCTCCAAGAGGTGCCTGGCTCTATACTTTCCCACCTACAGCAGTGAGAACTCCCCTTCTTTCACCTTCTCTTAAGGCTGAACAAATCCACGTCTCTGTTTCTGCCCGAATATCACGTGCTCCAGCCCCCTAACCACCTTGCTAGCCTCACAGGTGCCGAAGAAAGAGGAAGAGTCACTCCCTTGGCCTGGTGTCCCTCAGCCGTATTGACCAATACAGCCCGCGATGCAGTTGTCCTTCACTGCAAGAGCAGGCTCACGCTCATATTCAGCACGTGGTCTACCACAACACACAGGTCCTTTTCTGCAGGGCTGCTCTCCACCAAGCCTTCCCACAGCCTGTTCTACTCATCGGGCCACTCCATCCCAGATGCAGGGCTTTGCTGGAATTTATGAGGTTCCCGTCAGCCCGTTTCTCCATCCCATCAAGACCCCTCTGAGTCGCAGCCCTGTCCAGCCTATCGGCCACTCTCCTCAGGCAAGTTAAAAACCCAGCTCTCAACTTCAGCTTTTTAAGAAGATACTTTTGCCTCGGTCCTTGGGTCTGAACTGCAGCCAGCATGTACACAAACCTGCAGAAGTTCTGAGCCCTCTCTCTGAGGGGACCATTCAGACACCACGCAGTTGTGTGACAGATCACTTTCCCTTTCTGACTGTGTCTGTAGACGACTGCCACTTGAACAGGGGCTTGGGCATCCTTCCTACAGGCATTTACTGACTTCCAAGCACAACAAAATCTCAAGTTCTCTGAGGCCGGAACGCTCGGCTCTGATTCTCTAAAATAAATTGAAGTTTGAGCAAAAAAAGCCCATGAGAATACCCTATCATTAAACCAGTAATTAAAAAAGTTAGATAAAACCATTTGTAATTAACTGTCCTTTATTATATCCACTGTGCAAGATACTTTGATAAACAAAGAAATTACAGAATCTTGTCTTTTCAAATGCTGATGCTACAAGCCTGTTAGGGGTTATCTTCTAAGTAAAATACTTTCAATTTAACATTCAAAATTCACACACCAAAATTCAATTATATTTCAGTGACAGAAATAACACTTATCCAGAAGTGATCAAGACCCAGATGCAGAATAATTTTCAGTGAACTGTGTTAATAAAAAAGCAGACATATCCAAAGCATGTTGTAGCAGCATTATCAAAGTATTAAATGGTGACAAAATTATATATATATCTCCCTTCTTAATATTTATGTTTTCTGGAGACTAGCCCCAAACTGAAACTGTAATTGTGAAGTAAAATTGGCATAAAAGAATAACATTAACTTCATACCTGCACTTAACATGAAAATCATCTCTGATTCTTGCTACCAAGAACAAGGGAAAAATTCCTTATCCAGTTTGTTCACCCCCTGTCCTTTAAATTATTTAAGTTTATCTTCCGTAAAGGATTAGTCCACGTGCTCTTGTTTGTAAGCAACAGAGCCAAAGAACCTGAGGAGTTCCACTTAGCTGATCTTTGCTTTACCAAATAAATGGGTATATAATGGATAACCAGGAAAAAAGCAAACAATTTTTTTCCAAAAAAAGATCAATTCCTCTTTCAGCTTTTGAAGGTCCAACCAGCATATGCTACCTTATTTCACTGTTTAAATCAAATAATTGTAAGGAGTAAAAGAATCTTACTGTTTCCAATTCCAAACGGTGAAAGTGTGAATGTAATTCCAACACTAACACAAAATCTCCGCTTACTTTGTGGTGATGCATAGAAAGCACATGGTCACACGGTTGCAGTCAATCAGAA
This sequence comes from Chionis minor, assembly GCA_013398295.1. Lineage (NCBI taxonomy): Eukaryota > Metazoa > Chordata > Aves > Charadriiformes > Chionidae > Chionis > Chionis minor. The sequence goes on from VZSF01004652.1 coordinate 299,309, forward strand.
GTTAAGATTCTTCCTATGTATGGTAACGTGCTTGTAACTTGTATCATAAAGTTCAGCAAATGCTGTTAGTACACATCTAATGTAACGCTCATGAACTTCTGTTAATCTGCCTAGTGTTCTCCATTCAAATATAGTAGGAAAAACGCAGGATAAAGCTGAAGGGTTCTGCTTGCCCAGGCAAAGGCAATAGAACACTCCTATTTACTTTTAATTCATTTACAATATTTAGACTACCACTGCCACTAGAAAAAGTACTACCAGCATAGATGCCTTGTTTTTGAGGCCAAAAAGCTTTTTCCTTTTCTCATTGTAAATAAAATAAACTAGAATACAGATGCTAGGATACAGAGACTTACAACAGCTTTCTCACCGGGTAGGTGACCTGAAACACTTGTTTTTGGAGCAGTACTGACCTCAAAATTACAGTGCCAAAGAGTACTCACTAATGCTGGCTTGGCTGAGGTCTGTAGTTAGTGAGGAACACGCTCCTGTGGCAGGCTACAGCCAAATTGGACTTTGGGTCTGAATTACATCCTTCTCCTTTGGCGGTAAAAGGAACTAAAGGAGAACAGCTTTGCTAGACTGAAATAAGGCACTGTCACCAGCCCCAGCGCGTTCACGAAGTGACACGAAACTGCTGGTGGGACGCAGCGCCACGCGTGTGGGGTCTCCCACAGATCCAGCAGACCCAGCAGCTGTACACAACAGGCTGTAGCTCCCAGCAGATCCACGTGCCTGTGGATCACCCGCTCGCCGAGACAAACCTGACCCAGGACCGGCACGGGCGCGTAACTGCACATTGAGAAACCACAGCAGACGACGGGCATTTTTGACGGGTTTTACACGTTTGTGCCAGCTGCCCCAGAAGGGCAGAAAATACCTCATGACTTACACGTCAACCATCTGTCACCAAAGCTGAACCGGTGGAGCGACTCTGTGGCGGAGCAACAGCTGCAATACGTGGCCGGAACCTGCAATCGGAGCCCCGGCACCGATTTTTCCCTATTCCTGAACCATGAGCCCAGTCTCACCCCAGCAGCCAAGCGGCCATGGAGGGCCACCCTCCCCGCGCCTTCCCCCCTGACAAGCAAGGGCCCTGTGCAGAAGGCGAGAATAGAGAGGGGGTTTACGACCTGTATCAAGGCTACAAGTGGCCTCACACCAGTCTCCCTTCCCGAATTGTGTTTTTAGAAGCTTGAGGAATGCAGAACTAAACCGTTTGTCGCGCTGTGCTTTTACCAACCCCCGCCGAGGACCTCCCGGCCCGGCCGCTCCTGGGGCCACCCGCACGGCGGGGCCAGCCCCGACCACCGGTGGGGAGGGAGAGAGGGAGGGAAGGAAACCGCCCTCACCCCAGCGGGGGCCGGCACCAGCTCCCCCGCCGCGGTGCCCGCCAACCGCCGGGCTGAGGGAGAGGGGCGGCCGGGGGCCCCGGGCCTGCCAGCGGCAGCAGGGCCCGGCCGCGGCCCGCAAGGCCGAGGGGAGCGTGGGGCGGCCCCGCCGCGGCCCTCGCCGAGGGGGCGGGAGCCCGGGG
>VZSF01004652.1:301133-357255 GCA_013398295.1 Chionis minor
GGGTGGGGGTGGTGCGTCTGGGATGAGGGCTCATCGGGAGAGAAAGGTTCTAAAAGAGAGCCGAGGATTTCCTGCCAGCATTTTAAGACCTTTTCTCAAATTGCCCAGGCTGCCAACATTTTTCCTCACCTTGACAGGTAGTTCAGGGAATACCGGATCGGCAGGTGGGACCGTGGGGATACAGAGGATGGATCTGCAGGGGACACACGCCAACCAGGCCAGGCCAGCGAGGCTCCTTTCTCCCCTCACTAACCTTCACGCTCAGGAAACAAGTGTCTACCAAGTATTTCCAACCTGTGCTTTGAAAATAACACCTGTGACCTGTTGGTGCCCGACACACTGATCCTTGGTGCCCACCAGCCGGCGGCTGCGGGGCAGGCAGAGAGAAGCCTCCGAGGCAGCCTGCTGTGGCCTCGGGGCCTTCCACCACCTCTGAACAGGGGTGAAAAACTGCCTGGCGACCTGTTGAGCAACTTTGTTGTGCCACTATTAAAACAGAACATTTTTTGATCGAACTCAACAGCATTAATTGGCCTTCAAGGCCGGGTTGGATGAGGCTTTGAGCAACCAGGTCTAGTGGGAGGTGTCCTTGCCAATGGCAGAGGGGTTGGAACTAAATGATCTTTAAGGTTCCTTCCAACCTAAACCATTCTATGATTCCATGATTAATAGACTTAAGATCTCCCAAGTATCAAAGAGCAATTTAAGTTGATTTTGATGTTCTGAACAAAATTTATGTTACACGTCTGTCTGTCATCCCACGCCCTTTTGGCTGGGAATCCAATCTGATTTGGAGAAAGTCATTACGCTCTTACAAGTTTCTTACAAGATTTCTGTGGAAATGGACATGTCTCCGAGGAAATAAACCTGAATTTGTTTCCTGAGCAAGGGAACAATAAGCAAAAAAGTCAGCTGTTACACGTTCTTGTTAGCAGCAATCAGCCAGACAATCAGTATAAATATGTTAACCATCTACGTTGCATATGCATAGTTCCAGAATGCTAGATAGGATTTTCATAGGGCAAACTAAAAAGAAATTGTAGTTATTGTAATTAAGGTTATTTAGGGACTAAAAGATCCAAATCCACAGGGTCCAATGTCTTTATTAGTTCTGTTGCTCACAAGACAGCTGCTGGAAAGCCAACGGAGTACCCGGGAATAGCAGAGTACTAAAAAAAAAAGCTTACACTGAAGATACGTTTTCAAAAGGGGAAAGAGGATGAGACAGGCTAGCCTAGCATAGCCAGTTTGACATGGATATGGGGCAGAATCATGGAAGTACTGACCTGGGATACAGTCATTAAATGCCAATAATTAAATGCCAGTCAACGCACTTCAATGAAAAAGATCTGATTAAATGCATTTGAATTTAAGTTTAGTTAATGAAGATAATAATGTTGATGCAATAGCTTCCATCTGAGTTAGAACAGTATGCTATTGTCATAAACACAACGTGGAATCCAAATTCTGTGTAGTTCATAATAAATGATTCAGCTGACAGTTCCCAAGAGAAGTAATTGTAAGGGAAGATTTGTCAAAAGGTTGTCTTTTTGGGTGGTGTTATTCTTGGCCTGGTGCTATTAGAAATGACCTGAACTAAAATACCAAATTACTACTTTGCTGTTGTAAATAAAGATAAGAGCAGTTACTTAACCAATCTCCTCTGAATTGCTTTGTAAGATCTTCTCGCTTGTAAATACTCATCTGAAGACAGTCAAATTGGAGGTTATACATTCAAATAAAGCCTCAAAGCTGCACTTGAAATCTGAGGGAGAGCAAATGACATGAGAAAATGCTAAAGAGGACCTGGATGCCTTGGTATAGAAGCAGCTGAACATGATCTCCCAGAACAAAGCTTTTCCAAATAATGCTCTGAAGCAAAACCAGAGGAACATCAAATACAACTGGAAATGGATATTACCCCTGTTTATAGAACTGATGCAACTGTTACTGAAATAATGCATTCCGTTTGGGCATTTACACTTTAAAGGAATATTAAGTATGTGGACAATGTGCATTAATGTGAGATATTTTAAAAGCACAATCCAATGCAGGCGAAGAGGTAGCTTTGTTGTAAGTGTACTAGCACTTGTCTAGGTTAGAGACGTTTGAGGAGCAGAGCCAGCTTTCAGCAAATTAGAAAATTCTCAAAGCAAAACTAAAAAAAGACTAGAAATACAGCATATCTTAATTGGCTATAGGATGAAATTCTTCATGAATCTGTTTTGAAACAATACAGAATTGTCAGTTAAAACAACGGGGATTTTTTTCAAAGACGTACTGTAGCTCAAGCATACATGTGGAATACGTTGGCAGAGGTTCTGTGTGGTCTGATATGGAGGTGTTATGACCACAAGATTACACTCAGTCCTTTCTATCCTTAAACTTTATGACTCCAGAAGAAGACCAAGGAGTCCAGTTATGTAGCAGCAAAAGAAGGAATAGGACCCCACAGATGTTCCCAAAAAGAAAGACTTTTTTTGTGAGAGTTCTAACAGGCAACGTCTGAAGAGCTCCTGGCACATTTCATTGTGAACGTGATGTTCATGCCTGACTGTCCAGTTCTGCTACCATTGCTCATGTGATCTCCCAGACAAGCCAGCAATGTCTTCAGAGAAGTCCAAATTTCCTGAAGGGAAAAATGTCAATGCAAAATGCTATGTCACTCATGTAAAGATCATCAAAGGAACAAGAGTTCCACCTTCAGGTCTGGGAAAATACTACCTCTGATGGCAAAAGATATCTCAGAAAAAAATTTCATGTGTACATGGAGTTGGACTTCCTGAGCTACAGACAAACTCAGGCTTGTATTGGATGTCTGTGATTGATTTTGAATGGTCTCTTAGAGATGTGGTGACTATGTGTATTCCTATACAGTTATCACAAAACCTGTTGTGTATCACTAATAAATAATGTAGAAGAAAATCGTGAAGAGTCCTGGGAAGGCAGAAAATTATTGTACATCAGACTAAGGAAGAGCTAGCAGCAGTTTCTTTTTGCACGAGATCACGTGTACCTTTCAGATATATGGATTTAGTACTGGGATCCAGCTGTGCAATTCATTTAATATCATTCCTTCACTTTGTCTTACTGCTCGTCTGCCTTCTCAGCATCTTTCCTTCACAGGCAGACTCTCAGTTAACTCATGCTGAGGATGGTATTTCAGAGTGTTGCTCAATAAGCACAGAACTGCCCGATACTTACAATTGTTCCCAAAGATACATCTTTTTCCAGTAGAGCGTTTCAAAATTCTGTTGCCTTTTTCAATGCATTGTTATTCCAGATACACCGATTTCACTGTCAAAAGACTTGTGCTGGCAAGAACCTATAATAAAGTTTCCATTGTGTCATGGAAAACAGCCATTACTGCATTACAGTGAACATTGCACTATTTCTCAGTCTTTCAGGAGCACAAGGTTGTTCAAAATGAGATCCCCTTCCAACATACATTGCTGAAAAATTCAAATTCCTTCAGTAATTCTTGACTGAGGGGTGTTTTGTGGAATATGTGGCAGCATTTTCTGAAACTGTCTTCCTGATATAAGGAAAATGCTGCAAGCTGTTTTGGGGGGGGGAAATGTTTTCTACTGTCGACAAAAATTGTGCTTTAGTTTTTTATGGTTGGTGAAATTCTGATCCAATGCCCCTTTAGTGTAATTTGCTGCAAAACCAGCTCAGAGTCGGTTGAGGATTGTTTGTATAGTATTGCAGAAAGTAGGTTTTCCAAGTGGTATGAAACAGAAGAGGTTTATTATACATTAACATATTCACAGTAGCAGTAACACTGAATGGGGTGTAAAAGTAGGAGAGAAAGCAATTAGGGCAAAGCAGGTTTTATTTTGAGAGAAACACTTCCTCGCTGGTTGCACTGGTTGCGTCTTTTCCAGCGCATTCACATGTCTCACACTGGGACCTTGGTGCGGGAATGGTGTTCAGTAGCTGCCGCTGATCTACCCCTTCCACAGTGGTGCAGGAAAGCCTGTACAGAAAGGGTGGTGGGTACAGAAACTGTCTCCAACACCTGGCCGGCAGGAAGGATTTCCCTACAGACAAGAGCAGGGAGAAACAGGCACGGCTAGCTGGTGGGAGCTTGTGCCGCCGGCACTTGGAGAATGTGCATCCACAGCACTTTGTCTGGGGAGCCTTAGCTGCCCACCGCTGGCATAACCAGAGGAGGTAAAATATTAAAACAAGAGTTGCGAGTGTTGTGGCCCTAGCTGGGAATTTCACCATGACTGGAATTTCATCAAGACCCTTTTTTTTTCCCCCCAACATCTTCTTGTTCCCACTGGAGCTGAAGAGGATTTCTCACACTCAAGTCTACTCATCAACTTTCAGTATGTGCTGTAGCAATGGTGTATTAGGTATCCTCAGTTTCGTTTGGAAGGTCACCTAAGCTGTTTTAATTTACTATAGCAGAAGGTTGAGCTAACTCAGCTAAAAAGCTTTTAGTAGGACTGTCTTTTGTGCACATTCTTCCCTTGTTATAGGACCAAATTACTTTAGCATCACCTTAAGCTGAATCCCTACAAATTACTCTAACAAAAATAAAGAGTTTCCATACACGGCAGTTTTACCAGATGAAGGAAGTTGGTCCACTTTTTTGTTTTTGTATGAAGTCTTAGAAATTCTGTATGAAATCTTAGTGTCATTCAAGTCAATGGTAAAATTTCCACTATAGAATCATAGAATCATAGAATGTTAGGGGTTGGAAGGGACCTCTGGAGATCATCTAGTCCAACCCCCCTGCCAGAGCAGGTCCACCTACAGCAGGTTGCACAGGATGGCGTCCAGGCGGGTTTTGAATGTCTCCAGAGTTGGAGACTCCACCACCTCTCTGGGCAGCCTGTGCCAGTGCTCTGCCACCCTCAAAGTAAGGAAGTTCCTCCTCATGTTCGGTTGGAACTTCCTATATTCAAGTTTTTGACCATTACCCCTTGTCCTGTCACTGGGCACCACTGAAAAAAAGACCGGTCCCCTCCTCCTGGCACCCTCCCTTTAAGTATTTGTAAGCATTGATGAGATCCCCCCTCAGCCTTCTCTTCTCCAGACTAAAAAGACCCAACTCCCTTAGCCTGTCCTCATAAGAAAGATGCTCCAGCCCTCTATCATCTTCATGGCCCTTCACTGCACCCAATCCAGCAGTTCCCTGTCTTACTTAAACTGGGGAGCCCAGAGCTGGACACAGCACTCCAGATGTGGCCTTGCCAGGGCAGAGTAGAGGGGGAGGATGACCTCCCTCGACCTGCTGGCCACACTCCTCTTGATGCACCCCAGGATGCCATTGGCCTTCTTGGCCATAAGGGCACATTGCTGGCTCATGGTCATCCTGTTGTCCACCAGGACTCCCAGGTCCCCCTCTGCAGAGCTGCTTTCCAGCAGGTCAGCCCCCAACCTGTACTGCTGCATGGGGTTGTTCCAATTTATTGTTATTGGGTTAGCTGGTGGGAGCTGGTGAGGTTATTAAATTTAGCAGGGTGAGAATTTCATTCTTTGTCCAGGTTGCAATGCTTCCTGACACAAGAAAATACAAACTGTAGTCAAGGGGGCACGCGAAATAGAAGATGGTGAATCATCTGAACAAACTTGCACTTAACCAGTTCGTCTACCGTACTTACCATTAAACATTACTTTTGTAAAACCATTCAGCCTTGAAAGAGGGATTCAGAATTTCTTTTAATTGCAGACCAGAGGTGTAATGTCATGGGCCTGCATTCATAATCAGATTATATTAAAATGTTTTTTAAACCATTTTTAATTTCTCTTAGGAAGGTGATTCTGAGTCTGCTGACCTACTAATCACTCTGCTGATTTAAAGTCCTTGTACGCCTTGTAGCTTTGGATTGTCTCCAACAGTGGCCACAAGTGCACGGTGAGGGAACAGTAAGAATTGTTCAAGCATACGTGCTAGTTCCTCTTTAATGTTCTCCCGGCCTTCAACTTTTTTTATGTTGAGGGTTTCCCCAACCACGTGTGGTTTGTCTCCTCAGTAACCCCAGTGGATCGCTCTTTCAAGTGCTCACCCATTCTTCCCTGGTAAGTAAGTAAAGTTCTTTCAGGCACCAAGTTCTGTGGCAAGGATTGGCACAGGTCTGCTGCCCTCTGCCCAAAGAGGATGGCTTTCCTGACAGTTGATTCCTGACCAACCTCTCTGTGCTACTCATTACTCATAGACCTCATTCCTGCTCTACCTTGTCTTTTTTGTCAGGCTCAACCACTCCTGGTGGACAACTTACTCCCTAACTTTGATCATCCTTGTTGTTTTTCTCTGTGCCTTTTTAATTTCCAATGTATCTCCTGTTTTTCTGAGATGAGTGGACCAGAGCTGCACACAGTATTAATTTTGTGGGCAAAATACAGACTTATACAATGCTATAATTGTATTTTCTGTTTTGTTGTCTATTACTTTGCTACCAATGCCTAGAATTTGATATGTGTCCCTTTTTTTTTTTTTTTTAACTGTGTCTGAGAAGTTTTCCTGCAAGTCTCCATTATAACCCCAAAGTCTTGCTTTAAGTGGTAATGGCCAGCTCCATGGTTGGCTACTTAGCTTAGGATCTGGCCATACAGTTGCACTGAAAATGATTGAACGCAACATAATAAATAAGGCAATTGTACAAAGGAATACTTTCACTCACAAGAAAGACCTTCTTGCTAGAAATCAGAGTGAGTCAGAAGAGAAGGGGAGAAATGGCTGAGGTATAATTCAACATGTATTGCTAGAAAGTATCTGTCATTTCTAATATGTGGCAAGTGGTATACAATTTTAAATGTAACTGAAACATTATCTTAGTAAGCCGTAAAATACACTTTTGCAAATCGGAACCTTCTTTGGTCCTGTGCTGCTTTGTTTCTTTCTGTCATACACATTTTCCTGTATCCATCAATTTCTTCATGTCTAGGGAACCCCTCATGACCCAGATCTTTACAGTGATGCTTGGTGGTATTATCTTGAAAAGTTTAAGGTGCTTCTGACAGAAGTCAGACCCTTTTCTCTGAAAGCCACGAAATTAGAAGGTAGTCACTTACAATTAACCCCTTCACTGTCTCCTGCTTCCTGCTAGGTCATAGATATATCTAAGCCATGAAGGGGAATGCTGGCATAAGACAAAAGGCTTAGGTTCACATTTCAAACTTGTTTCTTTCTCCCCTGCTAGATGGTTTTACTGCAGAGCTGCTCTTTGGTACTTCTTGAAAAAGAAAATTGGGGGTCTAGTGTCAAAGACGCAAAGCTGAAGGGTATCAGCTCCGTTGTCAAGCCAGGTAGACCTTTTCACTACCTCACGGGCAGTGTTGTGTATACGCTAAAACTGTGAAGTGCTCAAGTTCTGTGAGAGTAGAGTGGACATGCTGCATAAACAAATATGCGTGATCCAGAAAGACTTAATTCCGCAGTAGGGATTGTTTTTATAAATAATGTTTGAATCTTATTCTACTTACTTTTAGTATGGCAGTGACACTGTGAAGCCCTGAAGTTCAGTCTTGTAGAGGTAAATCTGTTTTAAAGTTTTGTCTCGGGGAAAGAAAGCCTCTAAAGCCTATTTTAGTTTAAAATGTAATTGAAAGTTTGATTTTCTTGATGAGTACTTTGGGATACATGTTCAGCTAGCTATTTGGCGAATTAGCTGTGCAAGTCCCATTACTGCTAATGCTACTACTAATTCCCTGCACATCATACTGAATATTTACATCTTCGTTTAGTATTTAGATGAGCCATCAAAATATTGGTTTCTCACTGTTACAGTCATCTGTAATAAAAAAAAAAATCATAAACACATGGAAAAGACAATTTTTAGTTAAAGATGTTTAATGTTATTTAGAAGGTAGCATTATTACCATTTCAATTAAACCCTAAATTGTGACTCGAATAGCTTCATTTCTTACCGCAGAAATAGTAGGCTGGATTACTGTTCTGTGGGCACTGTGAATGTAGATTATTTGCTTTGCTGAAGAGGGGCATTAACTCAATGCCTGGGTGGTACAGAGAGTGAGTTATTTTAGCAGTTTTAAATCTGGTGGCAAATACTGTCCGCCGGATGGATTTCCATCATTTACGAATGGTTCTCTTCTGTATCAGCTACAAACAGGTAAAACATTGGGGGGAAAAAACCCTTTAATTGGTGTGTGACTGTTTGGCAACCTTGCACATTGATAGCATCGTTTGACTAGCATAACTGGATCTCATTTTCAGTCTGTCCGACTGCTTCATGCTGAGGGTCATCTCTGAGCTGGACAGCAGTCCAAAGGGAATAAAATGGGGGTGATGAATGCAAACCAGCTCTTGTAAGCCTCAGGCCTCAAAAGAAACCAAGACAACATTTCTATGGATTTAAACACAAAGCCTGCGCAAACCTTCTCTTTTGCAAAGAGTTGCTTAGGGCTCTTAGTTGTTCCTCTAAGTTGTGATTCTTAATGTAGCTGTGATTTTCTGAGGGTTTTATCACGGGTTTTACCGCTCCACCTCTATACTTATTACTGACTTGTCCAGTCTTTTGCTATGTCTGGAACAGAACTATGGCTCGACAGGAATAGTTGTCATCATTTTCCTAAGCGATACACCAAAATTTTGGAGGGAGAGGGGAACTAACACCTCAGGAGATCACCACTGTTGTTCTCCTTCTTGATTTCTCTTGTGCAAAATGATCAACCTCCCTTCACTGCTCCCCTTCAGTCCTCAACATCAGGCCTGGGGAGCGAACAGGGAATCTGCTAGTACTTTCGCCTCTAATACTGGAAAATTTAGAGGCAAGGCCAGGACAAACTTGACATGGAGAGTGGCTAGACGTGGAGGCTGACAACAAGCAGGGCAGAAGTGATGCAGTGCCTGGATGAAAGCAGAATACACCTGAACAAGGGTGGAAAAGGACTACAGTGAAGGTAGGAGTAAGTCCAAAGTCAGTTTGTTTGTGAAGTCTAGCAGATGTGGGAGGAAAATAGTTGAAAAAACGAGACAGAGTGAACATTAAAATTTTATATTTGGTGTGTTTTTAATCTAATGCTGTGTGGGTTAAACTTCTGGTTTTGGAGATGTGACTCAGGGGTTTGTCAGTTCAGAGTTTGGGCCTCCTGAAGAAGACTCTCAGCACCTGAGTGAATCAGATGAAAGTTTGCCTGGAATTTAGAAGTACCCTGTGTTTCTCGGGACTGTTTCGGAGCTGATGACCTCAGTCTTACTGAACAGGTTAATGGACTGTCAGCAGAACTTGATGTTCAAATGTTCAGATGTTCAAAACAAGATTCCTTGAGACTACTTCAGGCTCCAGTTACTCTGGAAGACTTAAGGTATGCACACATCTGCCACTTCAGGAGCATCTTCAAATATATTTCAGGAGAAGAAGTTAGTCCTTCCTGAACTCCCTCACTGCATACCTTTGCCCTCTATGACTCCTCTTCCAGGTCATGGGAATGCTAATACTGAGCAGAAATTGCTGTCCCAGCATTTGACACTGGTCAAGCAATACCAATTTCCAAGAGCAGAAGCTCTCTACAGATGGTAAGTCCCAGTAAAAGGGCTGCATGCAGATACAAGTGGAGGAGCAATAAAGTGACTTGTGCTTCCTGTGGAAGTATGTTGTCTTTACAGGTAGTTCCACAAAGAAGGGATCAATAAGTGGGATCATAGTTTGGCTCTCCATCCTTTGGATAAGAAAGGAGGTTTCAGGGAGCGGTAAGATGAGCTTGCTGATGAGGATGCTGGGATCTGCCTTCTTCCAGCGCTTACCCTACATGTGTTTCTTGTTATTGATAGTCTTGTTCTTTGCATTGCCGCCTTCAGAGTACTCTGACACTAGTCTCTTGCCTCTGTCCTTCCTGTCCCTTCCACAACTCTGTGCATGACACATCCCAAAAGCTCTTTATCTTTTCCACTGTCCAAATGCCCTGGGTCTATACTGCACTCCAGCACACCTAGAAGCCCTGCAGCGATGCTGAAAGCACTCATAATAATATGTAGTGATTATATGTGTATAATCAGTACTTTAAGGAAAGGAAGAGATGTTAAAGATATACTTTCACTACCCCTCTTAGCTGAAGCAAAGGACACATTGATATGGTGATCACAGCACTGGTGATCACTATACCAATGTAACGTTTAAGTCATCAAAGCTCTTCATGTTAACAAAAATGTTGACATGTTTTGCACGAAATGTAGAAATATGTTGCACATCTGAGACTGTAATTCCTTTTTTTTTCCCTAGTCAATGTCCTGGATCTGTCTGTGGACTGCAAGGCAATGGTGCTTTTCACTCCGTCTGCATGATCAGTTCTAGGTGGGAGGTATGGTCTTCCTCTCTCTTCCACAAGGCTGCCCTAGACCTTCTGGACCCATTCAAAAAACAGGTCTATCTGGGACACCCTAGGTTCTCAGCATCATGCCTCTTACCTCATCGGACTCTTTTTAGAAGATAAGACTGGCTGTAGGTTTTCAGACTTGCTGTTTGGTATTTTTTGCTGCACTGCTTCAGCAGTTATATTCTATCTACCCAGTTGCTGTTGAAGAAGCTTCCAAAGACTGAGTAACAGACTGTGCTACAACAAATCCTAGCGTTTCAGAATAAAATTGTATGAAGAGTTAACATGTTATTGTCAAATGTTAGATTTCCCTTAGATTTACATAATTATAGAGAAATATTTATATTTTAATTATTTTATAAAATTTATAAAATTATGTTATAAAAAGAAGTTGGAAGCAATAGAATGTCAAGATGTATAAAAGCTGTTTGTATTTTTACAAATTTATTGTATCATTTCATTAGCAAAATGCATGAGGAATGCAGATGTGACAGTTTAAAACTCATACTTTATTAATAGAAATTTGTCAAGTAATGTTCACATTTTATCCAAGTAAGTGAGGATTTTGCCATTGATTTCAGTGTCACCAGGATTTGATTCATATAAGATAAGAAATGTCCTGTTTCAACATTGACATACTAGAAGTCAAGCAAAATATATTAGCATACTTATAGGGCATAGTTGTACTTTGGAATTTAAGTTCCCTTTTTTTCCAATACACTGGAGGTTGGTACTGTAGTTTTTGTAGTGTTTCTTCCCTAGAGCAATGTCCAGTCTTGCTGCAGCCCTTCAATAAATGTTTTCTGCTAAGGCAGAGTGTTATTTGTCACAGAGTGAACATGGATAAAAACTTAATCATCGACTCAGGACTCTAAAAAGAAAGAGAGAGAGAGAGAGAAAAAAGCTCTGGAAGTTGATCACTGTACAGGACAATTAACACTGGGACCTTTGAAAAATGGGGAAATGCTAATTCTTGGGAGCTGGGTTGGATATACATGGCCACAAGCAGGTTTGCTGTGATGTACTACAGGTAGTGCCAATGGGATGCACCTGAAAGGTTTTGTAGTTTTTCACTGCCTGCTACTTCATTTAATCGTTTTCAGTGATTAGGAGTGACCATAAAGGCATATACAGCAAAAATGATGTGGTAATGCATGTGTGTGTATTGCGTGGCAATTATGAATATACCAGAGATTATCAGCTATGTACTGTTACACCTCAGTCTTACAAGAGAAAATGGAAGCAGAGTTTGAATAAAAAAATAGTGGGATTTAATGGACTTCCTGCCAATATGCAAACATCTGTATTGACGCTATTTAGCAAAATTACAATATGTTGTCCAAGATCCATGTTTGGCAGAGATGGCTGACGAGCCCTCAAATAGTGTGCTGATTTTTTTTTAAATTTTTTTTTTCCCTGACATAAGCATTATTGCTGTGATCTGTGACCCAGTTCCATTTCAGCTACAGTGAAGGATATCGGAGACTGGGCAGCTGTTGGAAACATTGACTGAAGAGTGACTTGTGTGCATGGAAAGATGGGGAATTTTATCACCTAATACTGAAATTGCCCTGACGTGCTTTGTGTGTAGAATTTTTACCACAAACTTCCGGGCTGCGAGCGTAAATAGCACAGCCCAAATGTTCAGCTTAGAGGGGGAGTTTTAATGGCGAACTGAGCGGGCAAGGTGAGGGAGAACTGCAGAGCCACACCACGATCAGCCAGGCGAGAGCGAGAGGCTGGGGGCCATGGGGGTGCCAAGGAGAAGGAGAAAAGAGCAAACCCAGATTTCACCTAGGCAGAAGTGGACAAAAAATGATTTTCCACAAAAGCGGCTGCTCAGAAAGGAGGAGCCGGGTGGGGGCTGCAGCTGGATCTGTGGCAGGGGGTGGCCCTGGTGCAGCAGGAGGGATGAAGGCAGGTTCGCAGCGGGGTCTTGGGGCTGAGCCCCCCCAAGCTCTGGCAGCAGAGCAAGGCTCATCTTCTGCCTTCACTTCAGTGGAGGCATTGGCAGGACCTTCACCTTTCCCCAGTCGTCCTCCAACTTGAGTAAGATTCTCTTCTTTAAAGCCTCTTCCATCGAAACCACCCAGTGGGTTCAAAAGTTCTCAGTGGGGTCTGAGGGACAGAAGTATGGCATAGCGTAAGTTTCAGTTGCCTAGAAAATGAGGCCAGAGGGGTTATTAAATAATCTGGCAAGTGTCCATGGCACAGGTGGCTCAGGTAGAACAAATTGAAGAGAAAAAGATGTTCTTTGGATTAATCAAAGTGGATTCCTGAGTAAAAGAGCACATTTTGATGTAATCAAGGACTATATCGTAATACTTACACAGGAAGGGAGGGGAAAAAAGTTTCTTCAGTCACAGAAGATTTTTCTTAGCTCCTTTATTTCCTAACTTCTAAACGCTTGACTAGAGCTACATAACTTTTTAAACCCTTTTTTGTGTGTGAAATACATGTATCGAGTACAGCAACTGTTCAAGTGTGAATTTATTTTTAAACAGAATTGACTCCTTGTATTAGTATAGGCTCTTTGGAAGTAGAAACATTTCTATATTATCACCATCTATCTTTTGAGAAGGAGACGGATATTTTTACCTTGGCAATTCTGGTAGCAAGGTGGAGGCAGTTTTACAATAATCTGAATATATTTAAGGTGTGCAGTTCATTTTTGTACCTAATGAATAACTGTGTGCCTGAGTGGGTGGATGGAAAATAAGAAGCTCTCGGATTAGATAGAGAAGGTGAAACACGTTACATTTATGCATGTAACATATCTGTTAATATTCCAACACATTTGATAAAGTCACTGTTAAAAGCCATTTTTAATGCATGTGATGGCAATCAGTTTTCTTTGAAAACTGTGATTCTGGGCGGGGGGGGGAAGGGGGGAAGTCCGTACATTTTAGAAACAGATACAAGTGTTTCATTGAATTAAACCAGAAATCACAGTATTTTCCAGTCACATGTCTCCTGTGGTCCACGGGGTGCTGTAGGCCAAGATGAAACAGAAACTGGTGCAGGCTGAAAGGACCATGGGCAGAGTGGGCGCTGGCTGACAGGGTGGCATACAACTTCTTCTACACTTCGGTCTGCAGCTGCCCCACCTGGTGACTGAAGACAAGAGACCCAGCGCTTTGCTCGCACTCAGAACTGGGAATAAGTAATTAATGATGAGTAGGAACATGTTATCGAGGGAGTACTGTGGAAATGGTGCAACAGCCTATGTCAAGGAGTCCAGGGCAACAAACAAGGAGCACCTTCAGTCTCTCATTTGGTGCAGAGTGGCCTGCAGATATCTGAAATTAGAGACAAGTGGGTGAAGCGAGTCTGCTGCCGCATTTCCATGCAAAAGGATGGTTGGTCCAAGAGCATTTGGCAGTCCTGCTGGCCAGCGTGCCTGGAAGGTCTCAGCCGGAGGCAGATGGCTCCATCAGGATGGTCACTGTCACCACGGGTGGCTGCTGCCCGTCTTGCATGGCTAGCCAGCAGCTATAACTAAGCGGCAGCCAACCAGCTTGTGTTTGGGGAAGAAGATGCTCCATAGCAACTAAAAAGTCATCTCTTGGGAGGATGGCAGAGCTTTGCTTCTTTCCAGCAGCCCCATTTGTGACCTGGCACAATGGAACTTTCTACATTCTTTACTCCTTCCTTGGGTAAAGGCAGCAAAAACGGCTCCTTTATCTGTAAGGATCATTATATGTTGATATATACATGAAAGACAAACTAAGTATCCTTTGGTAATTACTTAGGATGATTAGTGTGTCATCATATTCTTTAGCCCTTCCTCTCTATGGACAACAAAAAGGGACAAAGGGGAAAAAAGAGATCCTTCATTTGTAAGGAACATTTCCTGTTGATAGAAGTTATTTGGAAGAAAAAGAAACATCCCTTGGAAATCACATACAACAATCAGTTTGGCATTGATTTAGTTGCTTTACATTTCTTTTTTACTGGACAATTTTGGTATAAAATATGGAACAGGATACCTGTTCTTCTATACTTCTGAAGAAGCCCTGTGTCCTTAGAGCTGATGGGATTTCCTGACCATGTGCTATGCCTTTCAAAGCAATTGCATTCAGCCTATGTTTCAGCTTCCACTGCCTGTCTTGTAAACGGTGAAATAATCTAATTCAGCATTAATTGATTGCTGTATATTGATAGAGAAAATGGTGCACTGCAGCATTCTCATCCTTTGTGCAAAAAACCCCAACATTTTTAATGAGAAAGGAAAAAGAAAGTATGATAATAAATTCATGAGGCTGCTCATTTAAATAGCTTCTAAATGAAATATTTGCATTTTGTGAATAAATCTAAATTCTAATGCCTGATATCTGGACCGAATCTCGACATACCTTGGGTATCTTAATGCTTGGGAGATAGATCCAGTTATATGGGTAAATGTGCCAGCTTGAACACATTTCACTTTCAGTACTCTCTTCTCAACACATGATTGCATCTTAAATTCTGTCCTCAGTACTTCATGTGTCTGGAATGAGTGAATCCTGGGAAGGGGACAGAGCAGAGGGAAAACAGATATGCTATTTCTTGGTTTTCAGGTCCCAAGTGAGCAATTAATTACAAAGCAGCTTTAATAAAGTAATGCTGATATCCCTTTACCAAAATAAACTTTCTCCATAATATGCATACACATTTTAAATTCAGAAATAAGTTCAATATCTTGAAATATTAATTTTAAATGCATTGCCATAGGATAGTAGAACAAAGGGTGAAGCATGAGAAAGGGGAGAGAAGAATTACAGTATAAAACAAGGCTGATACCTGGGAAAAAGATATATGACAGCTCTGCTGAAGACATTCCCATTTTCTTCTCGGTTTGGAAGAAGCTCTCTCCCATGCAATAGTTGCCTTGGCCGCAGCAAGCGTGGGGCTGATGCCCAAGATCAGCACTCTCATAATCTATGCAAAATAGCTAAATCCCAGTCTCAGAGGGGACTACCAATTTAAGCAGAGCTAGATTTAGCATTTTAAAGTCTTCAGACCATTTCCCTTTTATCTCAGACAGAGCCATGGTCATGCCATTATGCAGAAAAGCATTAGGGAGGGACTGGTAAACTGATGTTTGTAAATGAATCTCAATCAACCAATTTATTTAAAATTTTGAGAGGTGCGTGTGAAAAGGAGATGGAAGATCCTTAGATCATCCTTGCTTCCTCTGACTGATACCCAGCTGCTACCAGTCGTGGTGGTTAGTTTATTTAAGTTTTCAATGTTGCCAATGGTAAAAAACAATAGACAGAAACTTGATTTTAAAATGACACACCTCCAAAACTGATGATGTTTAGGATGCCTGTCACTGAAAGGTAGCACTTGAAACAAATTGCAAGTGTGATACATATCACTATAAACCTCAGAATTTTCCCAGATATCCTGAAAAGTCTGGAAAAAGAGATGGGTGCCTGGGGCCCTGCTTAGGCATCTGTTTGCCATATGTTTTCGCTAAGGAAATGAAATAAAATGTTAGAAAATCTGCAAGAGGTAAAATGTAGCAGGCACCAAACTAAAAATAGCGAGGCTTACATGGAGACTGGACAGCTGGGTCTTCATGGGCTCAAAATGGAGTATAGTTAATGCAATTTTTACCAAGTGCTTCTGAAGCACAGTGGTACTGGTCACCACAGAAGCCATATCCGATCCATGGATCTCCACAAGTCCCAGAATATGGAGGAAGACTAGATTGCCCACAGGCAGACACAGGATAGACTAGAAACATCAACAAGTTAAAAGTTACACGTGTATGAGGTGCAGGTGTTGGATGTGAAGGGAAACGTGTCATGACACCAGGTGCTGACTATCATGAGATAAGCCTAGGAAACAAAAATGTCAATGTGTACTACCTGATACAGAGGGCTGGCAGTGAGATTAAGAGAAAAGCTGCATGCTGAATTTGATGGGGAACCGCTGGAAAGACGAAGTAGCACAAAGGCAGAAGTCACTGAAGAGGTCTGCATGGAAATTATGGGGAAAAAAATAAAAGAAAACGAGTGGGAAACATTGCAGAAATCACAACATAAATCTGTAGAGTGAGCTGCATAACTATATAAAAGCTGTACATGAAGCCTGTTAAAAACTGATATATGCATGTCCTTCAGAAAACTAACAATCCATTATATTTTGTTATTATTGCAACTATTGACATTATTTCTCAGCTCTAGATTTGAAGCCGGTGAAACCGGAGTGGCTCTATCAAAAGTAAGAGAGACACCAGTTTGGACCAGAAAGAGGATCAGGTCTTGCCTGCTTGCATGGAACCTTTATCAAGATGGTGTGTAAAAAGATAACTCTGCTGGTGCATGAAAATACAGTAACTGGTTGGGTCAGCAACGCAGTATTAGCTTGGATGTTACTAGGACTGGATGAATCATTCATTGTAAATGGATTATAGGATAAATTTAGCTGTTTTGTTGTTGTTCGAAATCATTCATGAACTGATCCCGATTCCTCATGATAGACGGATTTTCAAAGTCCTCACCTGAAGATTTAGACGGAAAATACTGTCTATGCCTGTGAGTTGTTGAGAGAACTTTGACTATTTGCTCCTTGTGACGTATAATTGGTCACTTCAATTGCATTGCAGTTTTTCTGCACGGTTGATTATTAGAGTTTCAATACAGAATGAGAGCATGATTACTAATGATTAGTGAACAGAACACACTCTTCATTATGCACAAATATTCATGTTTGTATTTGAGAATTCAACTGCAGACAGACATTCACAACGCATTTATGGCAATGAAAATCAGAGAAAAGGAGTAAAAAGGAGCATGAAGTTGGCATGGAAAGATACATTCAGAATTTGAATACAATTTCATAAACTTTATTTTTGCACCATTTATCGTGTTCTAAATTTTGACTTGTCATCAACGCATTTAGGAGCTCAGGAGTGCCCTTCCTAGATCGGACCTATATTTGCAGGTTGATTTACAAAGTTGTCAAGAAAATATAGCTCCCTCTCATTCAGAGCAAAAAAAAACCCCTGTCAGGCAGCTCGGGCTGACCTTGTGCATAAAGATCATGAAAGCTGATCCCTAAACTGAGCCCCACGACTTCACACACACTGGAGCATTTCCGACTGCCAGGATGAAGTGGTCAGGTTCCACCAAGGCTTGCATCCCCTGCCGTTGTTGGGAAGTAATTATCTACACTGGTTGCAGCTAAATTTATGATGATCCATATGTGCTTCTGAGTCCCTGCTCTGAAGTGAATTTTCAGTATCATGGGACTGTACTTCTTGCTCCTCAGTACATGTCCTCATGTCTCTCTACAATTTTTTAATATGCTTTTTTAGTTGTGTAGTTCAGATCACTCTCTACAAATTACCTTTTCTCCTTGTTTACCGTCCCACTTGTTTTTGTATCCTGTGCAAATTTAATCAGTGGAAACTGTAGCAATGGCAAAATCATTCACTAATATACTGATAGAAGCCAATTCCCAAGTTATATCCTTTTAGTTCTATATAATATGATCAAACTCCATGGTCAAATGATGTGAAGACATGGGCCTGTAGATATACAGATTGAACACAGTTATCTTTGTGAACCAGAGCAATAGCTGTGAACAAAAAGAAAACTGAAGAAGATAAAATAAAGAAGGTTTGTTTTACAAGATCTGCATTCCATGAAATTGCATTGATTATTATTAATTGCACTCTAAGCATTCAATTCTACGTTGGTGGGCTCCAAAATGAAACTTCTCATTGTGTGTCCAGGTTCAGCATCTCACTAACAGATCTGTATTTTCCTGGATCATCTCTCTGCTCTTTTTTAATATTTGGAATACGCTGAAAATTCAAAGATCTTTGAGATTTTTCCTGTTTTCTGTGCTGCTTGTTTGCCTCCAGGCTGCTTGATTCGTATGTGTGTAATTGCAGCCGACTCTGCATCAGATTTTTCTTCATTCTGGATGCCAGGCTTTCTGTGCCATCTACAACATTTTGTTGGGCAGATTTATCCTCCTGCTTCCTTATGAAATCAGGATAGAAATAGTGATGAACACATCTGTCTTTTCTAAGCCTTTGTTCAAAATTATAATACCTGTTGCTAGCAATGGACCAATATTTGGTGCAGAAATTTTTTACTCTGACGCGTTTCTTGTGTGTTTCTTCTATGTTGCCCATTGATCTTTTCTTATATAGCTATTTTCGGCAGAGTATGTTTTTTAAAATTTGCAGTTTACTGCTATTATCCTTTTTTATATTCTTTGTATTTTGATTGCTAATGTTTCACTAGCCTTTCTGCATCTTCTGTTTTTCACAAATTCTTTCTTCCCCAGCATGAATTCTTTTCTACTTGCAAATTTGTGGCACTTTTTTTTTTTTTTGGATACCCACTAGAATGTTCTTGAACAATTTCCAGTTCCTGTTAATATTTCCCACATTAAATTGATGTTCCTAGCTTGTTAAAGCAGTAGGGTTTTTTTAGGCTTGGACAAATTGTCCCTTTCTGTTTCTAACTAGTGTTGCATTCAATGTGCATGAAGTAAATGCGAGAGGGTTGTGATTGCTGGTAGCCAAATGCAGCAGGTCTTTACCACCCAAATGGTGTCCAGTAACTAATGTGCCTACACTGGTCTCAGGATGCCCTGTGTTTAAAAAATGTTATTGTTTCTAGAAATGTTACTGAAATGATGTGACATCCTCTGTAACAGTGGTCTCCAAAGTGGGGTGTGTGCATCCCGGGGGCTCTGCAGAATGAGCCTTTGGGGTGCAGGAAGAAAATACAGGACTTCATTTGTACAGGTATAAAGTTTCTAAATAAACAAATAAATACACATATATTGGAGGTGCATGCTCAAAATTTTTTACCAGTCAGGGTGCACAATCAAAAAGGTTTGAAGACCACTGCTCGATGAGATGCCTGGTGAGTACGTTCTTGGCTCCAGTGATCCTAAAGGCAAGATCAGTCCACACAGCCCATTTCTGGTTTGTCCTGGCCAGTGTCAGACAGGATGCTGGGTTAGAGGGACCCTCATTTGGCACTAGCACAGGAGTCCTTCTGAAGTGTTAATCCATAAAATTAAAACCCTCTGTGACTGTGAACTTCTAAGAATGTATAGTCTTTGATTAAAAAATGCTTTCCGCCCATTCTATCCTTACATACGAATCCCTCTTCTAATACTGAATTTTAAAAACAAAATCTCTTATATGATCTATTTTCTTTTTTTTTTTTTTTTTACCGCCTACTCTGATCACAGTCACTAGACAGTTACAGTAACATCTTTTGCTTTAGATGTTATTCCGTGCAGGTTTGCGAGACTGGTTTGGACTCCAGTGACTGATGGTGACAGCTCTTCACAGCAGAGGAGGGCTGCAATTTGAGATTCAAAGCAGCAGTCCGCTTCCGAAAGAGTTCTTACGGCTTAGAGATCTCTAAGTCTAAAAACAATATTGGACAAATAACTGGGCTGTTATTTTTGGGCAGCCTGTTAAAAATGCTGACATTTGCAGCCTCATGTGTCTCTCTTTAAGTGCAGAACACACAGTAATTTTTGGAGAATTTACTTTTTAGACCATCTTAACGTGCATCCTAGCCCTACGAACCCGATGGGTTTTGCAGTCCTGGCTGAATCTAATCGAAGCTGACATCTGTGAGGGCTGTGGGAAGAACATACTAACTATGTCAGGTTAGAGTCTCCCCAAGCAATTTGTCAATTGTTAGTCTGAAAGTTTGGAAGTGTATGCTGACTCATGGCATAAGAGAGAAAGGATTTATTTTTTAAAGCAATGGGCTAGTATGGTGGGACCTGGATTCACTTCTTCGCTTTCCCAAAGTTCCCAAGTGAC
Source organism: Chionis minor (assembly GCA_013398295.1). Lineage (NCBI taxonomy): Eukaryota > Metazoa > Chordata > Aves > Charadriiformes > Chionidae > Chionis > Chionis minor. The sequence goes on from VZSF01004652.1 coordinate 321,226, forward strand.
AGAGCAAATTGCTAAATACCTGTGCCCATAAAAGTTCTACCCATACAGCAATACTTTTTTTCCTCTGTCCTGCTTCATTAATTTTAAATGTCTTCAGAGCAGGGGGTGTCTGGTGGTGACTCTAACATATATGAAGAAGATGTGGCAAAATGGGCCCCTCATCTCACCTGGGAGTTCTGCAGGCTACTCCCATGCAAATAGTATATGGGAGTAATGTTCAAAAGAGTACTCATGGCTCTTCTTGCTCTGATTTGGCATTATGGGTATGCAGCCGATCTAAAAATCAGACCAAAGTATCCTGACGGTAAATGGAAAATAAGTGCGTATTAGCAGCATCGCACACCAGTAAGGAAAAGGCAGGAATTATGGATCCATAGAAAGGTTCAGGTCAGAAAAAACCTTTGAAGATCATCTGGTCCGCCCCCCCCTGCCGTGCATGGGCAGGGACACGTTCAACTAGATCAAGTTCCTCGGAGCCCTGTCCAACCTGACCTTGAACATTTCCAGGGAGGGGGCATCCACAACTTCTGCAACACTGCAACCTGCTCCAGTTTTTCACCAACCTTATTGTAAAAAAGTTTGTTCCTTATGTCTAATCTAAACCTACCCTCTTCCAGATGAAAACTGTTGCCTCTTGTCCTGCAACTACAGACCTTGGTAAAAGTCTTTCTCTATCTTTCTTCTGAGCCCCCTTTATATATTGAAAGGCCTCAATAAGATCTCCCTGCACCCTTCTCTCTCCAGGCTGAACAACCCCAACTCTCTCAGCCTGTCCTCATAACAGAGGTGCTCCAGCACTCCTCTGGACCAGCTCCAACTGGTCCATGTCTTGTAATGGGGACCTCAGAGCTGAATGCAGTACTCCAGGTGCGGTTTCACAGGAGCAGAGACAAGACCCCACCTGGGAAAACAAGGTTAGTTTTAACCTAGATGAGTTCCTTGCTCTGTTTCACCTCATGTCCACGTGGTCCCTGCCGTTGGCCCAAGGAAGGGAAGGCCCCCTAGAGAGAAGGCACCAGGTGGGCATGGTGTGACTTCTGCTGATGGAAGTCCTGCCTTATGCCAGCTAGTCACACCTGCGAAGGTCCAGCCTAAATGACACGGCAGCCCAGACTAAACCAGACCTTATGTCTTGAGCTGTAAGAATAATGCACCATGGAAAACTGGAAAATGCTAACGTCATATTGCATTTCCCACCATATTTATTAGATTTCTCTGATTGTTTCTGCCTCTCAGAGGCCAGCAGCACAATTCTGTAGCCTTTTCACGTGGCATTAACAACTCCATCTCATGGAAGACAGGCTGCTCTGGAGGGATGGAGTAGAATGAGTTTTTTTCCCAAAATCTCATGTTTTGTAAGATAATTTGAAGATTTCATTTCAGTTCATGACGTCTACATTTTTAGTTTCTCAGATTCAGCCATCCTTGATAACTTACCTTGAAATGTCTTTCACTTAAAGCTATCACATATAAAAAATGGATGTAATTCTATGTCTGAATGTGCGATGGATCCTGAGTCTTTTTCCAAAGGACTGAACTGTGTCCGCTTGCCCAATCGTTGCAAATACTTTCCATTGCACTTCCCTCAAGAGATCAGTTTAAGACACAGCATTGGTACTTCTGTAAAATTTGAACCCAGAGCCCTCCAGCTTCAGCATTTTATTTTCATGACTTAAATTTGTTCCCCAACTCCTTAATTTCAAAGGGGCAGCAATCCATCAGGCTTTCCCTTAGAAATCAGATGAAAAGCAGATGTCCGCACTGAACATTGCACAGCTCTGTACAGCAGGCGGGAAATTTCATGTAATAAAATTACTCCGTGTGGAAATTCTTGACTGTGGACCAGTTCACAAAGCTTCTGAAGAGCCCTGCCATGAGTTTGATTATGCCTTTTGAAATTAAGGGTAGGGGGAACAAAGTTAAGTCATGAAAATAAAGTCCCAAAGGCTGGAGGGCTCTGGGTTCAAATTTCTCAAAAGCATTAGGACTAGGTTTTAAAAGTGATCCTTGCAGTGAACTGCAGTGGGAGTTGTCATCAAAAACTGGGCAAGCTGGCACAATTCAGTCTTTCCTCAAAATGTGAGGCAAAATGTATACTTCTGAGGCAACAGGTTTTTTTTCAATAGCGGCTTTCTTTAGATGTTTATGTTAGGTTGTGTCAGTGTCTGTTGGAATACATGGCTTCTTCCAATGATGCACTTCTGACTTGAATGTCTGATCTAAATCCTGTATTTGCTTTTTTAACACAATATGCTGTTCATTTCAATAAACTCTCCTTATCAAGTATAGTAATTCTGCCCTGGTTTCAATTATAATCTCTGAAAAAGATTCAGTAATTTACTGTCAGGCTTATGAGACCCCTTTCCATCATTTAAGAGGCTTTTTACCTCCCCATCGTGTGGGGAAAGGAGATGGTGATCAGACTCAGAATTTATTATTCAAATACTAGTTTTCTCTTAATAATGTACAAAATCCTTTTTAAATTAGAAACAAATTATATGATTTCACCTGTAACCTAACAAAGATACTTCAGATGGTTCCATTATTTTTCTCTTCTTTTCTAGCAATTTACAGTGAATTAGAGTATAAATCTATTGCAACCAGTCTGATTAGGGCAATACTGGCATATTTTCTCTGCTTGGTTTTACTTGGATATCTTTGTTATCAGCAAGGCGGTTGGACAACTAACTGGGACTTGTTCTTGAGCGAGCTGCTGAACAGGAATCTTTTACTTTGCTCAATAGATACATCTCTTTCTTACCCCGAGCATGCCCAGTGAAGTAAAACCTTCCCTCTTGCTGGCGACTCCATCATAAATTTGCCTTTTTCTTTGTAAACAAATTAATACATTTTGCTTTTAGTGAGGCTTAGAAGTTCACTGCCAAAATGGGTTTTGATAAAGCTTCTGAGTAAATTAGGACACTAATTCAACTGGGTAACTGTAATACATGATTAGTATAGACTCGTAGAATCATGGAATAATAGAATGGTTTGGGTTGGAAAGGACTTTTGAAGATCATCTTGTCCAACCCCCCTGCCACGGGCAGGGATGCCTTCCACTAGAGCAGGTTGCTCAAAGCCCCATCCAGCCTGGCCTTGAACACTTCCAGGGATGCGGCCTCCACATCTTCCTGGGCAACCTGCTCCAGTGTCTCACCACCCTCACAGTAAAGAATTTCTTCCTAGTGTCTCACCTAAATTTCCCCTCTTTCATTTTAAAACTGTTACCCCTCATCCTATCTCTACACTCCCTGATAAAGAGTTCCTCCCCATCTTCACTGTAGGCCCTCTTAAATTACTGAAAGGCCACAATAGGATCTCTCTGGAGCCTTCTGTTCTCTAGGCTGAACAACCCCAACTCTCTCAGCCTGTCCTCATAACAGATATGCTCCAGCCCTCTGATTATCTTTGTGGCCCTCCTCTGAACCCGCTCAAGCAGGTCCATGTCTTTCATGTACTGGGGATCCCAGAGCTGGACACAGTATTCCGGGTGGGATCTCATGAGAGCAGAGTAGAGGAGGATAATCACCTCCCTCGACCTGCTGGCCACGCTTCTTTTGATGCAGCGCACGATACAGTCGGCTTTCTAGGCTGTGAGTGCACATTTCCAGTCCATATTCAGTTTTTCAGCCACCAATACTGCTGAGTCCTTCTCCACAGGGCTGCTGTCAATCAACTCATGGTCCAGACTGTCTCCATGTTTGGGATTGCCCTGACCCAAGTGCAAGACCTTGCACTTGGCCTTGTTGAACTTCATGAGGTTCACAGGGGCCCACCTCTCCATATTGTTACACAGTAAAATAAATGCCTACAAATGTTCTTGATATGCTTGAATAAAGCATTTTACATGATCTTGGGACATCCACAGGACTTAAGGTGTCATGAACAGCAGGCTTGTACTCTGCCTTGAGAAGATTCAGCATCTACCTTTAAAAGCAGCTTGCCTGGGAAAGATGCAGCTAAGTTTCTGTACCTTTTGTTACTATTTCTGCACATGCTGGTGTAGAAACGAGCCGGTTGTACTGAAACTTAAATTAATTTGACGTGTAAGAAGCGGAGCTTAACACAAATGCAGGTAGGGACTGCAGTTACTTCTTAACTGAGGGTGTGCAGAGGTGTAAGAAAGGTGGCTGTACATCAGAGAAGGTGTTAACTGAATCCTGAGGATGTGGGGGAAAAACCTGTATACATACCGAAGAAGTCAATCAATAAAGTAAGGTATAATGCAAAATGGATAAAAGAGGGAAAACTATATGGGACCGTACTGAAAACATTCCAAGTTGCCAACCCTAATTAGTGTTTGTGAAATCCCTGACTGTTGCCATGGCAATAAATGTGATACTACAAATGCAGCATTCTGACTTCTTCACAGGATCAAGTGAAGTTGGAAAGGAGCAAATCCCTGTGTAAACATCAATATTGTCAATTAATTAGGAAACACAGCAAGACAAATAATAAGACCCCATGAAAGGTAAATTAATTTCTGCTTTCTGTCTGCTATGTTTGAAAGTTTCCCCAGTATCACACCATCTCTATAATTCACTTTGTTCTACAGTAGGGCTTAATCACAGACCACAGTGGAAGTTATTGTGGAGGGAGTGTTTTAATGCATTACTTAGCAGGTTAAAGACTTTGGGTTATGTGAGATATTTCAGCTACTTCTCGCATTTCTTTCTTTAAATATCACTTAGCTTGTTTGTTCATTTATTTATTTATTTATTTATTTATTTGACATAAAATTCCACCTAAGCAAGCCCAGAGTTCTCGGTTCTTTTAAGAAAAAGTGATAATTTAAAATAGAGCAGATTATCTTGAGTGCCATCACGCAGCACGTACAGGACAGGCAGGTGATCAGGCCCAGTCAGCACGGGTTCATGAGAGGCAGGTCCTGCTTGACTAACCTGATCTCCTATGGCAAGGTGGCTTGCTGAGGGAAAGGCTGTGGATGTTGTTTAGCTGGACTTTAGTAAAGCCTTCGACACCGTTTCCCACAGCGTTGTCCTGGAGAAGCTGGCTGCTCATGGCTTGGATGTGTGTACTCTCTGCTGGGTAAAAAACTGGCTGAATGGCTGGCCCCAAAGAATTGTGGTGAATGGAGTTAAATCCAGTTGTTGGATGGTCACAAGTGGTGTTCCCCAGAGCTCAGTACTGGGACTAGTTCTTTTTGATATCTTTATTGATGATCTGGATGAGGGGATCGAGTGCACCCTCAGTAAGTTTGCAGATGACACCAAGTTGGGTGGGAGTGTTGATCTGCTGGAGGGTAGGAAGGCTCTACAGAGGGATCTGGACAGGCTGGATGGATGGGCTGAGGCCAGTGGTATAAGGTTCAACAAGGCCAAGCGCTGCACTTGGGTCACAACAACCCCAAGCAGCACTACGGGCTTGGGGAAGAGTGGCTGGAAAACTGCCTGGCAGAAAAGGACCTGGGGATGTTGGTCATCAGTCAGGTGAATATGAGCTGGCAGCGTGCCCAGGTGGCCAAGAAGGCCAACAGCATCCTGGCTTGGCCAGCAGGACTAGGGGAGTGATTGTCCCCCTGTGGTCAGCACTGGTGAGGCTTCACTTCAAGTACTGTGTTCACTTTTGGGCGTCTCACTACAAGAAAGAGATTGAGGTGCTGGAGCGTGTCCAGAGAAGGGCAATGAAGCTGGTGAGGGGTCTGGAGAACAAGTCTTATGAGGAGCGGCTGAGGGAACTGGGGTTGTTCAGCCTGGAGAAAGGGAGACCGAGGGGAGACCTTGTGGGTCTCTACAACTACCTGAAAGGAGGTTGTAGCCAGGTGGGGGTTGGTCTCTTCTCCCAAATAACAGGCAATAGGACAAGAGGAAACAGCTTCAAGTTACACCAGGGGAGGTTTAGATTGGATATTAGAAAAAGTGTCTTCACCGAAAGAGTTGTCAAGCATTGGAACAGGCTGCCCAGGGAAGTGATTGAATCACCATCCTGGCAGGCATTTAAAAGATGTGGCAGATGTGGTGCTTAGGGACATGGTTTAGTGGTGGACTTGGCAGTGATGGGGTTACTATTTGACTCGATGATCTTAATAGTTTGTTTAAACCTAAATGATTCCATGATTCCATGGTTCTATGAAAATATTAAACAATGGGAAAAAAATGATGTTTTGTTTTCCCCAGGGTCTTGTCTCTTGCACGTCTTCAGAATCTTGTATTTGACATTAAAGCAGTTCCATTATACACACATAAGTATCTTGCAATATACATGATATCTAATTACAGCTGGAGTCCCACCCTTCTCTTCAAAGAAAATCCTTGCTTTTGTGAGTTTAGGTCAGAATCTTGGTCTCATCTGACTTTCAGAGTCATGTCACAACTTCTTGTGTTCAAACTTCTTCAGTAATCAAATGCAGCCAGAACATTCTGTATTATGAACATAAATGTAAAAGTGTCTAATGTTAAAAAAGGAAACAGAAGAAAAATTGCTGCAAGTGTTTCCACATGGTAAAGAAGTTTCTTTTTCTTTTATTTGACAAATCACCTTGTTGGTATTTCTCACAAATATGGGTCTGGAACACATATTCTCAAATATGTCACCCACTGCTAAGAATTTGATTAATTGACTCCCCATTTATTCAATTACTGCATGAATAGTTTGGCATTTTAAAAAGTTAATCTTTTTTATCCATTAATAATTGTTTGCTTGATATCTTGAAATATTCCTAGTGGTCAGTTTCATTAATTTAGTAAAGAACAGCTAAATATCTCTTTTCTAAATACTATCTAGCTTGTATCACGGTTCCCAATATGTGATTGACCAGGATTTTGAAGTCTTGTGGATGACTTATATATGCATGGTAAACCATATCAGTTTGAATACATGGGTTATTTTGAATTTGCCCATGCTTTTATCATGTTTGCATAAAATTTGATACAGCGGCAGCATAAATTTCTCAGGGAAAGAAAAGGAAAAGTAGTTAGCAGAAGTTTTTATTCCTAACTCTGTGACTGAAATTCTATATAACCTTGGGCATGGCAGCGTACTCCTTTTTTCCTGTGTTGCTGCTTGCTCTTTTGTCTATTTGGACTGCAGCTTCTCCCGGGTGGGTACTGGAGGTGCTAATTAGGCTAGCTAGCAAAATGGGGTCCTGATCTCTGTTGTGGCCTCTAGGTGTTGCTATAGTACAAATAATTAATCAAATTATGTTTCATAGCGTCCATGGAGGGAGTTGCCAATTTTTGTCAGAGCCATGCTTAATTTTATACAATTAAACCTCTCTCTGCCTCCCTCCTTCCTCTCTGCAACATAATTGAAATTTTAGCTTTGTATATTGGACAAATGAACCTGAATGTGAAAAGTAAAGGCAGGAAAGCTATACAAAGAGATTCGACTCGCCTCTAGTTGAAGTTGCTCATTTTGGGGTGCTGTGCCGCCAGCCGCCTGTCCAAGGATGGTCTCTACTAGAGGAACCCACTATCATATTCCTGACTCAGCCCATCCTTCCCATGCCGGAGTCAGCCATCAGGCATCACATCCTTCGGAAGGACACTGCCATTGATGTGCTTTAGAAGCACCTAAGGCACATGTAAGGACACAAGTGTAGGTGATGTAGATCAGGACACAGTTCCATTGCGTGCCTAAGGACACAATTTACAGCCCCTGGAGTAATTAAAGATTGAGATACTCGTGAGTTTAGTGAGGATAAGCTTTTTCTTGTAGGGTGAAAATTCAGACGCGGAGGTAGGTTGGTCAGAAGATGTGTGTGTTTTGCCTTCCAGGGGACTGTTATGCAAAACGCGTCGCCATTCCTATTAAGGACTTTAAGATTTTTAGTTTAATTTTTAAAATAAGACATAGGGGGGGAAAAGCGCAACAAATAATTTAGAAGAGTTTGAGCAACCTTTTGTTTTGTTGTATTTCCAAAGAAGGAGCTGCTAGCCATGCAGCCCGCTGCAGCACACCATTTGAGGTAACCTCCAGCCGAGCAATTCCTGCAGAAGAACAGCTCTTGCAGAGGTGTGCCGGAGCCACTGGTACTTATGGCAATGCCCGGAATAGCGGCAGATGCCTCTCAAAACTGCAGTTGTAGAAAATGCACTTGTAGCCAAACAGTCTTCTCTGGCAGGGGATAAGCGATCCCTCCGACAGAGCAAAGGCACGGTAAGGAAAGGAACTGGATGCACGTTTAAAGAAAATGCTGCAGGTGCCTGCTGGATCCATGGATCGCCAGGATTTACTGACACAAAGGGGCAGAAGATGGGTTCGGAGCTCTGTCCTCTTTCTAGCCAAACGCAGGTGCTCTATGGGCACCACAAGCCTTACAGCCATCCCCACCCTCCCTTGTGGCCGTCATCACTTTGAGTTAATTACAGTCGCTCCCTGGCATGGAGGGGAAGTACAGTGAGGGGCAGGTGATCTCTCTGCTCTGGTCCACATGTAGTTCAACCTCTGGGACAACCATGGTCCAGCTCTCGATATCTAATTGGGATTGCATAACCAGATACTGCAGGTCTTATTGTATTTATACGAAAGCTATTTTAATCAAAAGACTAGCCACTAAATTGCCAGTGTTCTTAAGCATGCTTCACTAATTTTTCCACTTTTAAGACTCAAGTAGACAACTTTTTTTAATGTTTTATAAATGATAAAAAATTCACATCAGATTTTAACAGAATTAAGCATACTTATTCATCACACATGGGGCCTCTGAAAAAAATGTTATTCAATTTAATAATTTTAATTTACATTGTATATGTACAAGAGCATTTCTTTCAACCCACAGGTTAACACCACAAAAAAAAAAAGAAGAAAGAAAAAAGAAGAAGAAAAAACCCCAAACTACTGCAGTTAGCGGAGTGAAGAAACTCTTGAAACACTGTTGTCTGAAATAAAAGCAAGGCACTCTCCCTTAACACCTGATATATTCCTGAATTCTGCCTAGACAAAGGCATGTTCACACTGAGAGAGCTCTAAGAAAAGTAGATTTATTCTGCGTTAACTCTTTCTTTCACCACTGTGACATGTCACTGGTTGTACTCTAGGATGAATCCGTGTACTGAAGTTGACATGAAGGACAATTCCACAGATGATGGGATTTGGGAGAGTATCACAGTTAAGACTATCTATGGAAGACTGGAGGACACTGGCTATGTGAAATCTCACACGGGGCTCTGGACCTGCTACTTCCCACTCACATTCCACTTAATAAATAAACCTTGCCCAACAAAAAAGCAATTTTACTGCACTATGCGGATTCGCCTGAAAATTCTTCGTAAGGGCCCACTCACAAGAAGCACCTGCAAGCCCTCATGTGGCTGGTGCTCAGCACCTGGCAGGATTTGTCCCTAGATAAAAGTAATTTGTCAAGGGACCTTGTGTCTTACACAAGGACACAAAAGTAAACATACTTTTGGATTTTGTGTCTGTATGTTATTGTATGCGCACATGTGTGTGAGTGTATATATATATACGTATATATATATATTTAGTATATACAAAAGCAAATTCAGTCAAAATATATTTGTCTTGCTGGTCAGGCTTGTTACAGCAACCTACAAGAAACATTAGCTTCTCTGATATTTAATTATGCTATTNNATTATGCTATTATGTTTGCACATAAGCTTAAAAGTCAATACAAAAAGCAATACTTTTCCAAATATTATCTGCAGGTAAACCGGAAATATTAACTATAGTGATAAGAAGTCTGTTTCCCTATTGACACTACTATAAATCTTGATATAAGAATAATTTTTTCATAAAAGCACATCCAAACATAGTAAGTGATAAAATACCAGATTACTATTTGAAAACCATACAGTGACTCGATATCTGGGTTATCCTTTGCAGCAATTAGGCAATTCATTTGGCATCTGTTTGATTGTATAATTTAATTTCCATATAAACAGCATAGTTTAAAAAAAGACAAAAGCTAGAATGTTTAAAGCTAACAAAAGATACAGTGACATCAGGTTGACATTCAAAAATTTCCTTAGCAAAATGACCAACAAAATTTTGACTTAATACAGTGCATATAAAGTTTTTTAGAACTAAACTTTTTAAATATTATTTGAATTTAGCAAAACATGAGCAAGATTTTAATATCAAAGTGCTAAACAGTACTGCCTTAGAAGTCACTGCAAATAAACTGTAAAATAACTCTGCTTGTGATTTGACAGATATTTTATATACAAATGGTTAATAAAAAGACACGCGCACACACACACACGCACACAAATATAGGTATATACATATATATATATACACATTATATATATGTATATAGTTTTCCAACTGGTGTATCTGAGTCAGTGTGAACACCCCATTTAGTTATCATGTGTAACAGGGCTCCCATGAGCTGGCAGTCATTGCAATAAATACAGGCAAAGCCATTACAATATACCATGCATACAAACATTTATACAAATAAAGACACTATGCAACAAATTATTTCATATTAATATGGCATCAACAGTATAAACATACAAAAAGGAGTACGAACACGGAATGTTTAAACGCAGCCCACTATATCCTTCCTAGCACTTACATTCATACTATTTTACAAGACTTGCTTGCTCTTGAAAACCATCTTCTGTCTGTTTACCAACTAGTCGCTTACGTTAGAAGTCTAAAACTGAACTATCCCTGATGCTGACCCTGTGTGCTCCAGTCACTACTTACTCGGATTTCCTTAGCTAAGGAACAACTGAGCCACAATTGCTCCCGTGTCTTCCACATACGTTTGTCAATAAGTCGCGCTACATGGAATCAAGTTTGGAAAACTCTGTCAGGTAAGTTAGTGCATGTAATTTTCTCACTTGATTTCTTATTTTTGTTTTCATAGTAAAATAAATTAGTTAATAAACGAGACTTAGTAAGACAGCACTTTAAAAAATTGCACTTGAACATGGGAGCTAACAGCCATTGTCATTTTGCTATATTTGATTTGTATGAAATGTTCAATTGAATGTACTTTGCTAAAAAAGTGAATTTTTGTTTAGATTGTGCTGATGTATGTGCCCTTGATGCAGGAAGTATGCTAAAGGTATCCTCACAAAACACATACCACCCTGGCAAACAACTATTTGCTGTTCTTGTTTTCAAACACAGCTTCTACCATTTTTTATCCCTCGTGTACCACGAGGTGTTAAAGGACAGATTTAAAACAGTCATGTTAACCTCTTACTGCTGCTGGGATAGCATTGTCCAAAAGTGCCATATTAGCCTTTTAAAAAACCCAAACGACACAAAAGAAAACAAAGAACACAACCCCAAACCAGTAAGCCAGTAAGTTTCAGGCCTCAGGTTGTAAGGACAAAGCGCCAGAAAAGACCTCATTTTAGACTCGGAGCTGCTTTTCTGTTAAGTGAGGGCAGAAATGTTAGCTGTAAGTCACGATCCGTTTGCCTGCTCTGGTGGGCATCTGCCTTTCAGGAGGGTGGTTTGACTCAGAAGGGTAAGGTGTCCAGAAACAGCCTGTCGATAATGGAAGGGGCTGGCACCAAATCTTCCAGTTTCAGGTAAAAGATGCGCTGCAGTCCCAGTGTGCAGAGAGAACGCAAGTCAGCCAGAACACCCAATACCTTCGGCTCTGCAGACTCAAGCGGTTGTCCTTTGTTTTGGCAACTGAAAGTTAAGTGATCTTTCAAACTGCTTGTGATCTTGTTGCATAGCTCTTCCACTTTCTTTGGTTCTTTTAATCCATGTCGTTCTGCAAAGCGAGAGAAAAAACACATCAGCACCCTTGTCGCAAATGGAGAGAACTCATTGCCTTTGGTGCAACCCAAACCCATTCTCCGGTACTCCAAGCAAAAAAATGCTTTGAAAGTATAAGATTTCTCAGAACAGTTGGGGTTATACGACGTCAGTTAACCTTTCTGCCACACAAAATAAGAGATTGCAGGCGCCCTTTTCTCTTTAGCTGCTAAAATAGGTGGCGGAGATGCTCAATTATGATTGAAATTCTAGCACAAGGAGCCCAAGCATCCTCCGTATCGTGCATAATTTTCATGATACGAGACAGAATTAATTGGGTGATTTTCCAGCAAAACTATCACAGGAGGTGTTTTGGAGATTTCCGTGCTTCCCCACCAGTTGTGAATGCTCAATAACTATGGCAACCATTATTTATTCAGTGAATTCAAGTGGCGATCGATATCCTTAGCCAGCTCCATCAGCGCCAGGCCTAGAATTCCACCAGGAATTTGCAGACACTCTTATAAGAAACTAAAGGCACCTTACCACCCATTGTTATTTTGATCAGCTGCTGCTTTTTAGTTTATTCATCTTTAAAAGGTCTAAGATAAAAGAAGGCTGGAAGTTAACTATTTTGCTTTGAGTGAGCAATGCCTAAAGTGAGAAGGCAGCAGTGTTAGCCATCACGAAAACCTCAGCGTTCCTAAAAGGAAGGGAGCTGGGGTTCGTCCCCCTTTGAATAGCTTTTTAAAATGCTACAACCACATTAAATGCATCCACAGTTCTTTAAGCATAAGTAGAATGAATCAGATTTGTGATTCATTAAAAGCAGGCGCTTTACTGGTACACAGGAAGAGATAATCTTGTGCTGTTTGCTATCAAGATTTAGTGGATAAATTCATTTAATATTTCAGAACAAATAGTTTTGTGATGTTTTGATTTGCCTTCGACTTTGAAATTCACAGCTAAGTAAGAACTTGCTTAATAGCAGAGTCATAATCATTTACACATGAAATAGAGTAATACCGGATAGGACAGTCTAAGAAAATGCAGGTTAAATTAATTTTAACCAACTAGACGTATAAAAAACAGTGACAGCAACGGATGAGGAGTAATTCTGGCAGCTCTCATTTTTGATGTATTTGAAGTCGTCTACCTTCCCTGGCCCTCTCCCCCGCCCCTGGCAGCCACGTGCTGTGTTGTGCCCACTGTCCCCCAGTCTTTTTCCTCTACTTCAGGAGGAGCGGGCGATAGATACTTTCTCTGTCCGTCCCCTAACAAACAGTGAAAAGGGGGCAGTTTTCTTGACTTCCAAAAGCAGGTGGGATGTCTGCACAAGGCGCAGTGCTGCCTTGCCCAGGCATGTGTATATAAATTCCTTGCTGCCTGCCCTTACCGTCTGTTTTGGCTAGATGTTCTTGACAAACCAATAAAACAGATGGGATTCAATGAAGGCAGTCAGAAACGTACAGGTCTGGTTTTCCACTGATATTCACCCATTTTACACTTTTTTCAGCTTTATTTACTTAGGCAGAGCTAGCCCCTGAAGAACACTAGTTTGGGGTCAGAATCAGAGGTGTGCAGGCGTGCGTATCTCTGGCCAGAAGCTACTGTGCTCTAAGTACCATCAATCTGCCCTATCGCTTCAGACCGACACTCATCCAAGCAGTGACATCTGCTTCAGACATCTTTTTCACCTTGCAGGAATTAAAAGCCCTAGGTATTCTAAGTGCCTTGTTTACATTAAAACACGAGGAGTCAATGAATATTTAAAGCCTTTCCAGTAAATGGTGTATAGTGTAATTATGTAAGCCTTAACTATACAAGTCACCGAGAGCAAATACTTAGGCAGCTTCTGCCATTAAAAATCTTGGCAGATAAATATTTTATACAGATTTGAAAAGCTGTAGGGTGAGGTTTTTTACCACCAGCCTACTGAGAGAATCTGCAGGACATTAAATTAATCTTGTGGTCTTTGAAGAGTTCTCATCTTTTAATCTGTATTGAGGTTGTTTCCCGGCTGTGTAGGTTGAAGATATCTTTATAGATCTGGGGAGCTGAAATACTAGAATGGGTCTAAAACCTGACTAGAAATTAGCAGAGCAAATTTTTAAACCAGTGCCTCAGTAGGTGTGTACCTTGCTGTGGAGTATGGAAAATTATCTCTGGCTCTGGAGCACACAGCAACGCTGTTAACATTTCCAGCCAGAACTAAACAGTCTTTGTCTCACACTGACAAGTTCAGGTGGTTTCCCGAACAAACTGTGCCTTTGGTGGCTAGCCATGAAACATACTGATGCAAAATACAATATGTGCAAAGATTATAATACTGGTAGCCTTGCTTTAAATAACAAAATCATGAAAATGCAGAATTAAGAGATATTCCGTCCTTAAGCCGCCCTCTGGTAGTACAATATTAAAGCAGACTCTGATAAACCTGGCTGTCCTCTCCTGCACGAATTGCCATGCAATGGCCTTTGCTACTTGCAAATCTCTACAAAGGTAATTCCTCGTGACTGGAACTGCCTCACTGGAAGAAGGGGTTTTCAGTCTCTGATCCCTAAGGCATCCCTTGTGGACCTGTAGAAAGTCAAAGCCATCTACGTGGAAGCCCTTCCGCTAGTAAAGGGCACTGCATGCACTGGCATTGCCATTGCAGTCTCCAGTGGCAGCATTCAACTTGCTGCCGGGGGCCGTACTAGCTTAAGAAACAACTCATCTCTTAGGTAGGCCTGAGGAGTCTTGGGTCTAATTTTCTCAAAGATTTAAATTTAACAGTGTCATGGTTTGGGCCGGACTGGACACTGAAATGAATGACAGATGCTCCCTGACGTCTCACCCCTCAGAGAAGGGACAGTATCTCCCTTCAGGGACAGGAGAAAGAGAGAGAAAGAGACTTACGAGTTTAGAAAAGAAACTAAACTATTTTAATGAAAATATTAATAAAACAATAAAAAGTATAAAATGAAATATATACAATATATACAAAACCATATCAAGCTCCCAGGATGACAATCACATCACCAGCAGGCACTGGGGAAGTCCTAGACTGGACTCAATGTTGGGATTCTGCATCTGGACTCAGGAACGCATGGATCAGGATCAAAGGCAGACGAACAGACAGAGTCCTCCTCAGGCATCAGCCACTGAAGAAAGAGGCCTGACCTTTTGGTTCCTCAGCTTTTACACTGAGCATGATGCAGATGGGATGGAACACCCTGTGGGTCAGTTTTGAGTCACCTGTCCTGTCCGCTCCTCCCCGCAGTGTGACCCCTCTACGCTTTTCTGCTTCCGACCCTCCAACAGGGCAAATACCACAGCTGGCTGCCCTTGGGTGTTACAGCAATAAGTATAAGCAAGAGCCTCTCTGCACACCGTGCCTTGGCATCAGCTATAAACATGGGTCTTATCGCTCTGAATGCAGACTACTGTCTTAAAAACACACCATTAATTTCAGAGAGTTCAGTTAGTTAGAAGAGGCTTAGCTGCAAAGTAGAATTACTCAACAGAAAATTAGTCCTGTTTTACCTCAACCCAGGACAAATAGTTAGGGTTCAAAAAGCAGGAAACCCATTTTCTTGACTTTTCCACATGATCAGTCTCATTTGGGCAAAGAAAGACCCACAGTCTTTCTCATTCAACATAAAGGGAGCAGCATGAGGCACCTGTGGTAAAAGTGTGCACTGGCACTGAAGCTGATGGCCTCTAATCATTCACCATCTTCCACAGGATGTTCTTATCCACACGGGAATGATAAGGCCAAGATTTATCCCAAGAAGGACAGCTAGTCAAAACCAATAGATTTTCTCTAACTGATTGAGGAGGTGTGTAAATATTATTGTATTCAGACTTTCTTATAATGACAATTAAAAAGGCAGTAGGTAAAGTGAATATAGGATTTCTCAGCCTTGTGTTTTAGGATACTATTGATTTTTGCAAGAAAAATGGTGATTTATGGCAAAGATGCTCTCCATAAGCCTGTCAAAATGATTCATTGGAAGTCTTGCCTCTAAAGCTCTGCAAACTTAGCAGCTCATCCTGGCAAACTGAATGCAGCAAGTTTTTTCCACCTTTCTCCTTTCCTCAGCAATCTCAACGTGATTCTGTGCTATAATTACACTGATCAGCAAAAACTTGATAGGAAGAAAGTAAAAGAGCAGGAAAACCCATCACCAGCTGCGCTAGTCCTTCTTTCCCTAATCCCTGACACGATTATGCCAGGGCTCGGCAGACAGAGAACCACCTTGATGAGATACATCTCTCAAAGAGCACAAGGATTTCAGAGACCTTGAGTATCCGAAAGACCCTTGAGCTCTGTGCTGGATGTCAGGGTGGGTCGGTTTTAGCCTGAATTCATTCTGAGCTGTCAGTCCAATCAGAAGCACAACAGATTTACGCTGCAGACTTAAAATAGGCCTCTTGATTGTCTTGGTTTAAATATAGTTATCTGATTTTCTCTTCCCCCTTCACAATCCTCTTCCCCTTCTACAACTGAAATAAACGCGAGGCTCCGTTGCCTACAGCTTTCTGCTCGTCTCGTGCATGCTCTGTTACACAGGAAGGTCGCAACTCAGCAAAACCAAGAGTGTCCTCTCCTCTTGCAATCCGGCCCATATTCGTCCTGCCTAACTCTCAGGCAATTCACAAAGGGTGCCCAAGCTAGGAGCGCAGATTTCTAGAGCTCCTCCTAACATCAGTGGAAGGATGGGCATTTTCAGAAGATGATTACAATTTTAGGTGGAGGCACCATCTTCTGGAGGTGCTCTATAGTCTACATCAGCTAGGGACCTAAAGTCAGATGAACTGAATGACTACACAGGACATCATAGTTCGCTCCCTCCTTCAGGAAAACTGCAACGCAACACCGAGACTGATGGTTGCTGTAGGTGGAAGGAGCTCTTGCCTCAGCAAAAGGGTGGGAGGGGAGAAGGAATGAGTACTTCACTTTGATGCTGACAGTGTTTCCTTCAGCAAAGTGGCAGGGGGAAGGCAGACAATGCAATCTGGAGGATAGTTTGGGGGGTTTTTTTTGGTTTTTTTTTGTAACTGGCTCTCCTACACTCCTCCAGTCTGCCACCTGCTCGTATGTAGACCCAGCACAGGAAGCACCCACTCTGGAGGATCCTGGCAACAGGACTGAAGGATATCTGCCTCCGAAGAGTAGGTGAGCCTTCCTTCCCGAGAGAAGTTGGACAAATTCATGTTCAGAAAGGAACCGCGGTGGCCAGACCTTTTTTAGCCAGACCGGACTCCTTACTATGTCTTGGTATGACTGATGGTGCTAAAAATTGTGTTTGTAAACTGGAACGGAAAGCCCAACAGCAGGAAGACAAACATAAACTCATAATTAATTGAAACCTCACAATATTCTTCAATGTTCTGGTGCCAGTCTAACAAAGCATTAAGAGTGTGAATAAGCCCAATATATACAGTGGCTCTGGGCTGGTCTGTAACACACTTAAAACATATGCCAAAAGAGCTTGGCTGAGTGAGGGCTAGAATGCTCTGTACTCGGCAGCATCCCACTGAGAGTGTCAAGTGGGCAAAACAATAATATTTTGATGTGGATAGAGAAAGGCAGAGGCAGAGAGGAAAAGAGAATCAACAAGAGAGAGAAAACACTAGCAGTTTTAGAGCAGGCAGAAATTTGAGGCTAAATTAGAGTGTGTCCTTGAGATGATCTGCATTGGAGTCTCAATCTTTATATTTGACACAAAAATGGTAAAGCAGAGCATTATAAATGGTCATTTGGGAAGTGAAGGAAGCATTTTCAAGAATAGTCTGAGCTAGTATCTGGTCTACGCTGCAAAGCTTCATCAACAACACTGCCCCGTCCAGCATGGAGCGGTTGTGCAGGAACGCTTGAGATCCATGCAACATGCTACACTGATAGAAATCATCCATGCGGAACTAAGGACAGAACCTGTCCCCAGATGACCAGCATTTTCTTTCCATGTTGGCACCCTTCTCTAGCTCATTAGATCCTACATCCCAACAGAATAAGTGATCCAAAGAAAAAGAACAGGACAGAACTCATTTCTTGTTTTCATGGGGATGTGGGGTTACTGTCATGTTTTGTTTCCTAACTACTTTCTTCTGGCTGATGCTCAGAGCGCTGCTGATGTGCTCTGGAGGAAGTTGTGTCCAGCCCTTCTTAACCAACTGAAGGAAGTAAAAAAAGAGAAGAGAGACAGAGAGAGGAAGATCCTAAAGGAGTATCTTAAAGAAAAAAGATGTGCTTTGGCATTTCAGAGTTTAAAATTAACTGTTTGCAAGCTACGCACAATAAATCAGATGTCCCTTCTTTCGTTCTGGGTGCTCTTTCAAGCTGATGTCCTGTCTGAAAGGACTTGAAAATTCAGCAGCAATCTGACATGATACTTTTTGTTCTAAGCAACATACTGCAAATTCCCAGGAAACATTAAATAAACAGAAAGAGCACAAATATGTGGACTTTCTAACGGATTATACAATGCAAAATACTATAAAATCTTTTCCTCTTTATCTCATGCTCACCTTTAGTTTTACTCAAAGTGAGCAGTGAATTAAGAGAGTATTGTGACACTCACTAGGTCTCCTGTCATTCTCTTCAAAATTACTAAACAGCTTAGTTTATATATATGCTTATAACCATGCATCCTATGCTGTGACCTGCGGCTGTGGTTGAGATGGGACATGGAGCTTTGCAGCTCCAAACAAGTCAGCAGGGTTAGTTAAAGGGCACTGGAACCATTGGGGCTGTCACTCGGGAAATGGTTTGACACTCCCAAAATGAGGAAACACCCTTCAGTATCTTGGGATGCTGGGACAAGTGGAATGTCTTTTAGACTCCAACACAAATCTTTACATTTATTCCCTCCTCCTTCACTGGGAGAGAGATGTTAGTTCTCCCTGTCACTCTTGCAAAACAGAGAGAGAACATGTGAAAGAGAGTAGCAACTTCTCTTATTTTTCTCCTTCAGCAATACTGCCAATGACTAATATACAGGAGGGCTTGTTTTCTAAGAGCACATCTTTGTTTGGGCTATGGAGAGCACTCATGAAATCAAGAACAACAAACAGGTCGTTACTCCCAGGAGCATTTTTCTTTATCTGGAGAGACAATTCTTGAATTTGGTGCTACCTAAGATGCTGTACAGTATTAAAACAAGCTATGACTATTATACAACACTGGTTTGTTGTCTTTTTCTTTGTTTTGGTTGACCATCAAGCCATGAAAAGTCGACTAATGCAAAATAAGAACTGGAACAATTTTTAGAATAATGAACAAAATTCTGCTCAAGACAGCATTTTGGTTTTGCAGTGTGGCTAATAAAAGCCAACAATTAGATTCGCAAAACAGAGCTTTCCTGCTCCTTCCTATCTTGCAGATCAATGACACGGATATCCATCTGGAACACAGGAGATTCCTGGTCAGATTCTCTTCCTGTTGGAATCAGACCAGAGACTGGGCCTTGGGTGTCCCTCTGAGCACCAGCTTGTCCCCAAATCATCATCCACAACAGCCATTCTGCAGCTCGTGAAATATGTCAAATGGCCCCAACACAAAGACAGTCATACTCAATAGTCGGATATCCTATGTTCCTGGAAAAGGTCACTCTCCCTTGCTCTGACTCGCAAAAAGGACTTAAACCAGGCTTTTCTAACTACCCATTGCCTCCAGCAGTCCATTACAGAAGAGTACCTTCTCCAGACATAAAGAATGGCACCTGAAACACCCACCTAAATCTAAGCCAAGCCTCAGAACAACGCTTAAAAATGCTCAACAGATTTCAGAGTTCCAAAATTTATCTTTATTACTTTTTCTCTTTTGGTGGGACTAGCTGAAAACCAGCATGTGGCTTGTCATGCTCAAACTGTAGGGAAAAGACAAGAAGCCATTTCTCATGGTATTCAACACCAGAGGCAAATCCCAAGGCTTTCCTGAACATAAAATTTCAATATACTATCACTGAGAAAGTCTCAAAAGAACCCTGCCAGCCAGCATTTTGTGCGTTAGTGCTCTCTCAGCCATAATTATCTGATTTCCTCTTTCACTTTTTTAGTATCGTTTAGCATTATACAGTATCATCCTTTTTCAGGTGACCAAATTTCTGGCTGTGTCCCTAAGTTAGCTAGCTGCCCTTGGAGATCTGAAACCTGTGAATATAAATCACTAGACATGGGAGCTTTGGTCTAATTTAGATTTTATGAGAGAGTACTCTGTCCTTAAGAGCAAATCGGCAGAGATATACTGGCCTCATAAAATAAATTAAAAAAAAATCAGAAAACTACATTAATTTTAAGCGCCATCTCATACAGATGAGAAAATCAAGAAAGGCTTGACAAATAAACCTTACAGCTTTTATGGACAGAAACACTCTCTTTTTAAAGTCAACAGTTACTTCCATTTGTTTAGAAACTTTGGGAAGATCAGCACAATACAGCCAACTCCTGAAGGGGTTGTTATCAAGGAAAGGAAGAAGTGTAGGGCATTATTAATTAAAAGACATTTCTATGCAATATCTTAGGGTGACCTAAGTCAGCCACCAGACAACTTTGACACTTTATGTAAGGGCAACCAAACACTGCCTCACTGAACAAAGAATCATCATGTTAAAACAGGGCATGGGTCTGTACGAAGGAAAACCTTTCTTCCTATAGAACAGCTTTTTCTACATTCACATAGACAGTTTGCAGGGGATCCTATTCATCGACCTGCCTCCTTTCAGTCAGTCCTCTCCTCATCCTTACCAGGAAGGTAATCAAGAATAAGCTCCATCTATTTGTATCTATCTAAAAAAAGACGCATCTAATATAGAGTGAACAACCTAAATCAACGATAGGTGCTATATACATGGGAGCATATATGCCTGTATATAAATATATATGGAGAGAGACAGCACCTGTTCTTGATTTATAGATATATACATGCATACACATACATAGTATATGTATACACACGCATATATACATACATATTTATTTATAATACATCTATGCAAGTATGTATGAGCGCATGTCTGTGGATATTTACATACAGGAATCAAAAATAAATCAGAAATATTCTTTCTCACTTCAATATGTCACTCGTTTTGAAAATTTTTCATATCGAGCAAAGCTACTCCAGTGAGTTATTCCAGACTTAAGAGTTTTATCAAAGAAACTAGAATCTGGACCTTAATGAACCCTTTCCAGTTGCAGAAAAAAACCGAACAGAAATTAATTAAAAACTTATAATACTTTTCTTAAGAAGCAGAGAGAGCAGAAGCTAGAACATGTATACGCTAAACCTTCGCCCAAATGCAGGAAGGAAGCAGGAAGTAAATGCTGAAGCCAAAATCTTGGGCCCATAAATGGTAGCGGGAATTGGCCCATTTACAGTTTCTATTTTTGCCATTGAGCATTTTATCTCAGTGTTCCCCAAGCATCGTCTCATCCTAGGTAAAATGGAGACTACAGCTGGTACAGTTGAGGCCACCACCTGCAAACAGGTGGATGCCTGAAATGCAGGAGGAAATCAATACCCATCCCGACGGAGCTTATAGCATCCCTGGGAAGATCCAGCTCAAGGCACACTGAAACCCTTTCTCACACTGACGCCACAGTTGTACTTTTATCCTACCAGCTTTTCTGAAATAAGCGTGAGGTTCTCCGTAGAGATGAACTCTCAACCCCTCCTGCTCCCATCAGCTATGCCTCTTGAACTGCAAGAAGCCCAAGGTACGCAAGGTGTACATCAAGGGGCTCTGCCCTTTCAGGAATGAGAAAATTACACTTTATCAGGTTATGCTCCCCCATTCTGTACTTACTAGCCCGATGTGGCAGATTCTGACACTAGTCTCCTGCTGTTCGCCTCAGCAGGCAGAAGGGGTGATCTGGTCACATGCGCACCCAAAAGCTTTTGTACAACTGCAGAAGAGGGTATTTTTCTTACTCCTCTCCAATTTTCTCTCTCAAAAAAGCAGTACATGGGATAGCTACAGTAGCTTGGCTGCCAAAAGCAGCCCACCTGCCCTCATGAAGCGCTCTTACTGGTCTACCTGGTCTCCACCTTGGTGGGAGGTGAGCTACGCCAACTGTATGGCTTCTAGCTCTCAAGCTACCATGATATTAGTATTCCTACACAGAAGACCCAGCTCTGGTCATTTCATTAGGCTTTTCTGGATGTTCAGCAAGTATTTTGAATGTTTTTGTGGGAGCTACACAATTCGTTTGGAACCAGTTTGTTTTTTAGAGACAATTCCAAGAAAATATCGAAACCATGAAGGAATAGAGAGTTAGATTACATTTTAACATGGGTATCTGATGGACTAATGTTAGTCCACAATTTCGAAACGGTCGTTGCAATGCTTAAAAATCATACTCACTTTACCCTGAATATAGCTAAGTTCACTGAAATTGCTTGAATCTACACTAAAGCAAACCACTGGAGTCTGAAGCATTATATTAACAAAGGAGCACTTACCTGTAATCATAGTTAGAGCTGATAAACTTGCTAAGGCTGGGATATCAAGGTTAAGGCTCTTTAAGTTTAAGGAAAAGTCTTTAATAGAGTCGAGCCACTCCCCAAATCCTCGAAGGCACTGAAGTCTATGAAGCACAAGTCCATTGCAGAATACAAACTTATCCTCAGCAGTATCAGACCTCAAATAAAAATAATTGAAAAAATTAGAAATGCATTTTCTACTTTACAGCAAAATGCATAACCAGTATTGAAGTGTCTGTCATTTAAAATCCAAGGCATATTATCCTGAGACATATGTGCGCATTCACGTTTGACAATATGCTTCTCCCTTGGGGCCAAAGTACAACAAACAAGCTTCTATGATTGCTTACTTGGTAGAGTTATAAGCCTGAGGTTAGCTGTAGCATGTGGTGTAGACTGTCTAATTAGTTAAGATTTTGGTCCTGCCCAAAGGCATAAACAGAGAAGACATTTTACATTAAATACTGTATGTTTGAACCAAAGGAATACGAAGTGAGTGCATTTTGAAATGTAAAACTAAAAAAAAAAACTGGAGGAAGAAGAGATTCTGCAACTCTCGGCATTTACTTAGTCTCATCTGCATTTTTTAGATTGTAAAAATTGGTAAGGAGAAAACAATGGGAAGTACATGCAATAATGCACCACGATACACATAACATCTTTTCTGTGAAAACCTATTTGTAAGAGAGATACTGCAGCCAAGCTCTCCTCTCCTTCCCCTCCCCATTGCCAATATCCCTGTTAAAAACCGCATGCAAAGGTCATTTTTAACTTAAAGAAACAAGGGCATAATGCAAATTATCGGTCTGGAATTTTCCCAGTCCCTGAAAGTGGTTTTGGGTAAAGTCTCTTAACTAGTGCTAGACTGGCAAATAGCATCTCACTCTATTAAATGACTTGGTATTAAAAACGAAAAACATTCTGAACAAGATTTTAGATCTTCTTCATCCTTTTCAAAAACAGATGACAAAGATGTGCATGCGCAAAAGAAGGGGAAAAGGAAAAAGCTTTCATACTGAAGGTGCTTTTCTATAGTTTACCCTGATGAGTATAAACCAAACTTGCTCAAATAGTACCTGAGGATCAATTTCGATTACTATGGAAGAAGAAGAGGATGTGATATATTAAAAAGCAAAAAAAAAAATAAATAAAAGAACCACATTAGCAAGAGCTATGCTCTCTTTTTAAATAAGTTTCTTGGTTTTTTCTGCAACATAAAACAAATCAAACACCATATCCTGTGGATTTAGACATTGCTGATGTTTTCTGGGTTTTTTGGTACAACTGACAATGTCCAAAGATAACACCACATTTATTCCTTAAAAATATTTAGATGGATGACTTTTTCTCATCAGCTTAAGAGGAAATGAAATAAATAGTTACCTGATGGAGAGTCTTAGTACAAACAGCTCCAAAAAAGCTGATTCTATGAGTAATGTCTGATCTTCTTTTGGGAGGTCAGTAAATCCTGGGATTTTTTCTGCCCAGCCTCTTGTTATGTCAATGGAGGCAGTCAGAAGATTATAGAACTGTTGTACATGTTCTGCATCTGTGCCTGCAGCAGCCTGATCAGTGGAACAGTACTAAAATGAAAGCCATAGAAAGCAACGTTATATGCATTTAAGGGCATTCTGCGAAACATACAGCATTACCTGCCTGACAACAACTCTTTCTGTGGCAATGCTGGTATTATTATCAAAGGCATAATAAGTAGGTCTACATCTATCTACCTATTTGGCTACCTACAGGTGTTCAGAGGTATACTGCAAAAAATATTTCCACACGTACAGAAGTAATTTAAAATATATAAATAAATTATAATACTTATCACAGTTTACAAGTACCTATATGCTATTAGCAAACAGAAGCAGAAATCTGGTGAGTAGGATAATTTCCATCACACTAGAAGAGCAATACTATTTAACTTACTACAATTAAACACTTCTCCCATTGATAAATTTGTCTCAGTACATCCAAAACACAGCTTTCTTCCAAAACCTCTCAAAGTGCATTTTATCTGACAGTGATAGAGACACATAAGATAAATCATGTTTTATCTGACACATGCAGCATTGCTTCATTTGAATACAGAATTGGTTCAAAGTAAAACAGCTGCCCCATATCACCTCTTATCCTTCAAAGAGAAGCATTTAAGGTTCAGGAGAACCTATTATCCAGCTGATGCAGCCGTAACTCTTTCCAGACAACCATTCGACAGGCTCAGCTTACTCAGCTTCCCGGTGACCCTCTGACAGCTCCCTCCCCACTGTCTCCTACTTCCTCACCAGTGGATCCCTGTCACTCCCGTGACACTGTGTGCTCTCTGTCTCAGCAGAAAATACAACAGGAGCTTCCGTGGCTTAGTCCGATTCTGTGCTTGAAAGTGCTGCTGGTTTTCTGGGCGGGAACTGAATAATTTGGGTTTTATTGTAACAACATCCTCGCCATCAGACATCCCATGGATTATATCTGGGAGAGACTTCATACCTGCTCTCTCTGGGAATCGGCCAAGGAAAGGTTGGTGTGGTCTCCATAGCTGGAAGGAGTGTGCATGCCCTTTAGAGGGGGCTGCCTTCAAGTCTCCCTAGCAACTCCCCAAGCCAGAGTGGAAGCAGAAGGACCCACATCTCTTTCCTGATCGGCAACAGTGGGCTGGCAGCCTGCGAAGACCTGGTTACAGGTATGCCACTTGGGCTGCAGATATCACCCAAGTTTCTAACTTGGTGACCCAAAAGTCACCTCTGTGCAGCAAAGAGAGAGGGGGGCAGCAAGCAGAACTTCTAGAGTAGGTGTCCTGTTCTCTGCCTGTCCTACTTGGAGCTGGTTGCTGTTGGTTAGGAAAGGGATGAAGGAGGCAGTGTCAAGGTCGCTGACTGACTGGAGAGCCGTAGTAATCCTAGAGACCTCTGGCTGTATTTGAGGTACTGGTGCCAGCCCTGAATGACTCTGGTTCTGCTTACCCAGCACTAACTGCACGAGTTTCTCATGGTAAGCTCCAGCTCACGTCCCTAGTCAGTTAGTGAAACACGTGCGATCTCTCTTATAAAGTTCACATGGAGACAAATTCAGGTACTCCAAAGGATCCTGTGACAGTCAAGAGACCAAAATACAGAGAGGATGGGGAGCAGCGGTAGAAAAATCTGTATGCTGCATCATTGATGTGTCCTGTCCCCCCATCTGAATGGAGCCGCTGAGGATGCTCAAGCAGCATGAACTAGCTACTCCTGGCACCGGACTGCAGCAAGATGCACGGGGGTGATCAGGGGGTAGAAAAAGATCGTATGCTTTTTCAGAGACCTTGCACGTTCTGGACCCTCTTAAAATGAAGCTGTGGAGCAAGCCAAGACGGTGTGCGCCTTGGGTGCTTTGCTGCGCAGGGGCTGACCTACGACTCCTTCTTTCTCCACGGGGAAAGCAAAGAGGTTGATGGAAACTCCTGCCTCGCTATAGGTACCGTTAAGGCAAGACACATTCTTGATCCTTTGAGCAGTGGAGGAAGGAAAAGAAAAGGAAAAGGAAAAAAAGATACTACCCTAAGTTCATTCTAAATATAACTCATCACAAGTCAGCGTAATTATGCCAGGTATTCATTTGCTCCCAATATTTATAAAACATTCCTTTAGCAAAAGTAAGGCACGGTTTTCACATTTTCTAACAAAGCTGCATGCTGCATTATGTCACATAATGGTGAATGCTACAGTATGGTGTACCCCATGTGGGGCGCTTAAGTAAATTAAATGCATCTAAAAAAAAATTATAACCTGTATTTGTTGTTATAGTTATCCCATGAGAGCAATTTTAGAAGAAAGGTAAAAAATTATATGGAATTGTATAATTTTTAGCTGCTGTAATACATCACTGCTCACTACCAAAAGTGAGCGCTTACAAAGAATAGCTGAAATAAAGTATTATCTACTTGTAACAGACTTAATGAGCATAGGAATTAACCATAAACAAGACGCATCGTTGTATTTTATGCACCAAAATCTGTGGGGCTTTTCTGTGATTATTTCATCGAGAAGAGGTGATATTTGACCTGACTTCTGACCAAGACAGCTGGTAAGCCTGCCCTTGGTCAGGAGGCCACGATACGGAAGGGCTCCGATCAGACTTTCTGAACCTGCCCCGTGCAAACTGGAGGCGCGCCGGGAGAAAGCCAGGAGACAAAGCTCTGCCTCGCTCCCTTGGCTCGGAGCTCCTTTGGGAATCCAATGAAACCCGACCATTACTCAAGGAGGGGGCTGCATGTGTAGCAAGCAATGTTAGCTTGTGTGGTACGTGTATCTAAAGAGATATGGAAGGCCGGATGTTGGGGAGCCTGGTAGGACAACCGAGCTCTACCCTTTGCCTGCTCTCATCAAACCTTCATCAACTGCTGCAGCTGCAAACACCTAACAATAACTTCTCTGCACAGGGGAGAAGCTGGGCTTGTTTTTCCAAAAGACCCAATATTTGCTTAATTTTGTGGCTGGGGAAGGAGGGGGGGGATTATAACGTAAATGCTGCACTCTCCTTCCAAAAAGGCAACGTTTCTATTTAGGTTGGTGGCTATTCTTGCATGTATAAGGACAGCAATATATAGGATCTGTTCCTCGTCTCGCTTACTTAGAAGTGTAAACTCATGGAATTGTACCAGTTAAACAGGTGTGAGACCAGACTGTGGCCCTTGGCCTTTAAGGAGTTCATAAACCAAATTCTCTTCCTAGCAATTGCTTTTCGAAACCAAATACCTAAATATACCATCACTGTGGACTGGTAAGTTAAAACCAGTGCTGAAATGAGAAGCAGCCATGTTCCAAACAGAACCAGTTCCAATCTGTTTTGGTTTAAAATTCATAGCTGATGTAATTTATTTTTGCTTTTGTTTTTGGAGTTTGGGGTTTTTTTGTTTGATTTTGGTTTTTTGGAGGGAAGTGGTATGTATTCCTCTCTGAAACTCTTATCAATATTTTTAACATGGTCAAGACATTATGGCTTGTAAACATGAAGACCATGCTAAACATTAAGGTCATGTCTGCAGAAGTGTTTGGACTGACTCCAAAGTCAGGTTTCCAGATCTACCTGTCTGTGGTGCTCAGCAGGGTCACAGCCTCACCAAAAGTGCCATAAATTAGTCTTTACTGGCACAGGCATATTCTTCAAAGGAATATTTTTTAGCATTGCAGTGTGTTTATGGAATATTTCATTTAGTTAATCTCAGTTTTTACACAGTATTTTTCTTCTGATCTCCCTTAACTTTTCAAAANGTTACATACTGCTTTCATGGCCTGGGCTATTATATGCCTGTAATTCTGTGGAACCCATTCTGTCAAAGAGCATAGCTTGGCACACACTTTGGCATTCACAGAATGACCTCTTGAGACATTCTGGGTAAGTTAAAATACGTGTAAATATGGATAATGCCTTCTACCCCAAAAATGCTTTCAGATACTGAACAGCGAGATTCTTAATAATAATTTGGAAAATTATATGATTGTATACTTACAGACTATCTTGAAAAAAAGATGTTACAGAAGGCTTAAAAATGCTAAATGATGTAAGTATAGTCTAAAATAGAATAATGTGATTTTCATATAATTACAATCAGCTATGTTTTAGTATTAAATACTACTTAGCAACAAAAAATAAATGGCCAATGTAGATGATGTATTTTTTATAGTCTCAGATTTAACCATATTTATTAGGGGGAAAGAATTTGATCTTATTTTTCCTTAGCCGTATTTTTTTCTATTCCTATATCAACCTGCCTAAAAATGTATTTAACAAGCCATTTCAATGCTTTATTTTAGTAACTATAGAACATTTTTAAGCTTTCAAAATATGCCCTGAATATTTAAATGGTGAATATGGTACCATTAAGAACAAGTTTTCAAAAATATATAATCTCTGCTAAAGCTTTGCTCATTTTTTAGAATTTTGATTTTACAAGGTTTGTTTTTGTTTTACAAATGTGAATTTTACTGAAGAAATGTTCATGCTGGGTTATCCAAAGCCAGACCTGGTCCCATTTAAATAATGGCAAAAATCTGATTGATTTCAGTAAAAATGGCCCTTTCCATCCAGTGTTACTTTGCGCAACCTTGTATCTGAATATTAGGGAAGCGCTTTTAGACGTTAGCCTTCAGAACCTGAAAATTAAGATACTGGACATACGAGTACTGCTCCTGAGTTTGGTAGATTAATTGATCGCATTGTAATTGCTAGGGTTTTGGCACAGCCTTTTGCAAGAAGAATGCTCTATTTATCCACACATTTTTGCTTTCACTCACCTATGGAATATACTGCAGATAACTTTGGGCTTGAGATCCTCCTGATGAATAGTTATTAACTCTAATTTCTACTGCACCACCTTTTCCCTTCACCGTCCACCTACCATGAAAGGACATGGCCGGCTGGACAAATTTCTACCCTCATCCAAATTTCACATTTAAGTTCATTTTAGCAAACCGGCTGGTAAGTCGAAATGCAGTTCGCACATCATTTTTACGCGGAAAACAAACAGGCAAAGAAAAGAGAGACATACTCTTGAATAGTCAAGCTCCCTGGGCGTGGAGTCGGTTAAAGCTCGTACGAGGGCGTTCATCATGCTGATGGGAGGAGAAGGCGGGGAGGGCTGAGAGGGTTCTTGCTGTAAGGGGCTCTTTGGTTTGGAAGGCAGCCGACCTCTTCTCCCTTTCAGGCTGTCAGTACGGACAACTAGGTAAAAAAAAAAAAAAAAAAAGGAATGAGTTGTGAAGACACCAGCAAATGACGGATCAGAATGAACACCTGCTTTTTTTTATGGTGGCCAGCCCGGCAAAAATGAGAGTATTCTCCAGTTTCAGCACATGCTCTTGATGCCTTTGATTGCAAAGGAACACAGATGATACCAAAATTGCCTAAGACCTATGACATAAGCAGCGATGTAGCTGCTTACTTAAAGCCCAGCCATGTTCCTAGTGTTCATGCTTTGTTTGCAGCACGTCTGTTGCACACGCGTGTGTGCCCATGCACACACACACACACACACACACACACTCTGAAAGCCAAATTCTAATGTTCCTCCACCTTTCAAATGGCAAGAGTCATTCACTCACTCAAAGTAATTTTTGCTTTCTTGAAGCATTTGAATAAATATGGTCACGCTATATAGGTTATATTATCCATGTTAGTATTCGCAATGGGACTGCTCACACAGTATTACTCACATACTTAAATATTTGCAGAATTGGAACTAATGAGTCGCTCCTGTTTCCATCTAAATTAATTGCAAATTTGCAATCGGCTTATGGGAATGAGACAATATCCTATGTCAAAATGCACACAATCCAGTGCAGCCCCCGGTGAGATAACAGGGGGAAGCCAACAGCATTATCGAGCAACATTCAAAGTTAATAAGGGAGACATTTTGGCCAGTGTCAAATTATCCTCTCGTGACCTTGCTGTTCTTGAACTCGGGGGTCTAAAGCCTAAATATGATAATATGGGTGAAAAGAAGAAAATCAATACATTGTTACACAAATTTTGGGGTATTTTGGGGTAAGTTACGAATCCCATCACTGTAAAATTCATTCTAAAGGCGTCCGTGTCCACACACACACACACACACAGATATTTATTAAACGTAACATTTCAGTCTTTGGGATAATAATAGCAATAGTCCTTACCTTCTTTAACCATGCCGACGCTGAGACACTTCTGAAACCGGCAGTATTGGCATCTGTTGCGACGTCTCTTGTCCACTGGACAGTTTTTATTTGCCAGACAAACATATTTTGCATTTTTCTGAACTGTTCTCTGCAAAAATGCAACACAAAAATAGTAAACCGATCGTTTCTTGAACAACTTAGAACCTGACAAAATGTGTTTTAATTACAACATGAAAAGCGACAGTGCAATTCATATAATTAGATAAAATTAATTTCCTAACACACTAGCCTGCAGGAAAAACAATTTTATTAGTGTTAGCTGCTGACAATGAAAATCATCTAGGATTGTTCTGAAGCAAGTCTCTGGAGACAGGCAACTTTGAATGATAAAATCATATCTGAAATTACCAGGTCATCGCATCTACCTTTGGGGATTAGATTATCTCCGCTTTTAATATCCCTTTGGGAACAATTTTCTACTTGGTTCATTCCCTTGATTATTGCTGACCTTATTAAAATAAAATCAAAATGATCTGCGATGTACTTCTCTTACTATCACTATTGTTAGTCAAATACCACAATAACTGGTTTGGTTAGACATTAAAATCATCAGGGAGAAAAATAAAAATACCAGAAACCTCTACAAAATATGTTTAGTTAAATATTCTGGGAAAGCTAACCTGACCTGGGAAAAAAAATAGAGAGAATTATACTGTAGTTATATGCATGTAAGTAACTCTAAAATGATCTTAAAACTGTATAATAAATTTAAAATTTGTAAAAACCTGGTACGCCTTGGCAGAATGTAACAAATATTGATGCAAAAATGTATTATGTGTTTCCACAGTTAAAATCAAAGATACATCAATAAATAACTCAGCACACACAAAAAAGACAATAATAGGAAAGACATCAGAACAGGAACAAATTTATCAGCTCAACATTCAATATTAAATTTTTCACTGCAATTAAATTAATGGGAAAACGTTATTTCATAATTTGTGCTCCTTTTCAAATAACAGCCTCAATGTACTAAATATAAGGCACAGCAAATACTGTTCATTGTGCTTTAGAGCTGAAGACTGTTCAATTTTGCAGAATAAGCTCTAGATACTTCGCCCAGTTGAGGATATGCTATTGATTCCCACAGGGGCAGGATCGGGCCCATAAGAGCTGCTCTTTCCAGGTTATTTGTGTTTCCTTTTCTAATTATATTTAAATAACAAACGAGTTTTACAGGAGACGTGTATTTTACCATGTTGTCAAAGGATGATTATGAAGTAACATTAGCAGCTCTGTGTACAATTAACAAAAATGTTGCAAGCCCCCCTATCAACTATTTTTCGGACTGGTTTTGTTCCCATTGTATCTTTTACCGGAACAGGGGCATGCCTGCTATCTTCGCAGGAAGCAATACGCCAAATCAACCTCAAACGTATCAAATCTTAAACCTACCGCCCAGAACCATCCCACCAAAAAGTCCATCCCAAATTCTTCACTTCCAACAAGCTAATTCTGGGAAAAAACCCCACCACTGGAATCGAAGCTAGATGTGTTGAAAGGGAATGACAAAGCACCCAAATCTGAGGGCAAAAAGAGAGTATTCGAATCTTAAAAGCGTAAGCACGAAGTTTCCACTGAGAACCGGCTGTATGTAAGTTATCGGTGTTGCGGTTCAGCTGCAAAGCCTCCTCCGTCGCGGAGCAGGCAGCAGCGGGACGCTGCGCAGTGCTTACTCACTGCTCCGCAAGCAGCTTTCCACCGCTGGGGACTCGGAGCTGGAGAGTCACCAGGAGGCACCAACCAAAGCGAACCAAGCAAAGCTTGGGTTTGCCCCACGCACGGAACCAGTTTCCTCCCGGTGCCGACCGCGCCGCCCTCCCTCCTCACCCCAGCCTGCCCGGGGCGACGCACGGCACCGCTGCCACCGCCAACTAAAATACCCCCTGAGCGGGGCTTCGGGGTTTCTGCATTTCTCTCCTCACTTAAAAAATAAGGTTTAACTGGAAGGAGCGGAGTGACTGAGTAAAACCCAGGTTGGATGTATTCCAGGCGCGTTTCGCTGCGGAACAACCGCAGCTTGTCGCTCAGAGAGGGGCGGCCGGTGCTCCGTTGAGGGATGCTCGGCAGCCGTGGTTTGCCCAGCTTGCCGCCACGGCCCCTTTCTCAGCCGAGACTGGCTGATCCTTTCATCCTACACGGGTAGGCACGCGTTGGCCTTCTTCAAAAACTCTTGGGTGGGCGTCCATCCCGCCCGGCCAGGGGGACTGCTCCGAGCTCTTAACGCCATGCCCCCCGAGCCCCTGGGTGAGGACTGGGAGCACGGCGGGGCAGGCGGGGAGAGGCTGGGGGAAACGGGGAGGGGGAGCGAAGCGCCGAGGTCTCACCTTGAAGAAGCCCTTGCAGCCCTCGCACGTCCGTACCCCGTAGTGCTGGCAGGCGGCATTATCCCCGCAGACGGCGCAGGTGCCTTCCCCGGACGAGGAGCTCCTGCTGGGCGGGGATGGGAGGCCGCCGCCGCCGCCCCCGCTGCTCTCGCCCATCAGGCTGGAGGTGGCTGCGTTGAGGCCGAGTGGTGAGAAGGCTAAGGCGGCTGGTCTTTTGGCCAGGTGCAGCCCGTAGGAATGGCTCTCCATGGGCGCCTGGCTGGCGGCGGGTCTGTCGGAGCCCAGGGGCAGGCTGAGGGAGGCAGGGTCGTAGCACATGTGGGGGGCGGCTGCCGGCGTGTGCGGGGGGGAGTGCTTGAAGTGGAAGAGGGGGAAGCGGGGAGGCACGCTCTTCATGGGGGGGGCGGCGTCCATCAGGTGGCCGGGCGGCAGGCAGGTCTGGGTGGGCTGTAGCGGGGGCTCGTCCCACAGGCTCTGGTGAGAGGGGAAGCCGGGGGTGGTGGGCGTGGAGGGAGGAGACTGCTTGAAATACATGGAGGTGCTGGGCATCCCCTCCTCGGAGGGCGGCAGCGAGGGCTGGTACGGGGAGAGCCGGGTGTCTTCCATCTTTATGAGGGGCCTCTGGCCGGAGGAGGCGGTTTGCATTTGGTAGAGGCAGGAAGGCTTGAGCTCGTAGCTGCCGGAGTAACCCTCCATAAAGGTGCTGAAGCTGGGAAGGGAGGTGGTGGCGGTGGCGGTGATTTCGGTGCTGCTCAGGTCCATCGTCAGCTTGGTGTAGTCAGGGTTCATGATCTCCGAGCTGTACTCCGAGCCATACGCGTAGGTCTGAGCTGCATAATTGGAACCGGGCGGTGAAGGGCTATACTGGGCTTGCACACAGGGCATATCTGCAAGGGCAAAGGGGGGGACGTTAACGACAAGCCCGGCGCGCCCAGGCCGCGGCCCCGGCCCTCCCGATCCTCTTTCCTAGAAGCTTTCCCTCGTTTCACGGAGCTCGGTCAGACACCCGACTCCCATTCCCGCCTGGACAGGGGGGGGGACACATTAATTAGCCCCGAGCTTTCGCCTTTCAACGAGAGATATGCACCGGAGATCGACTAAGCATCAGGTATTGGGGAGCCTGCTCTCAGCTAGTCACGGGAGCAACTCAAATTTATACCACTGTCAGCGAGAGAAGAATCCATCTCAAGCTGTCCTACATCTGCTGCTTAATATACACAGGTGTCAATGAGAATTAGATAAGCAGAATGAAAACAGTTTATGGCTCTAAATCTGTCTCTGTATGCGTGCAACCGTGCCATAAAATTTTCATGAAGGGTAAATGAGATTATCAAATGCATAATATTAAAAATTATATTTATTTTAAAAGCAGCAGCATCTGCAGTGCATATCAGAGGAACGACTCAAATCACAGTGTTTGCTAGTTAGGACTTGCAAACAGCAGTTTGCTTACTCAACTCTGGACCTTTGAAGCATATTTCTGGTCAGCTAATAATTTAAGATTGCTGTCTAACTGGTCATTTTAAGACTTATCTGTGGTAGAACATTCTCCTAAAAAAAGTGGGTGGTACAACATAACCTTAAATTTGCAAAACGTAGGAGAAAAATTATGTGGTATTTCTGTTTTTATGGGAAAGCAAGGTTGAGGCTGCTAATATAAATGGTTTTAGCCATTAGTCATAAATGTTAACGTGGTTCATTGATAGTTGGGATGGTCGAAGCAACACAAAGCCTGGCTATAAAGATTTGATATTTTTTTTTCTTTTACTTTCCCTACTAGCCTGCTATTTCCTTTGCTGCTCTCAGGAAATAATGGACCCAATTCTGCAATCCATTCGAGGTTTCCCTGACTAAACACTGGGAGATTCTAGCCCAGTATGTGCAACCCAAACTAAACGTGTGTGGTGTGTTTCAGTTCCACAACACAGGGATAAAAAATGCACAGATTAGTATAAATTCCCTGTAAAGAGAAAAGACAAGGAAATACAGAGAAAATTTGTATCAAAATTAAGTGCAAGTCCCGTCTTCTTAATTGTGGTAATTTATACTCCAAAAGCACTTGAGAAACAATTCATGCTAAAAAAAAAACAAACCACAAAACAAACCAAAACCAAAAAAACAAGCTATGTTAAAAATAAAGGAGTTTTCCTCAGTATTTTAAGAACTCTCTTCACTTACAATTTTAAAATTTTCCCTTGAGTCTGTCATGCAGGAATTGAAGTATTTTGTGTTGAATCAACTTTTAATTCTTTCCTGCCTGCACTGCACATAAACATATTTAAACTAAGCACCAGATTTCAATTATCGTACTGTCACAATCCATTGAGATCTTTCTTCTTGAGAAAACATTAGAAACTGAGAAAAAAAATAGTGCTGTTTTCTGAAATTAAGACCTTCTTGCTTGTAAATCCAAATACTGAAAGGAAAAAGCAGGACAGCTCTCACAAGCCTTGCCTCCCAATGTTATTTATGTATTGTTTC
Organism: Chionis minor; assembly: GCA_013398295.1. Classification (NCBI taxonomy): domain Eukaryota; kingdom Metazoa; phylum Chordata; class Aves; order Charadriiformes; family Chionidae; genus Chionis; species Chionis minor. The sequence goes on from VZSF01004652.1 coordinate 355,840, forward strand.
TACTGTTCTCTTTTTTCCTATCAATTTCTGTCCATGCCATTCCACGCACACACATTTCATGGCAAGTCCTCTTACTATCATTTGTTTAAGGACCGTCTGTTAAAACATTGCCATCAGTGCTTAATCAACTAAAAAGGGAAAGAAAGTCCTTCCACACACCTCCACTGAGACCTGACCAAGGGACACAACTGAATGAGTGGACAGACAATGTCACAAGTGGATGTGCTGATACACAACCCTACGAAGGAAAAAAGGCTGTTTTGCTAGCTCAGAAAATGAGCAGAAGTTCAGGCAAACAGATCATTATGGGGTTTTTTTCTGCTTTTTTTTTTTTCCCCTGAGCCTAACACGGTTATGTCACTGAATTCTGTGCAAAGCGGAGTGAAAAAAAAAACCAAAACACAGAAGTCTAAAATAAGTCCGACCTGAGGACAGAAAAAATATCCCTAACCTAAAGGTCTGGTCTGCTCTGCGCGACTCCTCCTACCTCACCCTTTGCCAGCGCACTCGACTGACTAATTCTAACCCCTACTTTTCCACTTAGGGCACCAATATTAATTACCCTGCAAAGTAAATAACCTGGGGTTTGTTTTTTTTTCTTCTTTACCCAGCAATATTATTTAAAAAAAAANCTGGAGGTGCGGACGGAGGCGGCGGCGGGCGGCGGCGGCGGTGGGGTGGTGGGTGCCGGCTGGGACCTCTCTGCGGCGGCGGGTGCGGGGCCTGGCCTCGGCGGGGGGCGCTCTTCCGACCCGGGCTCTGTCCGCCGGCGGCGGGGGGGGGAGAAGGCAGAGTCAGGGGCGGCGGTGCCCGGCGGGAGCTCTCACCCCGCTCCCTCCCGCGCCCCCATCCCCGGCGGGGCGCCTCAGGGGGGACCGGGCGACCGCACGGCGAACCCCCGCCTCGCCCCGCGGGTGGGAAGGGGGAGCCGGTGGCGGGTGGGAAGGGGCGAGCCAGCTCCCTGCTCCCCCGTCACACAAAAGGCAGAAAGCACCGGGCTGGGACAACGGAGCCGCCGGTCCGTCCTCCGAGCGAGGAGCCTGGGGCAGGCAAGAGGAGAGCCCCGGGCGGGGTGACCACAACGAGCGGGGCAGCATCCCCCTGCGTCCACTTCCACGCGGGAACTTTCCTTTTTTTTTTTTTTTTTTTTTTTTTTTTTTTTTTTTTTTTTTTTTTTTTTTTTTTTTTTTTTTTTTTTTTTGGGGGGCGGGGGGTGAAGTAGCCAGCGGCAGGCTGGAAGTTTCTATGGAAGGTACCGGCCGGACTTGCGGGGTTTCCTACCAGCCCGGCTGTGCCTGCGGCGTCTCCGCCCCGCGAGACGCCCGTGGGCGCGGGGGAGGCAGCACGTCCCCCCCCCTCCCCGTCCCGGGGGAGCGCTCTGCCCCGCGGCTGCCGGCAGGGCCGGGGGGGTCCGCG